>JARYHS010011408.1:13418758-13638650 GCA_031002005.1 Vandiemenella viatica | reverse complement strand
GTGTCGGTGCCTCTTGGACACGTCTGGTAAATTGTTCCTTGAACACGTCCCAGTCAGTACGTCTCAGGTTGTGGTGTCGTCGCTTCCCCCGTGCCAATTGAGGAGGAAGCTGCAAGCGGTCGTAAACAGGAGCCGCCCCCACACCAGCACAGAGAAGATCACGACGCCACCAAGATCGACAAAAGATAAGACCACGCACGGCAATCTGACCAATCATAAACACCGTCCAGACACGATGAGCATGAAGACAACCACCGTTGTCAATGCCAGCCACAAGAAAATCAACTACGGATGGTTGTACAACTGCTCACGCAGTTGTTAACTACGCTCATCCCAACCAGGCGATAAGAATAAGCATGGGTTTCCCTCATAGGTCATAATATAATGGCCAAAGCCGGGTTTTTCCCTAATGAGTATATTAATGATCCCAAAATCAACAACCTATATGACCCAGTAGATAGAGCTACAGACAGTAGCGGGGCTTCATAACGCCGTTGAGGCAGCGAAAAAAAAAATCCTCAGACCAATCAATAGGTGCGTCATGTTGTTGGAACATTATGGTTGGCTTGACGTCCTAAACCTAACGGAGTAAGTACTCATTAAACACGTCACTGTAATTTGCCCCTGTAATCGACTTGTAACTAATAAAATTGAGACGATTACTCTTTCGTGAGTAAGACCACATCACACGGTGACTTTGTGTCTACCGCGAACAAGTTCGCATGTGATGTGAAGATTTTAAGACGCCTACGAGGTGTGTGAGAAAAGTACTGATTTTTTTTCCTTGCAAAAGTTTTCTCTTCAAAAAACACACTATCCCCTTGAAATTAGTTCCCTTAAGCAGCTACCATATACACCGGCGGAGTCGTTGTTTCCACTCTTGGTAGCAGCGCTGGAAGGCTTCAACTGGTAGGGCTGTTAACTGGTCGGTCACAGTCTTTTGAATGTTTTCCAGAGTTCCAAAATGACTTCTTTTTAAGACATGTTTCGATTGCAGGAAAAGGAAAAAGTCATAAGGACTTAATTCAGATGAATAGAAGGGTTGACGAACAACGGGAATGCGTTTTGAGCTCAAAAATTCACTGTTGGAAAAAGCCGTGTGACATGGGGAATTGTCATGATTAAGAATCCATTTGTTTGCAGTGTCTGGTCTCACACGAATCACTCTTTTCCTGATAATTTTAAGGAAATCTTTGTAAAACACTTGGTTGATAATTTGTCCTGGAGGTCTGATCCCACAAGAGCCCTCACTCGCTCAATGTTTTTGTCAGTTTTTTAAGTTGAAGGTCTCCCTGAGCTAGGTTGATCTTCAATGTGTTCTCGGCATTCCAAAAATGATTCGTGCCAGCGGAAAACTTGTGCTCCTAATAAGCAATGTTCCCCATAGACCTGTTTCAACTTTTCTAAGGTCACACTCGAGGATTCCACAGGTTTAACACAAAACTTGATTGCATAACTTTGCTCTAAATTCCGATGCTCCATTTTCGTAACATACAAGAAAAACACAACTTTACTGATGGCGCTGTCAAAAATAATGTGATGGCTGAACGGAGTTGAAACTCGGACAGAGCATGTTGAAGGGATGAACAAATCGGTCTAGCAGGTAGCTCGCAACGTTACTAATCTCATTAATTTTCTCACACACCTCGTATGTCCAAACGTTGTGGTTATTAACCTCTCCAGACACAACGAACGTGGCTTCACGAGAGAAGATCACCCCTGCAGGAACCACTGTCGTCTTCAATGGAGACCAGCACGGAAGTAGAAAATTCAAAGCGTTCAGGAAGGTATTTTGCCTGCAAACCTTGTGTATGTTGCAGTTTGTAGAAGTGACCATGCAGCCGCTTGCGGATAGCCCTATGTACGGTTGATTTCGGGTCGTACAGTTCCCGTGAAGCACAACGGTACAATTTCTGAGGGCTGCAATAACATGCATATATGGTTGACATCTTCTTGCAACACGGCTGGTCGTCCACTCCGTGGCAAGTCCATTATGGTTCCCCCATCTAGTTATATAGGCCTTGGACGGAGGGTTGAACAGTAATTAGTGATTACCACCACACAAATTGGGAATTCCCCTGTGGTGTCTTTTTATGTTCCCCAGCTGGTTGTATCGTGGTTGCATCTCTCTGGAGTCATGGTTGCAGTATCGGTGCTTCGGGTGACCCACTGCTCCGGGCATCGAATGTGATTGTGGGCTCCAGTTCGTTTGTAGTTGGTGTTTTGACTGTCGTCCGGTAGGCTCGTTGACTTTATGTGAATTGCGAAGCTCTGTTTCGGTACTTCTTCTTGCTGTTCGGCTGCGGCCGGGTTGGGGCTGTCAGCTTGCCATGGCCTGTAGTCTCCTTCTAATGGGGCAGCCCCAGTAGCAGGCGGCGTGGTCAGCGCCGCAGTTCGCGCACGTCGGCGTGTCTTCATATGGGCGTGCGCAGTGTCGTAATTACCGGAAACACACACACACAAATATAATTTTGTAAAAAAAAGCGCATATCATTTTCTCGTATAATTTACAAGGTATGTTTAATTGCAACGGTAGCAGGATTTTGTGCACACCGTGTTTAAATGACAAAATCGTGGCCTAAGAATATTTTCGGGTTGACCAACAAATGATTTATTTATCACAAAGAAACTACTCTACGCGATATTATTACTCATGACATACGGAAAAGATGTATGATTTGATAACCTAATTATAGAACCGACATCATTGTAATATACATCATCAATATATTCCTTATGTGCTGCCAGGATTCTTTTTTGTCTCTTTTTATTTGTAAACAAAATAACTAATAAAAATTCACAGATGAATCTTGTTTTGTTTATCTGAAATCAGGAGAATTTTAAAATTGGCAGTTCCTATATATTACTTTTTTTTCACCAGAGATTCAATCATTTACCAAATTGAAATAATTTTTAGGCTAAATTGAAGCAGTTCCATTATTTTCAGGTTTTTATTGTCTTTTTGAATCTTAATCTACCTCTTTCAATTGCTTCTTCTACTTCATTTCCCTGTTCTTGTCAATTAACTTATTTCCCTTCCTCCTTTCTTGACCTGTGTTATATAAAAATGGTTTATCTCATACATCAAGTGGTATGTTATTTAATCTGCTGTTACAATAGGGTAAAATCAAGTTATTTGTTTTACACACTCCAGGCAATTATTTTGATTGTTTAAAATTTAGTTTCATTTTATTAAGATGGAGCATTTGTCTCGCTGGAAAATTTTTCTACTCACCTATTTCTTTTTTTTTTTTTTTTTTTTTTTTTTTTTTTTTTGTTATTATAAACTCTTTGACTGCAATCTATCCACCCATCTACTTTAGCCCATAAAAATTTTACTTTTAAATTATTTCAGCGTTTTTGGAAATTTATTCATCACTTCCCTTGGCAATTTGTTCCAATCCCCAACACCCTTACCAACGAAAGAAAATTATCCCACTCCCTTGCAACTGCATGAAATCGAGTGCCAGCTTGTGTCCAAGATCATGTTTTCCCTTCCATGCACCAATCTAAATTTTTACACCAACATTTTTCTACCCCTCATCACCAGCATAGGCGTTGTACACCCTGAACATTCTCTTCACCCTCCTGCTTTCATCAAATCACTCCCACCCCAGCTCCTTTATCGTGTTGTTTACTGAAAAAGGTATTGAGTAATTTCCACAAACAAATCTAGCAGCCGTTCGTTGCATCCTCTGCAACTCCTGTTTTTTATATCCAAAACGTAGATCCCACAGTACACTAAAAAATACTCAAGGAATTGTCTGACCAAAGTTTTGTAACCCTCTTCCCTCACTTCTCTGGTACATTGATTCATCACTCTCTCCAAACTTGTGCAGGTTGCATTATCTGCAGTTGTCCCCTTTCATTCGATGCCTAATTAGTTTGTTCTGTGTAAAAAGATACGTTCGGAATATCTCACTTCACAATCTGCCCCCCGCCCCCTCATTTTCATTTTTGTTGTTAAGTAACGTCTCTGTTTCAAGTTGGTGTTCCGCCAAAAAAGTTATCTGAAATATAATACACAGTAAAAATTTCGTTAATATTTATTTACGGCCGCTAATATTTCAACTGCGAGAGCAAACTTACGTTTAGCAGACCGCGATGACGTCTGTTTTAGATTTAGGTCGGCTCCGCTGCGTAAAAAAAAAAAGATTTTGATTGATTGATGAATAAATAACGCCAAAGCAATTGAATGTTTGAGTATTTATTGAACACCCGAACTCGTTTCACTTCTTTTTCAGAAGCATCTTCAGCGGGTTCTCCTGGTAATTACGAACAAATATTCCAAATTGGTTTTGTTATTCTGTTTTTCACACTGGAATTATTATCTAAATTATAATCTACTTACATTTTACGGTCTATTTCATTTACTCGGAAGCAGAGACTTATTCTTTCTTTGTGAGAAGTGATTCATTTTCCACATGGTAATTAAACTGGTGATTATCACAGCACAGACACAGAACGTAAAGTAAGTAAGTATCACGACACTGCACTACATTGCACTGTACTGTATGTTTCTTACGAGTGGCCAGTCTGTTTTGTTTACTATCGACTGTGTCGTTATGCGGTGCTATTTCGTTTTATTCAGTCTTCCATTTATTAGGCGCGCTTTTTGAAATGTAATTGATTGTCATTAGATTTTTATGATTTTTGTGTGTCCTTGTTTAATGTTGTTTTGACTGTGTCGATGTTTTTATTTTAGTTTCAGTGTTGTGTATAGTGTCGGGTGTGTCAGATTTGTGTATTAGTTTATTATTTGTTTTCCTTCTGTTAGTGTTTTTTGTATATGTTAGTTCTCTTGGAATGTTAGTATCTGTGGTTTGTTGTTCATTATGGCGAGTATTTGCATGTGTGGTCGATATATGTTGGCTGGTAGTTGTGTTTCTATAAGTGTTCTGGAAATGTTGAATGGTTACCATATTTTAGAGCTCTTATGTGTACAAAGCTCTCCGGCCATCCTGATCTGGGTTTTCCATGGTTTTCCCGGATCACTCCACGCGAATGCTGGGATGGTTCCTCACAATAGCCCATGGGCGCCTCCTGCCATATCCCGTATATCCCTTCCAAACTATCACCCTTTCGGATAGGTGCAATGCACCCTCTGCCACACACTTTTAGTGAATCGCGGAGTAATAGTAATAGTAAATAATAAGCGAATACACAAACCTGATACACCCGACATTACTGTATTGTAGAGCTAGTGAATAAATAAATAAACCAAAGGGTAAAGTGACTCTTCGGAGTGTTTATTTCATGCAACTAAATGACTATCGTGGCTTCTGCGAGAAGACTGAGCATCAGGAAAAAGTAATTACTGAGATGCCTAGTAAACTGCAAGTCGGATTTAGTTATCTCTGATAGTCGAAATGATATTGGTCATTTTAGCATACGAGAGGGATCGTATTAGTTTTATTTTTTCTCGCCGGCGATATGATAACCAGACACAATTCCGCATACTGTAACATGAACAAAGTTGCGAACAATTTTACATATTTCAATTTTACATATTAACCTTCACTTCATTACGTCTGGACTACTTACCTTCTCAAATGCAAGATTGTGTATTAAATTATTTTTTCTTGAAGGAATCTTTCTTTAAAAATCTATTAAGCTCATTATACGTTTTGTGAATCTGTGTTTGAAATCAATAAAAAATAAAAAGAAAGTTGCAAAAAATTATTGTTGGACATCAAAAATTAGATTTCTTTAAAAGTAATTTTACAATATATTTAATATACAAGTCATGAAATTCTCCGTCATTGGTGAGTATAATTTTTTTGACGAAAAAAAATTGTCTCCTGTACTATTTATGTTAGCCAGTTATTTTTCCGAAAAACAGAATTTATAGAAATACGGTTGTAGATTCTTGTCATCTTTTTAACGTTAGATATCACTTGAAATTTTGAAAAAATTCAAAATTTTCAATTTACCAAGTGAGAAATACACTCTAAAATTACAGGCCAATCAGTTAGACTTCAGTGGTAGGTAAATTAATGGAAAGATTGATATGCAACCACATCAGAAATGTATGTGAGGAACAGTAAGTAGTTTTCAAGTAGGCAACATGGGTTCAGGCAAGGATATTCATGTGAATCTCAGTTGGTGGGATACACGCAAGGACATTTCAGATGAAATGGACAAGGGAGGCCAAATTGATAGTGTAGCACTAGATCTGTCTAAGGCGTTTGACATAGTTAGCCATAAAATGGTAGTAAATAAGGTAAAACTATTGGAGTGGATGAGAAAGTGATTTCCTGGGTAGAAGAATTTTAGAAGGTAGAAAACAGAAAGTTAGGGTACGAAATGCTGTATCAAAGGAAGTGGAAGTAAAAACGGGAGTGCCGCAGGGTAGCGTATTGGGACCATTGCTGTTATTATTCTAATGAATTATTGTGTTGATTGTTTACTATCTGAAATTAAATTGTTTGCAGATGACATAATGCTGTATAAAAGGATCAAATTGATAGAGGACTGTAAACAGTTGCAGGGTGATCTGGACAGGATATGCTAGTTGGTTTGGTAAACATGGGATTAAGATAAATGCAAAGAAGAGTCAGCTAATTAGATACAAAAATAAAAAACAAAAGGTTAATTGTGAATATAAGGTGG
The DNA here is from genome assembly GCA_031002005.1 of Vandiemenella viatica. Taxonomy (NCBI): domain Eukaryota; kingdom Metazoa; phylum Arthropoda; class Insecta; order Orthoptera; family Morabidae; genus Vandiemenella; species Vandiemenella viatica. The sequence goes on along the minus strand of JARYHS010011408.1, from coordinate 13,632,038 downwards.
GGAAAGAATTGCTTGCCGAGGACTTGAAATGTAAATATCTTGGAATTACATTTAATAACAAGCTTAACTGGGCAGTACATATTGGACAGGTGGTAGGAAAAGGTTTCAAAATTCTGTACTTGTTGGAGAGAGTGATGAGGGGATGTACGAGAGAAGTAAAGGAATTGAGTTACAAAACTTTGGTCAGACCATTGTTCGAATATGGTAGTGTAATATGGGACCCACATTTTTCGTTTCAAATACAGGAATTATAGAGGGTGGAAAAAAGAGCTGCTAGATTAGTTTCTGGAAATTATCGCAGGATGCAATCAGTGACGGATATGATAAAGGAGCTGGAAATGGATTCATTGCAAGACAGGAAGAGGATGAGGAGGGTCATGGGAGTGTACAGGGCGTATACTGGTGATGAGGCATGGAAAGATATTGCAATAGGTATGAAAAGTAGTTCATGGTAGGGGAAAGATGACCATGACCACAAGCTGGCACTCGATTTCAGGCACAATTGCGTGGGAAGATTTTCTTTTTTAGGTAAGGGTGTCAGGGACTGGAATGAGTTACCAAGGGAAATGATGAATAACTTACCGAAAACGTTAAAAGAATTTAAAGTTAAAATTTGTAGAGGGCAAATGTAGGTGGGTGCAGGATAGGGTGAAGTTTGGTGTGTAGGGAAATTGCCACCGGAGCGTGTGTTCCATTGCAATTATATTAAATTAAATTAAATAAACATTACCTAAAGGAAACATATTCTTCAGTGCACCACTAATTGCCAATGTGTCACTGTTCAACAGAAGTAAGTTTAATGATTGTAAATGGCTATCTGTTATTAACTTTGGGTTACCTTTACTCTCAGGATCTTGACTTCCTGGGATGTCTATATGGTTATACGTGAAACATGGGGAAATTACATTATAATATTATTATTATCTGCAATTGGACCAAGTCGGATCACGCAAAGCCTTAACGATTCAATTTTTTGAGCTTCCATTCTCCTGTGGCTTTGATGATTTCTCCCAGATACTTGAGTTAGGGACGCTCTCAATTTGTCCACATTTTGTGATAAGATTTTGAGCGTGGATTTTTTACCAGATGAACTCGGTTTTTTTGGAAAGATATTTGTAAATTACATTTTATTATTATTATTAATTTTTAATTGCGATAGATATAAAAATCCGCTGTCAATTCCCCATGTCATTTAATTACCCGTTTTTATTTTATGTTTTAAAATTATCTTTTACAATTGGAGTGATTAATTCGCACCCCATTAACTTTTCCATTTTGAAAATGTTAATTCTAAATTCCTTAACCGTATTTGGTGAATTATTCATCACTTAGTAATTATTCCAATCCCTGCCACCTTTGCCAATGGTTAACCTGAACAAGAGCATTTTTAATGTTAATCGAAGTTAGTTTTCATCTAGCTAATTGTTGAATGATGGCAGAGATATCTTTGTTCTTTGCTCAAATCGCATGCCTCTTTCATTCGAAAAGCCTTGCAAATGTATTAATGTCTCTTGCATTTTTTTATATTTTTGGTAAATAACAACCTCTGCTTATAAGCGGCCAATTACACAACCAGTACAAACAGACCCATTTTATTATTTTTTTGTCGAGGTGGGAGACTTATTGGTCCCCAGTTCCGAAAAATTGCTGAAACTCGACAGCTTCAAAAAGGCATTGAACATATATCTACATCTACATCCATACTCTGCAATTCACAAATATTGTGGGTGGCAGAGGGTGCTAAGAACCAATCCTAATTCTGTGCATTCCAATCCCGAACTGAACGAGGAAAGGAAGAATACATATAAGCATCAGTACGGCATCTTATTTCTCTATTCTTATCCCTCCTGTCATTGCAAGCTTAATAGGTTGACGGAAGAAGAATTTCGTTGCATTCGTAAATTAAAGATTTTAACATATTCTCTAATAAATTCAAACGAAAATGCGAAAACTACTTGGGAAGCTTTTGAAAATATTGTTAAGGAATTTTATCGTAAAAAGAAAAAGAAAAAAAAAAAATCTCTGTTCGAAGGATATACTACCTGTTAGGGTGTAATATGTCTATGAAGATTCACTTTCTCCACACTCATTTGTGAATAAGCAACACAAATTTCACATTCTGCGTGAACTAAGAAGCCTGCACTGCTACTGCGACATTTGTACGCATGGCAGTACATTCTCCGAATCGAGCCGACTGCGGCACTGCCTACGCTTTTCTCGAAGCTGTTGGGGCTATTTGTGTAGCTCAGTTTCATCGGTCTTACCTCAGATTTCTATTACACGTAGATATCACCAGTTGCAGCAAGCACACTAAATTTTCTTTTGTCGCTGTCCTTAGTTTAGATGTTATTCACATACAAATTTCACGGAATTTGTTATCCACTCACTCACTGAGGAACTTATGATAGTCAAATATCTCACAGTTCAAGATCCGGCTGCATGATTTATACATCTCTTATTTCGATTGAAATGCAATTTTTATGTATAATTATTATTGGCGGGATACTATTCTGCCTGCTTGCCTATCCAAATATGGCCCCAAGTATATTTAATTAAATTTTCAAAAAATATATTTTTTTCATAAAATTTCGTTCACTTGTATATTTTATTTTTAGTATTAATTTTAATTCATTTCAAAGAGAGAGTGGTAAATAACATAAAAAGTTCGGGCTGCCTACGAAAAAGTGGCCGTAAGTAAGGATTGACACATGGTGTGGTGCGCTAACTCTCCCTCTAGCTCTTATAATATCTTTGACAGCTGGCAATCCCAACTTGTGGCCACTTTTACAAAGGAAACCCAAACTTTTTATGTTATTTACACGTCTGCCTTTGAAATTAATTATAATTTATTTTGAAAAAAATTAAATGATTTTTTTGAATTTTTTTTTTAATTAAAAATATATACGGTTATATTTTGATAGGCAACAACTTAGAATTGTATTCTGCTACTAATAATAATGCATAAAATTTGCGTTTCAATCGAATAACAGATAGACGAAGAAATTATGCAGCCGGATCTTGGGCGATTATTATTATTACTCCGCGATCCACTAGACGTGCGTGGAGGAGGGTGCATTGCACCAATCCTAATGTGTGCATAGGAAGGCATATACGGGATGTGGCAGGTGCCGCCCATGGGATATGTTTAGTGAATTTGGTTCAAATATATGTGTTAACCCCAAAATCATAGGAAAAAAATGGTATGTAGCATACAAACACAGCAAGAAGTTTGCAGGTTCAATGGATACAATGCCAGTGTTTATATGTGTAAAACAGTTTTCCTACTTGTGAAATAGAAGATCTGTAGGATGCATAAAGTGCTGATCCAGATCGCCATGTAAATACCACCACCCTAGCTCCACTGACGATGCCCCACACCATAAGGGCGAAACGCGTATGGGAATAAAGTAAACAGTAACATCAGCAGTTGTTTCCAGACGGAATTTTGATTTATAATCTATTAACCAACAACTGCGGAAGATGGCCTAAAACCAGGTCAGCATACAAGATAATAATGTCTTTTTTCAAGGAAGGAAACTTTCATAAATAAATCTAGGGAACCCAATAAATCATTCTGGGAAAAAAGTTGATACCTTGAGTACCGTATACCATCCGATCAGAAATATCCTCGGAAAATATCATCATCTAGACGTTATACCAGAGTGAGTGCCCAGTGTGAATAGTTAGGGAACAACAAAACAGATTTAAGTCATAATGTCCGAATAAACCCACTAATTACCTTATCTAATGCACCCTGTACTGTATAGATAAGAGATTATTATTATCATCATATGCCAAGTACAACAAAAGACATGTCAATCAGATAATTAAATCTATAGATTGAAGCCATCTTCTGGCAGCTGGTCCAGCTTGATGCAGTGTGAGCAGGCCTCCAGATAGTCTTCTTGATGGACAGTCCATCACAATGTGGTCAGCAGTTTGTATACCACCACAGTCACACAACGCATCTTCACGGATACCACACTTATGCGTGGTTGCATTGCACACTCCGTGACCTGTGCGAAATCTCTTCAAGTTGACACCAAAGACACCTAGGCAAGTCAAATCCTGTAACACAAGTTTTCGGATCTTTTATAACCCCAAAGTTGTGTGCACTGTTGGCTTCCCACTCCTTTCTCCACTCTTCATACAAGTTGTTATGTATGAGACTGGCTGCTTCCATGTAGGCAGGTCTCCTCGATTTTAGTCCTGTGCGAGGCAGCGGAAGAAGGTCACCATGCAGAGGAATCGTGTTGTTTTTGCCCACTGCTTACAATTATCTAAGCAATATTGAATTTCTCCTCAGATATGGTGGAGGAATGTATAGGCAGCCAGGATACTGGGGTAGACCTAATGACACCACTCACTGTTCTCATAGCAGCGTCAACTTTGGCAGTATGAGCACAACCAAGCCATGTAGAGCAACAGTATTCTGCAGCGGAGAATGCCAAACCAAGGACTGCTGCCCGAAGAACTTGAGCGCCTGCACCCCATGCACCCCATACCTGCACCCCATGCCAGTTTCTTATCAAGGTTCAGATGGGTCTTCACTTTCTATGCAATCTTAGATAAATGCTTATGAAAAGTGAGGGCTCGATCCAGGGTAACTCCCAGATATTTGGGGTGGTCTTTGTGTTCTACTCTTCCGAGGGGTCCGAAGGTTGGTCTTATTCTGACGTAGGCAAGCTGGTTTGAAAGGTGGAAACAACAAGACTCTGTCTTTGTCCAATTAGGTTTCAGTCTCCACTTAGATAAGCTGGTCAAGACTCTCAGAGAGTCTATCTTCACAAATCTGGAAGTTTCTATCCTGGAAATTAATAACCAGATAATCGGCATACTGGAATTTCAGGTAAGATAAGAGATATAACAATGTATCTGGTTTCATGTCGATGTATTATATTATATGACCAAGAATGTAAATTAATGTCCATAGAACATATAAAGAAACTGGAATGTAAATTGTTGTAAAATAATATGTAATGAACATGGCTGTATGGTCGATAAGGCCGAAAGCCATTAAATAAATAAATAAACCACGAAACTTGGGCTATTATACACGCTTTGTATTAGCTTGACCTGTATGAAAGTGACGGAATATTTAAAATCAATTATCACCCACTTCCAGACGTCTAAATTCTTTGAAATTTTGCGCTCATATTAAGGACGGAAGACAGTGCAATAATACAGTAGCTATGTCGTGGTGTTGTAATTACTTTGACAGTAACACTAGAAAAGATTTTGGAAAGCGCCTGAAGTAAGATAGGCAGCCAAAACTGTTTAGTCTCGGTAGATTGCGTAAGTCATCTTTCTCAAAGGCCAAAGCTTCACTGAATATGCATATAACAGTGAAATACTAATCGACTTTAAACATTCAAAGTGCTAATATTATCTTTACACACATTGATATAACATAATACCAAAATTAATATACGTATCACGATTGAACCATTGTCGTTGTTAAATTAACGGTTGTTTGGAATTTTGATACACTCTATTAATGTATTGATATTTTCGGTAGTTTTCATAACTATTCAACTTTCAAATGATTTTAATGTCTTCCTAAGAAGACCAGTGATGTATTAACATGGTTTTTAGTTATTACAGTACCTTAAAGTAACTTCAACGCAATTTGGGATCTTCAAGTTTCAAGTATAAGTAACAAAAAATATGGTTTTAAAAAACTAAAAAACACGCTTTACATAGCAATGTGAACTAAAAAGTTAAAATAATCTTTAAATATAAAGATTATGTTCAACATCGACAGGAAGCCTGGCATTTCAGTATAACGTAATTTTTTGAATAAGCTTAAGATAAGATTAAACACATCGATAAAAAATTAATCTTGATTTAATAAACGAGTGCGAAGCTCTCGCTTTGTAATGACTCAACCTTTACGAACAACTAGCGATAAAAAATTTAAAACAACTTATTAGATGTCTCGTGGTTTTAATTATGATATTAAATAACTATTCCACGATCCAGTTTCAAATTTTAACTTGATTTTATTGCTAGTAAGACATAGGAATTCAAAATACGGTTCACATATTATAAACACAACACTCCAACGATTACAGTCGCCACTTCTTCCAAAGACAATACTACCAAAACTGTTCGTTCAAACTGTCACTGGCCGACGTAAATTGTAAAACTGTCTCTGCTGATCGCATTATATAAGTTCTATCGAAAGTTCTAGAACACTACAAAGGCTTCCAACAGATATTTCTAGAACATTAACAATACTTAAACAATTGAAAACATATTAAAAACAATCAGAATTAATACATAGTAATTTACAATCATTACAAAATGCTTAGAAATGAAAACTAAAGATACTTAAACCCAAAATTATCCACATAAATCATTATTAACTGAAGTAAATAGACCTTTAAATATCGTGGCACACCTTAATACTTACAGTTACAAACATTTAAGCAATTCCCTGTCATAGTTCTGTTCTTAAACATCTTGAATGGTATTTACATAATTTATTTCCACACAACAAATTCCATTTACACTGATAAAATACAAGACAGATATACAAAATCATTTTCAGTCACACTCTAGCTTGCTACAAATGCTTCATAAAACACAATTCAAGTTAACGTTTAGGTTTGGGGGCTGTTACAAACTGATATCTAACACAAAGTTAGGGTAGGAAATGCAGTATCAAAAGAAGTGGAATTAAAAATAGGAGTGTCGCAGGATAGCGTATTGTGACCACTACTATTCGTTATTCTAATGAATAATTGTGTTGATTGTTTACTGTCTGAAATCAGATTGTTTGCAGATGACATAATGCTATATAAAAGAATCAAAACGATAGAGGGTTGTAAACATTTGTAGGGTGATCTGGACAGGGTATCTAGTTGGGTACGTAAACATGGGATGCAGATAATTGCAAAGAAGAGTCAGCTTATTAGATACACAAATAAACAAAAGGTTAATTATGAATAGAAGGTGGGGAAAGAATTGCTTGCTGAAGACATGAAATGTAAATATCTTGGCATTACATTTGATAACAAGCTTAACTGGGTAGGACACATTGGACAGGTGGTAGGAAAAGGTTTCAAAATTCTGCACTTGTTGTAGAAAGTGATTAGGGGATGTACGAGAAAAGTAAAGGAATTGGGTTACAAAACATTGGTCAGACCATTGCTCGAATATGGTAATGTAGTATGGGACCCTCATTTTGCATATCAAATACAGGAGTTGGAGAGGGTGCAAAAGAGGGCTGCTAGATTTGTTTCTGGAAATTATCGCAGAATGTAATCAGTGATGGATATGATAAAGGAGCTGGAATGGGATTCATTGCAAGACAGGAGGAGGATGAGAAGGGTTATGGGAGTGTACAGGGCGTATACTGGCACTCGATTTCCGGCACAAGGGTGTGGGAAGATTCTCTTTTTTAGGTATGGGTGTCAGGGATTGGAACTGGTTACCAAGAGAAATGATGAATAAATTACCGAAAATGTTGTAAGAATTTAAAGATAAAATTTGTAAAGGGCAAATGTAGGTGGCCCCAAGATAGGAGGAAGATGGGGGTGTAGGGAAATCGCCACCGGAGCCTGTGCTACATTTCAATTAAATTAAATTTAAAAAATTGAATCCCATTGGTTTTTTTTTAAGTTAATTTTTGGTTAATAACTATATCATATGCTTATGCAAAAAAGTGTAGTAGAAGAGATAGTAGGTGATGATCAGTTTGGGTTTAGGAAAAATCGCGGTACAAGGGAAGGAATTCAGTCTTTAAGATTAATACTTGAATGGCGGATCAAGAAAAACAAAGATACTTTTATGGCATTTGTTGATTTAGTAAAAGCTTTCGATAATGTTAGGTGGGACAAGATCTTCAAAATTTTAAAGAAGTCAGGTCTAAAGTATGGAGATAGAAGAATACTTTATAAACTATATAAAAGTGGCTGTAATAAAAGTAGAGAATCACGAGAGACATGCATCAGTTAAAAAGGATGTGAGACAAGGCTGTAGTCTATCCCCGTTAATATTCAACTTGTATGTAGAAGAAGCAATGAAGAAAGTAATAGAAAAATTTCCATGTGGCATAAGTTTTCAGGGAGAAAAAATCAGTATGCTACGATTTGCTGATGACATTGTCTTGTTAGCAGAGAGGGCTGAGGATATTAAGAAGTTACTGAATGGTATGAAAAAAATACTGAAAGAAGATTTTGGACTGAATATAAATCAAAGCAAGACAAAAGTGATGAAATGTAGCAGAAACGATACCAATACTAGTGGATTAAATATAAAAATATTATCGGATGCAATAGGAGAAGTAAGAGAATTCTGTTACTTGGGAAGTAAAATTACAACCGATGGCCGAGGCAGGAATGATGGTAAAAGCAGAATTGCATTAGCAAAAAGAGCCTTCATGAAAAAGAGAAACCTTTTAGTTTCAAATATTGATCTAGGAATTAGAAAGAACTTTTTAAAACTCTTTGTGCGGAGCACAGCACTTTATGGTAGCGAAACATGGACTTTAGGAATACCGGAAATAAAGAAAATTGAAGCATGCTGCTACAGAAGAATGCTTAAAATTAAGTGGACAGACAAAGTAAGAAATGAACCAGTTTTGGAAATGATGGGTGAGAAAAGAAGTTTGTGGAAGAAGCTTACGGAAAGAAGAGACAGGCTGGTAGGTCATATTTTGAGACATGCTGGATTGGTTAACTTAGTGGAGGGAACAGTCGAAGGTAAGAACTGAAGAGGAAGACAGTGATTAGAATATATGAAGCAGATAATTGAGGACGTGGGCTGTATGGGCTGTAAGGATGGAGGATTGCATCAAACCTGTCGAAAGACTGACGATAGCAAAAAAAAAAAAAAAAAAAAAAAAAAAGTATATTGATTTTTGGGACATTTTTTTGCTGTTGAACATTATATTTATAGATTATTTTAGCTTTTTAGTTCAAATTACTACGTAAAGTGTTTCCTTTAAACTACGATTTTTTAAAAGAATTTTGTGTGGTACTATATAACGTAAGCCCATATTTTACTGCCACGTGCGAGGTACCTAACTCAAGCGTTAATCCTAACTAACTGGAAGGGGTGTTCTCATTTAATGCGGCCTGGTACTTCAAGCGAAACCGGACCGAACTGTTTGGCGTTCAGATATTTGTTTACCGGGGCGCCGAGCACACTTCACCTCTCATTCGCGACCGACAGCCGCGGCAAACCGAAGCCAATAAATCATGGCGGATGCGGATTTATGGCAGCAGTTTCCGCAAGACCTCCGAGAGTGTCGAAACCACTAATTGAGTTAACGCTTTTCGATCTATCGGTACCTGTCCACCGGTCGTCACAATTCACCAATTTCACTGCGATCTACTGAAACTGTTTGTCACCTACTGGAACTTTCTAATTACTGACCAAGTTATAAGTTGGTGGATACTTTCAACTGATTTAATATCCAAACAGGAGAGTGTCTATAAGTTCATTAGTCGACGATATAGCAGAACAGAGCAGAAACAGAAATTAACTTATTCGACCAATCTGAAATGCTTCCAATGCAAGTAAAAGCAGTGCATAATCTATGCTAAAACAAGATGTTAAACAATACTAATAGAAGGCCAGCTTGGTCATCGTGACGTCACCCGCCCGGCCTTTGTTGGCGGGCAAAACATCTTTTCACTCACTGCTGGCCTCGCATTCGGGAGGACGGCGGTTCGAATCCCCGTCCAGGCATCCAGGTTTGGGTTTTCCATGGTTTCCCAAATCACTACAGGCAAATGCCGGGATGCTTCCTTCAAAAGGCCATGGCCGAATTCCTTCCCATTCCTTGCCCCCCATCCTTTCCCGTCTCTAAATACCTCGCTGTTAAGATACGTTAAGCAGTTAAATATATATATATATATTCTCTCACTGCCCACAGATATCGATATTATGGCAAGTTAAGAAGTTAGGTTACCTATTTACGTTTATGTTTTGGTTCAGTATCCTTGAAATTGGAAAAACAACTACAGTAAGAAGTATGAGTTTAATTTAAATCGTAATATTAAGTATTACTCGATTTTTGTGTTGATTTATATTCTATGGATGTACACTGATCTTCCAAAACATTACGGCCACCTGCTTATTTGTGTGTTGGTCCACCTTTGGAGCGCAATACAGCAGCGATTCGGCGTGTAATGTATTCGAATAGTCCTTGTTAGGTTTCCTGTGTTGTCTGGCACAGGTCACGCAATTTCCTTCAATTACAGGCCGGTGGTTTGTGGGTGCGGCATCTGGGAACGAGCATCTCGGAACGGCGAGGCTGGTTGGCTGTTCGCGTGCTACTGTAGTGAGCATCTATGCAGAGTGGTTGAAGGACGGTGAAACCACGACTGGACGACAAGGTGGTGGACGTCCACGCCTCATCACAGAACTCTGTAAAGCGGGATAGGCGGCGATCTGTGGCAAATCTGACAGCAGAGTGTACTCCGAAACACTTGTGCCTGCACCAGCATTGTACTCTGCTGTCAGATCTGCCACATATCGCCGCCTATCCCACTTTACAGAGTTCTGTGATGAGGCGTGGACGTCCACCACCTTGTCGCCCAGTCGTGGTTTCACCGTCCTTCAACCACTCTCTATTGACAAGACAATGTCATCTGCAGATCGTAGCTTACTGATTTTTTCTCAATGAACTCTTATGTCACATGGAAGTTTTTCTTTTACTTTCTTTATTGCTTCTTCTACATACAAGTTGAATATTAATGGGGATTGACTACATCCTTGTCTTACACCATTTTTAACTGATGCGTGTCTCTCATGATTCTGTACTTTCATTATAGCTACTACTTCGTTCCTATATAGATTGTAAAGTATTCTTCTGTCTCTGTATTTGGTCCCAAATTCTTTAAAATTTTAAACATCTGTCAGGTTCTTCGTGGCTTAATTAATACAGTAATAAAGTAGTCCTCAAGATATTTCAGTTTAAACTTCTGTTTATTTCCACCAAACACGATGTCAACGATACTGCATACATGCATAGATACAATTCAGAGATACTAATAACGCAGTCTTTGGCAGTTTCAAAGTGAATCTGTATAAAACTAACTAACTGTCCCTCTGCTGATTTCCTTATATAGGCTCTATCGAAATTTCCCGAACACTTCAAAAGCTTCCGCGAGATGTTTCTCGAACACTAACAATTAATCAATTTAAAAACAATCAGAAATAAATCATTTAACATCATTACAAAATGGTCAGAAATGGAAATTAAAGATACCTAAACACAAAACTATTTACAGAAATCCTTTTAAACTGTAGAAAATTGTCCTGTAGACATCGTAACTTGCATTAATACTTGGAAGTACAAACATTTAAGCAATTCTCTTGCACAATTCGGTTCTTAAACATATTAAATGGCCTTTAAATAATTTCTTTTCATAAAATAAAGTCTATATACACTGATTTAGAAGAAATTGCAAAACAAACATACCATATCATATTCAAGCAAACTTTAGCTCACTAAAAATACTTCATTAAATACAATTCTATTTAAAGTTCAGGTATGAGGGCTGTTACAACCTGTCGTATATATAATACTGGGATGGATGAGGATTTTATGAATGTAGTGTCCTAAAGTGAAAACTTTGACCAATGCATCCTTTTATATCATGGATTGGAAAAATCTTTGGGTAAACTGGAAGGATAAACATCATATTAATACTACTTGCATGCGATTCAATGTAATGCATTTACGTTTGATATATATCCCAGTTTCAATTAGAATTTTTTTACGGAATAACTGCGTGCAATAATTCATTGTATTCTGCCTGTAACAACAGTTTGTCCACAACAAATATGGCCGTCCTCAAATAATAGCCTTTGTTTTGTATAAACATTATTCTTGTCTCCGGGTAAACGCAAATGAATCATTCTGTAATGTGAATATTGTGTTAAACTGAGTTTCTGCGATCAATATCAATTTCAGTTTTGATAACAAGTGTATATGTTTGCAATGCAAAATATGTTTTCGTGCATTTATCTAAATGGTTTTGTATTAATGTACACTGACCAAATATTTACGCTGAATTTTTTTAAATTTAATTTCATACTCTCTGTATTTCAGAACTAATTGGCCTTTAACAACCGAATGATTCGTTGCGTTATTAATTGCAGTAGGTAATTTTTTTAGAGTTCTATAAAAAATGTTTGCAGAAAATGATATCTATTGTTCAGGACTTAATTTCTCAATCATATGATAAGCGATTACTTATCCCAAATTGGAAGTCACTGCTTCTTCAAGACCCCAGTGAATATTAAACTACTCCAGAGTTTCTGTATTTCTATCTTTACCTTTTGTCTTCCTATTGTCCTTAGTTAGTACAATCAGTTTGAGTGAAATAGTTGTGTTAACGACTCAATATGAATAAAATCAAAGTAGGCAATAATAATTTTTGGAAAAGTTTTACATTTTTAGGATTTTGATTTCTGGTTTCGTTTCCTTTGGTTAGGAACTGATTTTCCCGTATCCATATTTAATACACATCTATGTTACCAGAGCGACTAACTTCGAATTGGACAGTAGGGGGTCGGTCTTGCTTGTAAGAATTCGAACCAGTGATGACAACAAAGTGGATGAGGGTCAGGGTCTTCTGATGCCTTAATTGATTTTTGAACATAAATTGTTTGGTCGTTTTCGGTATACGTTACAGTAGATCCAAGATTTTGAGACATTGCAATATTTAATAAATGAAGATGAAATATAATATCGATTCATCGCTTGGAGGATGTGGCAAGCGTAAATTACAGTAAATATTGAAATTAGAGCGTAATTACAACAGAAAAGTTATATATAGGCACAAAATTTCGCGAGGGGTAACAGTAGCTACAAGAGGTTTACCTGCAGATGTGCAAAATGGGTTCGTAGAGGAAATATCTTGTAATTTTCGTGCTAACGTAATTTCTGAAGAAATGTTAGTATTACGTCAAGTTATTAAACATCAGTATAAGTAACGAATTAACGGATTGAGGAAGTTTTAAAGAAGTTTACGTAGTTATGTTTTACAAACTTCTTGGCCGGGTTGCTCACGTCAGAACAGCGAAACATCCGAAAATCCATAATGAAATGACAGTCGATCCCAGAACGAAATTGCCAATAGGGTACAGAAATGAGTCCAGTTCTATCATTAAGTTAGGCACCTTCTGTGAGACAAGCATATTCCAATTACAGCAAAAATGTCACTGTATAATTAATACTTCTTACCCATTACAACGTACAGCTTGGAATTATGTATCGCTACCAGGGGAGATGAAAACAGATTCCAGGAGGCCGAGATAAAGCTCCTGAGATCAATGAAAACCAGAAGATACAAGTTCAAGAATGAAGTGATCTGTCAACAGATCCCAGTCAATGAAACCTTCCGCGGAAAAATTCCCATAGCAAGATTGTGATGGCTGTGACATGTCAAGCGGATGGACCCAACAAGAACAGCGAGCGTATGGCTGTAAAAAGAACTTTTAACGATCTAAATAGGTAAATGGTTTAATTAAAAACATCATTTGAGGTGACTGGCGGTGGTTTGTCTTATAGTTTTTCCTTGGTGTGATACTGACATTAACTTCAATTGCAGTCCTATAGTCTCTGTTCCCGGGCCGTAAAACATAATCACACCAGTCGTCGTTGCAGTTCTACAAGTTAAGCCGACCAACTCTGCCGATTACGGGCAAAGGTTGCCGGCTCACACACAAAGCAACAACAACGTGTAGATATGAACACATTACAATCTTTTAATAACATGAAAACTGATACAGTTCGCCAAGGTGAACCAACAGTGACTAATAGCCTAATTGGACCGTATTTCGAAGATTACACAATTCGTAATTAGGAAAAATGTTCAGGCCAACGTATACCCGCCGCATTACACTCGTTGGAAACACAGTTCTCATTACGTCACAAACGTTTTGGAGTACCGCAGATATTCAGTAAACTGTTACGTAGTTTTACTCTTGCATAATCACTGCCACACAAACAAGTACAGTATTCGCAACATTCTACAGAACCGCGCGTATAAACATCCTAAGAGTCTGGCCGCTAGCAACAGACTCCCGCCATCTTTTCCTGCGACGATCTTCTCGGGTTTACCAGTATCGATATACCAGCGATACTGTTGTATCGTCACAAACTGAAGGGTGAAAGACCGAGAGGCCGACCCAGAAGAAGATGGATTGATCTCGTGAAACTGTACCTACAGGAGACAGGTGCATCACGGTCTAGAATCCAAGAAGAGGAAACATACAAATGTGCCGAGCTCTCTTACACCGCACCCGGGAAACAGGAGACGGAAGAAGATGATGAAAGAACCGGTTCCAATAACATATTATTTTTTTATATTGTCAGATTATTATTAAGTTCCTTAAATATCAGCAACGCAGAAAAATTTAAGGAAATTTCAAAATGTTCTCCGCCTGATTATACACAGGCATACAGTTGTTGGATCATCGACTGTCACACCTTTCAGATACTCCAGGATGGAGTCGAATGTTTTCGGAGGCGTTCATGACGCGTTGATACAGTATCTCTGGGTTCGTAATGTCCGTTGCATTCACCAGCTGTTTCACCTGAGCCCATACGTAAAAATGCAAAGGATTCAGGTCAGCGGAACGTGCAGGCGTAGGAAATGGTTATCCCTTACCTGCCCATTTGTTATCGTAGGTATCAGCTAGTAAATGTCGAGCAGTGTGGCTAACATGTGCTCTCAATGAAGTCCGGGCAGACAACGCGCCTGTAGGAAGTGGTGAAGATTATATGGACACTTTCATCATCATAAGTGTTCTGCCCTCGTTTTCTTTTCCATGTATTTTCCGTTTTCTCTGATGTTGTTTGTTATCTTGTACTTTCTTCTTCCTCTCACTCTCCTAATCTTTGCAAGGCGTCTTTTAGCAATCACTCCCCTCTCAGCAAGTGTCCCAACCAGTTCTTCTTTCTTTATTTTATGACTTGGAATAATTTTCTCCCTTCCCCAAACCTTTTCAGCTCTTCAACATTGCTTACTTTACCCATCTAGATTATCCACTCCATTCTCCTCCACAAACGCTTCTAACCGTTTTTCTTCTCGTCTCAGTGTCCATGTCTCTGCCCTAGTGATGGGTCGTTCGCGAGTGAATCAGTTCTTTAGAGCAATTCTTTTAAAAGAGCGAGTGAGCAGTCGCTCACTAAAAGTGAACGGAAAGGTCTTCTAATCGCATCAAAGTCGATTTAAGGGGGGTATTTTCATCGAAAAGTGGGGGTGTAGCCGGATTCTGAGGGGTGAGACCTAAAAAAAAAGGTCTCAACTAAAACTGAGCTAGTGAATTCTTCTTCAAAAGAACTAGTTCTTTTCGTTGAGTGATCAAATGAACACCGCTCTTTTTAGTGAGTCACTTTGCCCACCTCTACTCTGCCCCATAAAGAGCCACACTCCATACAAAACATTTG
Organism: Vandiemenella viatica; assembly: GCA_031002005.1. NCBI lineage: Eukaryota > Metazoa > Arthropoda > Insecta > Orthoptera > Morabidae > Vandiemenella > Vandiemenella viatica. Next base: position 13,616,620 of record JARYHS010011408.1, on the reverse strand, counting down.
CCGAGTCTTTTCCTGATCGCTTTGTCTGTTTTCCAGTTAATAGTCGCCTCTTCCTATTAAACGCCTCCTTCGCTACGGTAATGCGAGTTTTTACCTCTAGGTGGCATCTCGAGTCTACAGTTTCATCAATAACTATTAAACGAAGCTTTTCTGACATTTTATTATATGGACTTTTTTCGCTGTTTTGTTGTGAGCAACCCACGAAAAGTGTGTAGAATAGTCGAAATACGTTGGTGCGTTTTTAATGAAAGATGAGATGTGACTGGCTGAATTGATGATAATCAACCAATGATAGACTTCGTTAGTACGTCAAATCAGAGTTGAGTACTGAGGACAGAACGATTGGTCCAATGAACTGTTTCTCCTGCGAATATGCTAAAAGAAATTAATTAAATAGTTAAAATTAATGGAAAGTAATTAGGAATTCTTTAGTTATGTTCGTAGACAGTTCTGGACCAATGATCATATGATTTATAAGACACCTACAGAAACCTGCCTAAAAGGTAAAGAAATAAACCCCAGATAAACCACGATATTTGTATTCTGGTAATTTCGTCACATTAAACATTTTCTGAGTTATATATTTCTATGTTGTTGAACTGATAAATTGTTCCCGAATAACTATTAAAGGAAAATCAATGATGTTTTTAGAAATATTCTCCGTAGCTCGCAATATGTGAATGTTCTAGGTTTTTTTCAACTGTAATAACTGGCGTTGGGATTTTTATGACAAGTCATATATTTTTCCTGCCTTCTTTCTGAGCTGTAATGCTGAGTTATCATCTGTTAGTTTTACCAAAGATATGTGATCGTGTGATCAAAGATATTACGTTCCTACTATTACTTATTGGTTATTGCTAGTAATGAGCAGGTAATCAGTGATAACAATTGAAAAGTGTAGTGGAAAGAAAGAGTGACTTCACTGAATATAAGTACATGGACAAACGTATGAAATACTTGAAATCTACGCATAAAAAATAGCTCTCATGAAATTGAAAATCATTACTAATAAAATCTTGTCACTAGGAATATCTTTCTAAGCCAGCAGAAGGGTAGATTAAGCATTATTAGATTTTACCTATAAAATTGTGCATTACGCCTGTGTCCATTCATGAAAATGGAAAAAGACTTCCAAAAGCGCCTCCTACCGACTACGCTATCGAGCTGAAAAAAGTGGTGGGGAGTCACGTGAAGCTCTTACCATTGGTTTAAAGTCTCTTACTAAGGGCTTTAGAGCTGCTCTAGTGGGGAGCGGAATTAAATTACTTGTCTGTAGGCTTGAGAAAATTATTCCGACTGAAAATTACTATAGTTTATTGCTTAAAATCCCTTAATATACTACACATGCCTATATGATCTGTTTTTTTTTTTTTTAAAAAAAAAAAAAAAAAAAAAAAAAATCAGGTTCTGTTATGTCTAATCCATGGAGTATATAAAACAATACGAAAACGGACTCTTCACTGAAGAGAAAATAAAGATAATCCAGGTTGACTCGAATGGCTCTCATTACCCGATCAAATGGGTAATGCCCCCCCCCCCCCTTGGGTAATGGAAGTCATAGACAAATTAGCTAATAATACTGACAGAACTTTAGTTTTCTTGACAAGATTAAAAATTAATACAATCGTTTCCTCTCTTGCGGATCTACAAATTAATCATTTACTTTTTGTACATTAGAAATACATTATTGTTTTCTATCACAAAATTTAAAAATCAGAAACGTTTCACCATCGCAATTCACACAGTCCAGATGTGATATATTTTTACATATTTCACAAGACATGAGAGTGTCATTCGAGTCCACTTCTGTGAAGCAAAGCAAGAAACGACTTTTATACGGGAACCGCCACTTTCATCGATAGTTAAAATCGATGAAGATTGTGACAAACGGCTTGTAGCGCATGATCTCCAATTAGGTGGTCTGCCTCTCCTTGTATTAACCGTTGCTTTCCTTTTTTGCAGCAGAAAATGCAGAACTATTTTCGGAGCGCCGTTATTGTTTTCTGTCTTCTCTTTCTTTCGTTTATCTTTTCCTCATAGAGTTTTTTTAAAATAACCTAAATCTCCAAAATATGTTTTTAGGATTTTTTTTTTTTTTTTTTTTTTTTTTTTTTTTTTTGGAGTTGGCGGCATAATATTGGCTTAGGGGAATTTATAGGATAATTAGAGATATGCCCCAATTTCCCTTTACTCATGGCTCTCATTTCCATTTGCTCATGGCTCTCATTAAACTTTACGTTAACGATTTTGTTAAAAAGTGTATATATATATATATATATATATATATAATTTTTCTCCCCCTTTTTACATAGTGCTCGTTAAACTACAGTAAAGATGCACGCATTACAATATGTTAAGGTAAGTTTGTAAACAATGTAGCAAACCCACCTGCTTAAGATAATAGCAGCAAAAATTACAGCCGTAAACACGCCGTGTCGTGTTTGGGGAAATAAGGGCGATTGAGCCACCACTTGTACTGAGGAAGAATGGCGCCCTCAGGGAGCCTTTAACGAAACTCGCAGGTTTCTAGCACGCGATATTCAAATTACTCGGCATAGGCTCCTGTTCCCCGTAGGCTCCCAGTGCGCCGTTCTACCCTGCAGCTGGAGTTTGTCTAAGCGTTCATTTTTGCGGGGAGTGAGTTTGGTCCGTCGCCTTTATTGGGTTTCGTCGGGACAAAGTAATACTTCCGTGTGAGTGAGACCTAAGGAGGGTATTAGTTACCTAGGTGAGCAAGTGTACCAGAATGGATGGTCGGCGCTACTTACGAGATCCAGTGAATATTTAACCCACCTAGGTGCAGTACGGGAGTGCCATCCATCATATTGCGACATATGCAGATGACTGTTATGAGCCGTTAGGGAGTTTTACTAATTGGGAACACTTGTTAATCATCTCAGCGCAACCTAACTGCAAATGCAAGAAAATGTTAGCGGCAGTTAGGGATTGTTAGAGGACCATTAACGTTTGTGCACCTAACACAAAGTAACATAGCACGTGTTTTTTTTTAAGGATTTTTTTTTACTTATGGCTTTACGCCTCTTAGACGTCGAGGTCATCAGACGATGCAGGACATTGGAGACTAGGAATGGGAAGGAATTCGATCATGGCCTTTCAAAGGAAGCATCTTGGCAATCAAATCTAGATGCCTGGACGGGGAAATGAACCGACGTTCTCCCGAATGCCAGAACGTTACCGCTCACCCACCACGCACGGTTTTGCAAAGGAATTATTAAATGGTAAATACCGTTGTTTCTGAAATAAATATATAATAATACCGGTCGGTGAGTCTATATAAAAGAAACTGCGCAGTAAACGTCAAGTTGTGAAAATTTATGTCCAACTAATCAAGTATTATTATTTTTTAATTTTTGAGACCGTTTCTGTCCCTTTTTTTTAGTTTTAGAGAGGTGAAAGAGACGATTGACTGAAATCAGATAACAAATACGAGATAAATACCAATATAAGACACTACGACTTTGTTTTGTGGCGATGGCGATGGAATCTTTTAATGTCATTCGGCCATGTTAGCCATTCAGCCCAGCTCAATGTGTTTTTTTCGTTTTACAATGTATATATTTAATCCAAGTGTGATTGTTTTCTCTCTTTTGTAAGGACAGCACAAGACGAACACAACACTTAATTAAAACCACCCATGCCCTCGGCCGGACTCGAACCGGCGACCCATGCAACGCGAAGCAAGCACGCTACCCCTACGCTGCCGAGGTCGGCAACAAACGCACTTCTGGTGGAGGCAATGGAACCCGGTCTTCGCATCAGACGTGAATTTCTTGCATATAAATTCCTGATGAAACACATGAAAATTGAGAATAGCAAACTAATAAAAAAAGATCAACGACCTCAATAAATAAATCCACCCATATACGTAAATGCCTTCCAGAAAATGAGACAACATCAGATATCATCTTCATCTCACATCTCATCATCAATCTCCAGCTCCAGTCTCCCGGGCGCTCGTTACGAAAACTCTCAACCTCTTCCTGTCCATGAATAACCTATGTTCATTAATAGTCGTCCAATGATATCCTAAGTCTTCCGGGACGTTGTTGATTTGGCCAATCCATTTCTTTTTGGATCTTCTACACGTCATTTACCTTGGATGTTCATATTAAAGTAGGCCATTGATCATCTTTCTTCCTTTATCCTTTGAACATGTCAGTACCAGCGGAGGCGAGAACGCTGTAATGAATTTTACCACACTGATGTGTAGAAATGTGTGTATATACCTAGCAAACTACCTTGCTTCTGAATAAACTACGAGCCAGTTACTGTGAAACTTGCAGACCATTTTGACGCGCCATTTAGTGAAAATGCTGAAATTAACCAAAAGTTAGTGACGAGATATCTGGCACAGTGGAGGCTACCCAAATCTATACGGACGAGGCTAAGTCAGGCAGGGCAGTACTCCGTGGCTATACTATTCCGAAGGAAAAGTTCTTGACAGTGTATAAACTCCGAGAGGAAGCCTCAAATTATACAGAGGGAATGCTAACTATCTCAAGGGCCCAGGAATACGGATTACGGTCGCCCAAAAGTACCATTCTACTATTAACGGACTCCAGATCGTCTCCGAGAAAAATCTTAGCTTTTAAAATTAACAATAGAATTGAATTTTGTTTATAATGAAGATACTACAGACCTGCAAGTGGATCACCAACCTAACAGAAAAGTTATATTCATAGAGGAAAGTGCCCTCTACCGGACCCACGGTCTCCTGCCTCTGCCTTCTCCTGAACTCTAGCAGGATAAATAGCAGTTCAGGCTGATGAAATGGACAAAGGAGGCCAAATTGATAGTGTAGATCTGTCAAAAACGTTTGACAGAGTAAGCCATAAAATGGTAGTAAACAAGGTAAAAACCATTAGAGTGGATGAGAAAGTGATTTGCTGGGTAGAAGAATTTTTAAAATGTAGAAAACAGAAAGTTAGAGTAGGAAATGTAGTATCAAAAGAAGTAGAAGTAAAAATGGGTGTGCCACAGGGTAGAGTATTGGGACCATTGCTATTCATTATTCTAATGAATAATTGTGTTGATTGTTTACTATCTGAAATTAGATTGTTTGCAGATGACATAATGCTGTATAAAAGAATCAAAACGATAGAGGATTGTAAACAGTTGCAGGGTGATCTGGACAGGATATCTAGTTGGATTGGTAAACATGGGATAAAGATAAATGCAAAGAAGAGTCAGCTTATTAGATACACAAATAAAAAGCAAAAGGTTAATTATGAATATAAGTTGGGGAAAGGATTGCTTGCTGAAAACTTGAAATGTAAATATCTTGGCATTACATTTGATAACAAGCTTAAATGGGCAGGACACGTTAGACAGGTGGTAGGAAAAGGTTTTAATATCCTGAAGCCGGCCTCTGTAGTGTGGGGCTAGAGAGCCAGCTCAGCGTGCCGAAGGTCGCCGGTTCGAGTCCGGCCGCGGGCATGGGTGTTTAAGTGTTGTGTCTGTGAATGTCATGTCCGTCCTGTGGTGTGTCTAATTATCTGGAAAAGCTCATCAGGCTGGCTGTATGGCCTAAGATGCCAAAAAGCCATTAAAAAAAAAAAATCCTGAACTTGTTCGAGAGAGTGATGTGGGGATGCACGAGAGAAGTAAAGGAATTGGGTTACAAAACTTTTGTCAGACCATTGCTCGAATATGGTAGTGTAGTATGGGACCAACATTTTGAGTATCAAATACAGGAGATGGAGAAGGTGCAAAGAAGGGCTGCTAGATTTGTTTCTGGAAATTATCGCAGAATGCTATCAGTGACAGATATGATAAAGTAGCTGGAATGGGATTCATTGCAAGACAGGAGGAGGATGAGGAGGGTAATGGGAGTGTACAGGGCGTATACTGGCTATGAGGCATGGAAAGATATTGCAATAGGTATGAAAAGTAGTGCATGGAAGGGAAAAGATGACCATGACCACAAGCTGGCACTCGATTTTAGGCACAAGGGTGTGTGAAGATTCTCTTTTTTAGGTAAGGGTGTGAGGGATTGGAATGAGTTACCAAGAGAAATGATGAATAATTTACCGAAAACTTTAAAAGAATTTAAAGATAAAATTTATAGAGGGCAAATGTAGGTGGGTTCAGGATAGGGGGAAGATGGGTGTGTAGGGAAATTGCCACCGAAGCCTGTTCTCCATTGCAATTATATTAAAATAAATTAAGGCTTCTGCCACTCCGAAGCAGAATGCTCGCGTCTCCCACTTCATTGGTTGTTCATTAAATTCTCCTGGATATGGGCAGGTAAGCCTTCCGACCTATATATACCCTTAAATGATAAGTTTTTATGTTAACGTTTATCACTAAGCTGTTTTGTTGAGAGGTTTGGTGAATAATCTATTTAGTTAACAAAAAACAAGACATAGTTGCGCAAACCGGACGCCCTTCGGTTGTCTAAACCGGACCTCTTATTTTATTTTTTATGCTTGAAGTCAAGTATGGAGTGTAATGCTTGCAATTTTACGGTTATCGTATCTACGCTTGATATTGATGGAAGTTAAAAGAGCTAAAGAAGCCATGGAAGCTCAACATCAAGAACGTAATCGTGTTGGAGGTTGCAAAAGCAGTCGCAACCAGGAGCTTGGGTCAGCTATAGAAGATTATATTTTGGGGCAGGAAATTTACTGACGCTTCAGATTGAGAAATGTGGGTGATGTTCGTTACATGTTTAGCATGGGCCCGTGTAGATTGTGCTGGGACTGACAAGGATACGTACATCTGCGATTTTTGTCGCTAAGCGATTTAATTATTTGATGATTTTTCTGTGTCTTCATATATCTACATATATGCTATATTTGTTTACTTAAAAAAAACTAAAACCTGTAATTGTTGTAGTTTACTTTAAAATATGTATTCTGTGATTCAGTACCATTTTCTAGTTTTCTTTTATTGTTATTTCGTCCAATTTAGGCAACTGTTTTTCATACTACCAAACTGTAGGATTATTTTAAAAATGTTTGTTTTGGTAATGTTCTTTAATTATATATTTTGAAATCAGAATGTAAATGACGCATAATATTTTGAAGTAATTATAATATGTTTTAAAAACAGATTTTTTTATTAATTTATATTTTTAGACGTTAAAAATAAAATGGGGCCCGGTTTTGGAGACTTATTGTGTATCGTCACGCGTCTAGAATAGTTCCAGTTTTTAGGGTCAAATATTATGACAGGTTGATCTGATCCGACCAAATACGAACTTGACCTGTTTTCCACTCAGGGTGAATAAAATCTCTTGACCTTGAAGAACTCAGAAGTATTAATAGGCGTGTACTATTATTATTATCGTATGCCACTTATTCTTTAACTGAATTGGTTTTCGAATACATAATATCTGCACGCGTGGAGGCCTCTCACATGCCCCCACACATAAAACGCGGACTGAGACGATCGCACTATCGTATAATTGTTTCGACGGTCGTAGTTGCTAGAATCGAACTTGTTGAAATACAAACTTGACTAGTATTTGATGCTGAAGGTACACTATGAAAAATTTGCAGAATTTCTGTTTAAAGGGAGTGCGCAATAGTTTCGAAAAAAATCACGTTGTTTTTTATTGAGGCTGGGAAAACCTTTGGTCGTAGTGTCGGTAACGGCAGAGAACTCAATACAGATCCACATTACTAAATAGTTCAGCAAAACTGAAGAAATGAAATGCCATAATACTCGATTCGGTAACATATTTGGTCTGATGCTCACTTTAAACAACCTAAAAAATCATGTACAGTGAACTTGCACAAAGACCATTATCGAAAGTGGTGACTAAAGTACGTAAAATTCAAATAAACCGTAATGTATAAATTTTAGCGAAGCAGCAACATTAGCGAAAGGCCGGAATAACAATTGGCATTCTTTGTTTACAGCAGAGACCATGAGTAACTTAAGTTTTTTGAGGTTATTTTATATAGTTTCAATAGCGATATCACGTTTTTTCAACAATAAAACTTATCGATAATTATTTTTACCACGGAATGTTACAAAAAGCAAACTTAATGAATGTATCATGGCAATTATTTTTCTAGCAGTTCTATTAAATTGTGGACATAACAAGGAATTCTTCCAATAATATCTCTGGTCGCTGTTAACTTGCGAGTGAAGGCTGGAGCATCACGTCATCGTTCTCCAGCCAATAGCTATCGAGGTGAGTGAGTGAGTGAAATTAGTACATGAAGAGGCAGATCACCTGGCAACGAGTGCTGCAAGAAGGGGTGAGTAAGAGACAAAGGCACCAGGTCTAGATATTACAAAAGTTCCTTCATAAAAGACTGCAGGGAAATGTGGAACCAAGAATGGTAGGAAACAATACAATTCAGAGGTCGCCACTACACTTGCATCCACCCGCAGATACCAACATACCAGTGGCATCAAAAGGACTCTCCATCAAGAGGACTAATAACCACAACAGCAAGGTTAAAGTGTAAGCTTGGGTTTTTCCCCTTGCACCTAAACAGAATCGAAGTAATCGAATCACCACCTTGTGAATGTGAGGAAGATGCTGTATGTGATGTTATCCACATGTTTTTTGGATGAAAAAGTTACTGCAACAACACCACAAACGTTATCAAATCACTTTTGCAAGAGGGAATCCAACTACCAGTCACTACCATGACACATTTATTAGCAAGTGAAATTATTTATGTATATCGCCTGATCCTAGCCAAAGTTTGGAGGATACATAGAGGTACTAAACAAACACATGTAGGCTGCAAGCTTCATCGGGCTAACTAGAAAGACGACACTTATTAAGAAATATACTTTACTTTCTATGACTGTATGACCGAAAGGCTAAATGCCAATAAATTAAAAAAAAAAATCAATTCTCATGTCATGTTAACCAGATAAAGCATACGTGAGCACAACTTGAAAACAACCAGACTATACGCACAGTTAATTTTGGATACTTTCAGTGGGTGAGACTGTACTTGTATTATCACCTGGCAGCTTGCGACAGACATTATTAACTTCCTATCTTCAATGTGCATGTTTTGAGCGACCGGAAATAATCTACAGATAATTTATATATTTAAACCACCATTTAAACCGCGAAACACCCAATGTGGTAAAGTCTTTTTGATAGCAGCTAGTGATTATCATCGCTGAGTGTACTGCGTTCTGCTGATTGTTAGGCTCTCTTATAAGCAACGAAAGTAATAATCATATATATTGTTTCTATAAGGTTTTTTTTGTCAAAAGACATTATCCCCCTTAATACCAATCTGAAATCGATAAATGAGGTATCATATCATTGTAAATATTATGGTATCAGTGGATGTAGTCTTCTCGGGAGACTAGCCGTGTAAGTAAGATGTTTCCACACGATATTTCGGCGATCTCAGACTCCGTCGCCATCTTCTGGTGAAGTGCCGGATCCGTCAGAAGGCTGGTTCTTATAGCCTCCGAATGCGCGCGTGGTTGGCGTGCACGCAGCTGGTTGGCTGACTCAGTCGGCGCCTAGGCGGTGGGGTGGGGGTTGGCGCCGGTAGGAGGCAAGCGTGGGCGCAGTTGGTCCGCGGCCGCCGTGCTGTGCACTTCGGCACGCTGACGACGTATTGCATTAATGACAGGTGTTCACGCTTCGCTCAGCTGGTATACACCGTCCCGGTTGACGAGATAGTGCGTGGTGCGCCTCGCACAATCTCGTCAACCGGGACAGTGTATACCAGCTGAGCGAAGCGTGGACACCTGTCATTAATGCAATACGTCGTCAGCGTGCCGAAGTGCACAGCACGGCGGCCGCGGACCAACTGCGCCCACGCTTGCCTCCTACCGGCGCCAACCCCCACTCCACCGCCTAGGCGCCGACTGAGTCAGCCAACCAGCTGCGTGCACGCCAACCACGCGCGCATTCGGAGGCTATAAGAACCAGCCTTCTGACGGATCCGGCACCAGAAGATGACGACGGAGTCTGATCAGGGCGCAACCAGCGAAGCACAGGAGAGTATCGACAGGCTAACCAGGATGTTAGAGTCTGCACTAAAAATGGTCTCCAACCTTACAGAACAGCTGGAGAAGATGACCAGCGCCGTGACGAAAGCCCTGGCTTCCCCAAAGTGCTCCCACTGCAACCATCATGGCTAGACCCCTGTTACACTCTTTATCTTTCTGTGCCTGGAATGCCAACAGCATTTATAGTCAATTACCTGAATTTCGACAGTTTTTACGAGACCATGATGTGGATGTATGCCTTGTCTCCGAGACCTATCTCAAGCCCGGTCTGCGAGCATCTGTGCCGAACTACAACTGCTATCGCTGGGATAGGCCTACCGCCTGCGGAGGAGTAGCCCTATACATCAAACGAAACATCCCTCATCACGAGATTGTCATACCAACACTCCAACAGATGGAAGCCGTCGGTGTCGAAGTGGCGACCTCAAACGGAAAATTAACGATCATCTCCTGCTACCGTCCTCCACGGCGTCAGCTCAACGAGGATGATTTCACGGCCTTAGCCTCCATCGGTGGTAAGCTCCTGATTGGAGGAGATATAAATGCCAAACACACCGACTGGAACAGCAGATACACTAACGCTGCGGGAGTAACCCTGAGAAGATTGACCAACAGACTTAATATGGGGGTGTGGGCACCAGATGTACCCACTCATTATCCAAGCAACGGCCAGATGTTTTAGACATCTTCATTAGTAAGGACATACAGGGCTATGTCGCCACTGCAGCCTTAAACCGGCTATCCTCCGATCACTGCCCGGTTACAGCGGAAATTGAGATCGGACCATGGCAGACCCTGAAGCACTCTACTTTGGACTACAAAAATACAAATTGGAGGCTTTTCCAAGAAATCCTCCAAAACCAACTTTCGAACCAACCTGAAATCACGAACATCGACAATGCACTCGAAATATTTGAGACAGCAGTCAAAGAGGCCACTGACGCATCAACACCCATTAGGACACCTCGGTCAGCTCCCACTCCACAGCTTCCCCCTCAACTGATGGCTGAAATAAGATACAAAAACAGGGTTGCAAAAGAATGGAAGCTGACGAGAAACCAAGCAACGAGAAGGTTGCTCAACAGACTACAGAGGGAAATAAAAGCTTCCCTGCTGCAACACCGAAATAGAGAGTGGGATGCAAGAGTATCCATGCTCAGTCCAGAGGACGGGTCACTCTGGCTACAAACAAGAAAGCTTACCAGACGAAGACAGCGCCTTCCTCCTCTCAATGGCAACCATGGGTTAGCTGTCACTCCTGAAGACAAGGCGAATGCCCTCGCCGATGTCTTTGAAACAAATTTTCGGCCGTCGCAAACAAACGCAGACCCCATACACCTCGCCGAAGTCAACCGTCGGCTGAGGGTATACCTGCAAGCAGAAGATGAATTTCAAATGGACGATATTACCCCTGAAGAGGTTATCAGCAGCCTGCAGAATCTCCACCCTCGCAAAGCTCCTGGTCGTGACGAGATCTGTAACAGAACTTTGAAGCACCTGCCTCCTGAGGCCTCAGTCTACCTCGCAGAAATTTTCAACACCATTCTCCGCCGACAACAGTTCCCTAACAGATGGAAACATGCAGTGGTTGTGGGAATACACAAGAGTGGGAAGGACGCACATCAACCGCAAAACTACAGACCTATTAGCCTTCTACCAGCCATCAGCAAGGTATTCGAAAGGCTACTGCTAAAACGACTGTCCACTCATATTGAGGACACAAATGCCTTACCAAATCACCAGCTAGGATTTCGGCGCGACCACTCAACTACACAGCAGCTGATGAGAGTCACAGTAGCTGTTACAAAAGCATTCAATCACAAACAATACAGTGCCATGGTGATGCTTGACATTTCACGCGCATTTGATTCCGTATGGCACTCGGGCCTCCTACTTAAGCTATATGAGCAGGGTATCCCGGGACCATACGTGAAATTAATAAGATCATATTTGACAGATCGCACTTTCAGTGTTCGAGTCGACAGAGCCTTCTCAAGTGTAAGAATAGTGAAAGCCGGTGTTCCCCAAGGCTCAGTTCTGGGCCCGACTTTATACTCATTATATACTGCTGATGTCCCCACATCCAATGGTGTTTTGGTCGCAACATACGCTGACGATACCGCTTACCTCGCAGCCAGCCGCAGCAAAATTTTAGCCATTCGCCGTCTTCAGGAAGTCCTCCAGGTAACGGAGAGCTGGGCCCGGAGATGGAGAATAGATATTAACCCAGCAAAGACACAGGCAATAATCATCAGCAAAAGACTTGGGCCCCGTCGGCAACGGCAACCGGACCCTGTTCTTCACCTTCATGGTAACGATATACCCTGGTCAGCTACTGCACGCTATCTAGGAGTGTTGCTAGACAGGAGACTCACCTGGCAAGCCCATATTAATGATATCCGCAGGAAAGCAAGCATGAGGCTTCACAGCCTATACTCGCTGCTTAACAAAAACAATAATCTAGCCCCAAGTACTGGCATTAAGATATACACCACTCTTGTAAGACCAATTATTGAGTACGCCTGTCCAGTGTGGGCATACGCTGCCGACAGTCATATACTCAGATTACAAACAATACAAAACAGGGCACTGAAGAGAGCTCTACATCTTCCAAACAGTTTTCCAACCTATGCACTCCATGAAGCCACTGGAGTTCCATATCTTCACGACAGGTTCAAACAACTAGCCGAAATTTTCTACAAAAGTACTCATAGAAGCAAAAACCCTGAAGTCCACAACATCGGTCGCTATGATACAACAATTGATCGTCACAAGAGACCACTAAATTTAATCAAATAATTGACACCACCGTGAAGCCACCCCAACAGTGAAGATTTGCACCACCCATATACTTTTGGAGGCAATGTCTACGGACAATATCCTCCACCTCCACCTGCCCTCTAAGAAAAGGCAGTAATTGGTGCTGTGCTGCTGCTGCCTAAATATCGTGTGGAAAAATCTTACTTACTCGGCTAGTCTCCCGAGAAGACTACATCCATTCTCAACGCCGAGAAAGACTTCGTTCCCATATTAAGGTATCAGCTTTGATCATATCATACTTTAAGAAAGTAATTATTTTCGAATTCGATCCTTAAAGGGCAAAAATGTCAATATTTCTAAAATGCTGTTTTTTGTGTCACGGGCCATTTATCTCCCTGGATACCTAACTGAAATCGTAAAATGAAGTTTCATTTTAAAGATTAAGATCTCCGTTTTGGTGCCATCATATATTAGGGCAGGCATATTTCGGAATTTAACACCTTAATGGCAAAAGTATCAATATTTCTTCAACGCGTTTCAAAATTATCATTATTTCCATAAATTATTATTATTATTTTTTTTTTATCACGAGCTATTTATCATCCTTGATGTCTGACTGAAGTCGAGAAATGAGGTATTATGTTAGAGAGTAGGAACTCCGCTTTGACCAAATTGTATTTTAAGAAAGGATTTTTTTTTTTAAATTCGAAACTTAGAAGGCAAAATTAACATTATTTTCTTAGGTATCATTTTCATAATGTGTTTTTTTTGTATGTTTGTTACAAACCTAAATCGATAAATGAGGAATCATTTAAAAGATTAAGGACTACACTCAGGCATCATTATAAATTAAGAACGAAATTTTTCGGAATTTGACCCATAAAGGGCAAAAGTAATAACTGTGAATGTCGCGCACATGAGACAATTCAGAGCCATGCCGCTAGATAGCAGCAATAGGACATATAGAGATATTAGTACACTGCATCACTGGTGTCGACGTTTGTTACGTAGAGGAGAGTCGGGGAATATGGAATAGTCGGGCAATATGGAATTTTTTTTAAACTGTTTAACGTCATTAACAGCGAGGTCTTTAGAGACGGGAAAGGATGGGGGCAAGTAATGGGAAGGAATTCGGCCATGGTCTTATGAAAGAAGCATCTCGGCACTTGCCTGAGTGATTTGGGAAACCATGGAAAACCCAAATCTGGATGTCCGAAAGGGGATTCGAACCGGCGTCCTCCCGAATGCGAGGTCAGAACGCTAACCGTTACACCACCATTCTCGATGGCAATATGGAATAACGAGGTTTCTCCTCTGGTGAATGCTGCTGTGTAGTGAAAGTGCCACTAACTACTGCTCAAAGGGGCCATTCATAAATTACGTCTCACCTTGAGGGAGAGGGGGGTCAACAAAGTGTGACATCGTGTGACAGGGGGGGGGGGACGTGTCACAAACTTTGTGACATCAAATGCATAATTTGTATCACTTTTGGGTCGAGGCGGAAGATGAAGATGTTGTTGACACATCGAATGTTCCCAACACTATCGAAATCAAGAATGAAGTGACTATTATGCCAATATAAACAGTATCAAGGAATGGGTTCAAAATCCATGGACACATGATGAGTCAATTTTGTATCATTAATTCGATTTTTATGTTTTTTTTTAATATTTTCTTAAATGTTTGATTTATTGTTGATATGATTTTTTAACTAGAAATAAATAAATCATTTTGGAAGTGCGGATTTAATTCATAAATTTAAAATTGCAAAATATGTGACGTCACACCAGAGGAGGGGTCCAAAAATCATGTAATTCATGTGACGTAATTTGTGGATGGCCCCAAACTCCTATGGTGCTCTGTTGTGAATGTCGGTCATTTGGGAGCTGAACTGTGTTTGCTGTCCAACAAAGTTTGTTTTTCCACTTTCAAGAATTTTTGCAGGTAAGTTTTCTAAAATGTATTTAAAATATTAGATTTATTTTTTTGATTGCTAGTCTTAGCGTAATGGATAGTAAAAGAATGATAGTTTATTGTACAGTATAGTTCTCGCTTTCTCATTGGCAACTTTTTTTTATAATATCATCAAGCCTATTTTGTTCAAGATGGCGATTTGGGTAATACGAGATATTTAGTATTCCATAAAACCTGAAATAAAACTGTGGTATTTCATATAAACAGAAAAATAATTACTTACTTTAATAAAATATAAACATAGGTAGTACATTTTTTGTTAATAATTATTAAAAATAATAAAATAACAAATAAGAATGTAAATATTTCTGAAATCATCACATTAATTATGTTTTGTTTTAAGAAAAGCCTATAAAGAAAGATGATTGTGGAAAGAAGCGCAAGCAATGGAGTCCGACAAAGATACAGATTATAATTCACCAGTGAAGATTTGCTTGCTTGATAACTCACTGTTAGCCCTGAAAGTGTGATGAAGCCTGTTCCTGGTCAATCTAAGACCTCTGGAACGGCTCTATCTTGGTCATCTTAAAGTTCTAACGAATCTGTTCCTGGTCCATCTAAGACACATATGAAGATTTGCGTTCCTTATCTGCTTCTTGTATATCTAGATTGTCTCATGAATGTCTATATAGCTCACCGATAAGTCCTCTTGATGGCTTGTTTCTACCAATCTACATATCACCACCACCACCACTAAAAAAGACGTCAAGGAAGAAAACTTGGAATAACATGTGTCCTAGCCTATTCACCCTATAAAAATGAGCTAGAAAGGGACTTCACTAATAAGAAGCAGCCAGAAACCAAGAAAGAAAAGGGTGAAATTGTTTAGTGCAAGGAAACCGAGATTCTGAAATCCCACAAAAAGCAGAATCTTTCCAAGAAACTATCATTCAGTTGTAAAAATAACTGAAGAGTTGATAACGAGTCTCCCCATTCTGATGTATCATTTGGAAAGGACTTTGTACAATCTTCTGTACTAGACAATACCGACACAGACAGAATGCCTCTTTTGCGACAGAAAACTTTGAAGAAGAGAGATTTGGGTAAAAGACTTGGGTTGTTCTCTATGGGCCCATCTGGATTGTGCCGATGCTGAAAAATTATCCAATGAACTATGGAACAATTACTTGTATAAGCTACGTTGACTAAAATGTATCATTAAACCTCTTTTTCTCAATTCCAGATAGTTTACGTTATTTGATACCTTCTATTCCATATTACCCCCCTATTCCGTATTACCTTTCAAATGACGTTTTTAAACTAATTTTTACTAATTAAAAATATTTGTTTTGAAAGCTTTTTATGACATATACATGATCACAAGATCAAGGTTATATTGATTTTAGTTTAAGGTGTTAAATTAATTTCAGTACTGTTTTGGGCAACAATGTGTAATTGGTGCTCCATATTACCCGATTCTCCTCTACCTGTTACAATAAACTAATAAACAATTGAAACAAATGAGGCGGTTCGTCTTTCATCCTATTACAAACCCCCAACCTGACAATTCATTGTATTCGCCAAATTTTCGCATGGGTCATGTTTTTTTTTTTTTTTTTTTTTTTTTTTTAAATCGCTGCCTTTGCGGCTGTGATTTGAAGTCCCACTACCTTCGGTAGTATAACTTCTAGGATAGGGTGTTTATTTTTTGGGACACTTTTTATTTCACTTTCAGGGGAAAAACCAGGGCTATGACCCAGTCTTATAAGTTTATCCTAATCACAGATTCGCCAGTGAAAATACTTGTTCTCTGCAAGGACACACCTTTCTGGACGCGCCTTCTGCGCCTAAACTGTGTATTCAGAAGATCCACCGGATGGGAAGGTTACAATTGCTGACATATTTCTTATCATGTTGGTCGGGACATTGATGAATGACCGCTGTTTTACAGTCTTCTACAGACTTTTTTCCAAGAATTTCACCCATTTCTCGCAGGCATATGTTAGTGACTTTGCCTATATATAAGCGCGCCTTGAACGATGTAGATTATTTATTTTTCTCATTTCCGTGGCCGTTCATTGCGACTCACTTAATGAAATATTATTTGTGAGTTTTAGTGTTGCAAATTCAATGTTCTCGACAACGGTGAAGTAAGCACATGTCACTTCTTTGTCACTATAGAGTATAGGCGTTGAAGTAACGAGATATTGTGTGCCCGTATGTATTCATTACTTAAAAAATCAGTACTCCTTATTATCGAATCGTTACTTTTGGTACAATCGAACATTGGCTTGAAGCATTGTATCGAGTCGCGACGCGTACGGGATGTCTTCGTTACTGTCATATCGTTTCGTTACTTTTGAAACAATCGAGCACTAGTAAGAAGCATCGCATCGCGTACGGCTTACGGGTGACTTCGTTCATATTTTGTAAAGTTTAAATAAATTGTTCATTCAGTAAAACAAATTTAGGTAAAATTTTCAGTGTAAAATAAAACAGAAGTTAGAATATCGCATTCTAGAATAAAACGCATTTCATAAATGTTTAAAATTAATAAAATCTCACTATGGTATGATCAGTAAAAAAGCAATTATCATCCCCAATTATCTATCCAAATTTTCTACTTACAAATTTTGCTATGTAAATTTTAATGTTAAGCAAAAGCAAATCTACAAAACAACTCTTTATGATTAAATGTTTGAAATTAATAAAAATTCACTAAGGTATGATGAGTAAAAAATCAATAACCATCTCCAATTATCTATCAAAATTTTCAATTTACAAATTATGCTCTGTAAATTTTAAGCTACAAAATAACTCATTGTGTTGTCAAAATTACTCATATTTACCACATTAAAAATATTAACACTTAACAGTAAATTACAATGATCAGTCAGAACATTATGACTACCTATGTATTATCAATATAAACCCGTCCAGGCGAAAGAGCGGCATCACCTGAGGAGGAATGACTGCTAGTCAGACACACGCACGGTGCATGTAGTATCAGTGAGCGTGCTATCCGTGTTTAGAATGGGGAAGGCGTGCGATCTATCTGAGTTTGACCGAGGGCAGATTGTCATGGCCCGGAGGCTCGGCACGAGTATTTCGGAGCTTTGGTGAGTGTCTTCAACAAGTGACGAAGTCAAGGTGAAACCATGTCCAAACGTCGAGGGGTTGGACGGCAACACCTCATAAAAGATGTCGGACGTCGTAGAATGGGCAGACTGGTAAAACAGGACAGGCCACACAAGGGTATTTGACACAAAAAGTCGATCAAAATTATTTCTACGTAATTTGTATTTTTATTTCGTTTCTTTTGAGTATTAGAACTTACAACTATGAAGTAGGAGTAATCATAAAGAACACATACTTTGAATACGTACATCATTACGTATTAAGCGAATATTTTCAAAATAACTAAACAATAATCATACATATACACTGAAATAATATCATTCTGACGAACCGTCTCATCCCTCTTCGCCGGAAGCTTTTTCTTACGGCTCTTTCTCTTCTCGAATACTCGGGTCCCATTAAAGTAATATTTTAATAGTTTCTAGTTTGAATAATTTACTGTTTTTTTCCCCCTTGATGAAGCTCAAATACGGATCTGAAGTCAGCTAAAGCCTATTAATGAAATCTCAGTTGCACTGAACAGGGCTTAATTTTTTAAGTATCTCTCCCTAAATTGTCGAAATTGTTGGATCTAGCTTCTGCTGCTGCTTCGGAAAAAGTGCCTATAGGTAAAAGTGCATACTCTATAATTGGGCCTGAATCAATACTTCGTGTAGCATAGGTGACACTGGATGCTACATACACAGTTCAATACACATCTTAACATTCGTGGCAGTAGGGATCTATTTTTCTTTTCCCCACTAGATGATATTCACAGAATATTAGAAGGCCTGTCAGTCAATGTTTTGTTAATATAGGGATTTCGATACATCCTAGTAACAAATCATGGTATTTCTTTAAAAATACAAATTCAGTTCTCTTAGCAGCCTGCCATTTTGTTTTAATTTTCAATTTAAGCCTTGAAAACTTTTGTTCGAACTGTTGCGTTTGTTCGGCCGTGAATGTGAGTTGATTTATAATATTTTCTTCGGCTAATTCCAACTTTTGCATGAAACCACTTCCTTTTTCGTGTTTACTTATATCATAATCAAATTTTCGGGCAAGGAGCTTTATATCAGACGAGCCCAATGCAAAGAAAATCTTAGATGAATTAATGTGAGTGAAAAAAATTACGTTTGTTTAATTTTAAAGAAACTAGAATTTTTTCGAATAAAGAGATGATTGATTGGCACTTTTTGGCACCTAGTTTTCAATAAAACTCTAAGAAATCAGACCCGGGAAACATAACAAAATCACTCTTTAAGACTTTTCGTAACAAAAAAATGCGTACAAATTGAGTCAGCTTGGAAAAAATGTACAGAAATAAAGTTGAGCGATACTTTTGGATGTATGTTACTATTATTTCAATTCTAGGTACTTGGCTGTACAACATCTTTCATTAAAATCAACTCTACTCACTTAACATCACTCACAAATTAAAATGGTACAAATTACAATTTTCTTGTATTTACTTGGTAACAGTATGTGCGTCTTGCAATGTGCTCAGAAGACAACTGTTCACCGGGTGGGTAATGAAGATTATCTAAAAACATAGCGGGCAGTTGATCTAATGACATTTGCATAGAGCCAGGTTGATAAGGGATCTTGAAATTTGCTTGAAATTTGTTTTTTACTGTTGTGTCTGTAATTGTTGATTGTGACACAATACCCTCACTCTACAAGAAAACTACCACATACAAAAAGCAATAAAAAATGGCAAGCAGGTACTGAATGACCACATAAACTTAACAAACCAAACACTGTTCAAACTGGTAAACATACAATAACCCTGCAGTAAAGTAATAAACCTAACAAATACATGCACTCACACACATACATAAAATTAGATATAAAATCTCCCACGCAATTTCAAATCTGGCGCCGTCAGCGCATCACCACCTTTGACAATAAGAAAATAAGATAGCCACCGAAAACAAGCGAATTGTAGAAGACGCAATGTTTATATCGTGTACACAACAGCAATGACAAATGGCTGTAATGGAAACATGCTTTGGAGAGAAAGCAAAGATGTGTGGTTACTATCCTGAAATCCACTAATGTAAATCGTAAGTGTAAATAATAAAAAAAAATGTATCAATTTAGCGTTATGTCAAATAAGTTTGTAAATCAAATGTAAATTTTAAAATAGATTCGTCGCTGATGATGCCTCGAGGAGAGGCGAAACGCGTACGGCAATAAACCTACATAATACAGTTGCATTGGCGTTATTTTATGAATTAATTTACTGAGCAACTGCGGAAAAATGGCCTTCAACAACATTGCATCTTGAAGTAAGTATTCCGTCACTAAAGTGGAGTGATTTCTGAAAACATGGAAAGCAGAATCCTGGTTGGTCGGACGGGGATTTGAACCCGCGTCCTCCCGACTGGAAGGTTCGAACTTTACCACTCACCATCCATGCTCGATAATGGAAACAGATTTTGGTCAAGAAACGAAGGGGAAATGTTTCATCGGATTTATGATGAAACAGTACCTGCATTCGTTTAAATTTACGGAAAACTATGAAAAAGCGAAATCTCGTCGGCAAGATCGGGAGTCGAACCAGGGTACTCCAAAATTACAGTCCAAATATTACCGTCAACACACTATCCGCGGTGAATGGGTGCCCTGCAATCTGCGAAAGGAAAAGAACGTGATAATTGAGTTTTTCTGGGTGTACAGATGACAGAAGCTCTTCTCCAGTGTTCTGCCGGATCAGTTCTTCCATTTGCAACGTTTCGACAGCAGTTCCTTTGTCTTCATCAGGCGAAAAGGTACAAGAACAGTTTGGGAGTGACATAGCTGTTGATTTTCTATAGAAATGCTTTGATTTCACTGAAGGGAATTGCTTATTTTCATTTAAAATTTTTTATTTGTAATCACCCTTTAAACATGAACATTTTGCGTGACTCATTGAAACTTTAAAAACAGCATCAATTGAAATTTTTTATCGACTACTCTTATGAAGACAAAATATATATATATATACATATATGAAATGCTCTCGGGTATCTAGCCGAGTTAACGGAGTGTTATCACACGATATTTCAGCGGTCACATTCACTGTCGCCATCTTCTGGCGACTTCACAAGATGGCGACAGTGCATGTGATCTTCAAAATATCATGTGATATCACTTTGGTTACTCGGCTAGTTACTCGTTAATTCTCATGGCCGAACGAAACTCGTTCTTATGTTCTGCTGAATGTGTTGCATGAAAAACTTGTGGATGATAAAAGTTTTACTGATTTTCCAACTTCTCAAAAATGGCAGTGCAGATTCAATAAAAGTGAAGATTCTCCAAATATACTTAAAATAATTTTGTTCTCTCTTACCTGTACTTTTCACTTTTACATACATTGAAAGAGTTTCTTCTGGCATGAATGGAAATTGGAGAGACGAAAGGAACAAATGTTCACTCAACGTGCCGATAAGAAAGTGCAATTTAATTTAAATATAGACTGTACATATACTTTGGAAGTGTCTAGGAAGAATATTATTTATTGAATTTATCAAAAGCAATGCGAAATGCGTGTTCAAACGTAAACAATAAACGTACTCTTTATCTATATTTTGTACTTGTAAGCATATTAAGTTTTTTATTTTTTACCCCTCTCTTAATTGGGGTAGAATTTTTCTGCCCTTCATCAAATTTGAAGAGAATTTAGGTAGAGAAGTGAGATCAAAGGAAAAATCACTTTCAAACAAAATACACAACTTTTGATTCATCACACATTAATGTGGCAGTGTACGCACTACTCAGTTTAATTGCGGCTGACTGTACACTAGCGATGTGCCTTTTAAGCACCCAGAGACATTTAGAAATATCGGAAACTGATATCGATAAATTGGAATTAATAGCGTAGTTACTTTAATTTAATAAAAAATGATCGATTAACGAAATCTTTGTTCTATTATAGCGTAAACATAAGAGATAGGTTTTTTTTTTTACAATGGTTACTTGGTAATTTATAAAAGTAGAACGTTATAATTTAGGTAGTTATTGTGTTAAGGTCGAAATGCAGCCAGGACCAAACTGAAACGTAACCACAGCACGCAGTATTGTCGATTCCCAATATTAAAAACATATCTATCTTTATTACTGTGGTCCAGGCAGCATTTCAACCTAAAGGCAAACGATTATTGATGAAATCATACTATATAAATATTTCTTAACTTTTAGGTAGTGTTTTTATTAATATTTGTTCAAAACTTCCTGTAAGCAGTTATATTCAAATAAATCGCTCTTAAATGCTGATACTACTACCTGGCAGCGATTTCAGAAACTATCATCGTTCGTAACGAAAGTAATAGTTCCCCAAATAAATTCATAACCCTAATTTAAACTACTAATTATTTCCTCCGCGATTGTATATATTCTTGTTTTGAAATTTAAAGTTGTATTTTTAATTAGATCCGTACAAAACTACCCGCAAAATTATTTCGTGCGATTTCATTGAAATATTGCGCTTAGAAATGCTACATCGTGGTATTGGCAATAACTATTACTATTTACGATGTAGTAAAAGCAAAGATTTCTTTAATCGCTCGCTTTTTGTTAAAATAAAGTAACTACGCCATTAATCTATATATTAATACGCTAAGCGAAAACTTCGGATCCCTTTTTAAGAATATTCCGAGCACGGAGAAGTGTGGTATTTGGCATAGTTAAAGTTTATATTGAGAAGAAGTGCAGAAAGCTAAAATCTATAAATATAATATGTGTTACAAATACATTAAATCAAATAAAATAAAACAATCGTTGTTTCCATTCAAAGTAAGCATAGTTAATACATGTTGAAAATAGACTATTGAAATAAAAAATTAACTCGTGAGCGAGTGTGAAATAGGATCGCAGCCAACTATTTGCCGTGTATTCCCAGCAATGAGACACTCTGTGGTCTTTGGTAAACGAAAGAGTCGCATAAAGTAGAGATTAATCTTTGAAGTTAGAAAAGGAACATTTCGAAAAGGACTGTAGCGATTCTGCCAGATACCTTATGGCCTTTTTATTATTTAAAAGGGTAAACTTTGGTTAAGGGTCTTTTGATTTTTGAATTTCAGTAATTTCATTATGATTTTTTTTTTTTAATTCAGATATTAGCTCCTACTTCCTTTATGCCTTGATATAGAACATTGACAGGTCTGGGAGAGAGAGAGAGAGACAAAAAAGAAGGAATACCTATTTACGTGAAATTTAAAATGATAATAGACCAAATTTAAATAGTGAACACACAAAATGACAAAATTATTTTGATGGATACATTTAAATGCGCACTAAATTTCATTCCAAGAATTTTTTTATATTTTCGAATTTACAATGCAGGTTACACAATGCAAAACATTTCGGATCAGAAGTAACTTCAGGTGAAAGGACTGCATTTACTTCATGTTGTCATAAAGCTAAAGCAGTTTTATCGGCCTTAAGTTAATATTTTAAATCATTGTATGGCTGGAAACTGTTGAGGATGATGATGGTGATGATGCATGATGAACTAAATTCAAATGAACCATCGATAAATACATTTCATCATTTGCTATGGTTAGTTCAAAAGCTAAAATTTGAGATACATTTACGCGTGGAGTGCATCATTTTAATTTTATAGGTATTGCAGGGAATTAAGCCAAGCAACACAAGCTAATAACGTGTTGGTACACGCTCGTAGCCAACGAAACCAATATATACAGCATATGTATGTCTATGCTCGCAACAAACACAATGGAACAAATTCAAATAATGGTTATTACGCTTTCGTGAAGGAAACTAAATAAATTAATGAATTACGGTCGAATTTCGATCTCTGGGCGATCACTAGCTCCAATTAATCCATACCAGTTTTTAATATTATGAAATGTCTCTGGTAGCTTTCAAGGCACATCACTGGTGCACAGTCAGCCGCAATAAAAGTGGGCAGTGCGTAAACTGCAACATTACCACATAATTTATTACCGGTCTGCAAATGAAAATACTTCCCTTTTTTCTGTCTTTTATCAACACAAACATTTGCCAATTCATAATTATACATCGGTTACTTTTCTCACATAATTATTATACATTAAACTTTTAAAAATAATTACTAGCGAATAAAGCGAGATACTTCTTCTTGCTTTCTCCGCCAGAAAAATCTCCTTGACAATAAACAAATAATCAAAGATATTCTATTTCGCCAACTTTCACGGTCAGAGATGCTAGAACACTCTCTTAACTACATTCTTTTAACTTATTAAAATTAAAAAGAACATTTGACAAGAAAAGAAAGAAAAATAAATACACATATATGTAGGGAAAGCTATCCAAAACTCAAATGTACTACAATTTTTTCAAAAAAAGGTGGAAACCCTAGGTGCTGAGTGAAAGTTAATGGTATGATATTGGAAGCAGACTACTTTGTGTTTTCGGTATTAGACTGATTGGCCAGACAATCAACTCAGCCAGGTAATTAGCCGAACCAGGTTTCCGCCGAGAGTACGCATTTTGCGTGACAACAGGAACCGCTGACAGTTGCGAATCTGACGGCGTATTGTCCGGGTATTGTTTCCGTTTCCGACACCACGTTTGTGTCCGCTGATGGAACCGCGCATTCCCTCCATTAGGTCTAATTACCGAATGCTTTGGGAAGCAGCCCACTGGGACATTACTGTGGCCGATTGTGCAATGGTATCGTTCGATGCAGCAACTTTACCCTTTTAGCTCACTGTAATATTTTATGCATTTCTCCCATTACTTTCTTATCTCTTACGTCGCCGTTAAATACTGTTATCCATTTTTTCTTCTTCCTTTTTTTTATGTGGCTTTATGCCTCGTCGGCGTCAAGGTAATTAGAGGTAGGAGAGGACTGGGGACAACGAACGGCAAGGAATTCGGCAATGGCCTTTTTGAAGGAAGTATCCTGGCATTCGCCTGGAGTGATATGGGGAAACCATGGAAAACCCAAATCTGGATGCCCGGACGGGGATTCGAACCGGTGTTCCCCCGAATGCGAGGCTGGAGCGTTAACCGCTCACACACCACTCTCGGTAAGAGAGGGGTAGGCCTATTATCCGTCGGTTCATCCACAACGTAGAGGGTTTGGGAAACAGGAAATAAAATTCGTGAAGTCAGGGTTGGTATAGCCTTTCGCAGTGCTGGGTCTGCGTTAATGAGTTGGAAATTAAAAATTACTGAGCAGTTCGATTCCTGCTATTTATAACAATTTTATTGCAATTACTTTCATTTCTGCTACTTTTCGCTGTTTTTTGCATTAATAACTTATTTTTACTAAAATTCGCTTGAATAACAATAAAAATACTAAGAACATACAATGGAAGCAGATTTGATATTCAAAATCTGATTTTTCTCCACTATACTACGAACCGTACCAGACATATTTTAAATTTGTTCAAACACCTAGATCCATGCTGGCAATGCTGTAGTTAAAAACTAGTATGATTACACGGCCAACTAAAGATACAGGCCTGGGTGCACTTTGGTGACGTCAGCAGAGTAGTGCTATAGCCGAACCACGGCCGAGAGCCGAGCCACGCGTACTTACAGTTTCCGCTGCGCGAAATTAAATTCACACACACGTGCACAAAGATATTGACAAATAATTACTTTATACTTACTACATGATTTTTTATGTCAACTACTTCAAATTCAGTCTCATCAGTAAATTTCATAATACTCAAATATTCGTAAATAATTGCTTTGTGCTTCACTACATCAGTTTTTGTCAAACATTGTACTTCAGATTTAGTCTCACCACTCCAATTTTCACACACACACACACACACACATGGGTATTCAAGTGCACATGTCAAAATATTAAATTAACATGCTTCAAAATCTGCACTACTCATACGCTTACAAACTTAAAGGTAACATCATCTTTATATTATTAAGGTTCTTCATAGTTAAAAAAATTTCATTAAGGAAAAATGGGAGTTAATAAACAAAAAACATTGAATATGGTATTTACATATTTATTTACTGAAGAAATTACACAACCATCAGTTTGTAAAACAGTATATTCTACTTCTTTGCAGCATTATCATTGTACTGCAATACATGACATGACTTAAATGGCACATATTAAAGCTGCTTAAATTACTAATAATGTTTCAGTTGTCATTGTGGCCCAGGTTGCATGACTAACAAGCCACAAATTCAGTCACTAGAAAAGTAAAGCTTATATCATGTACTTGTTTTAAAACTTATTACTCCTCCATTTATACAATGAATTTGCAAATTTAAAAATTCTTACATCGCGTTAGGCTGCAGATTTTGTGCAAAAACAGAAATTTGATGCACATCACCAATGAAATTACTTGAAGACATATCTAATATACATTTCAACATGAACCAAGCACTTTGTCATTAGAACAGCAGTTCCATTGGGTACTGTCAGCTTTTCATAATCATATTCTATAATGAAGTTATTTGGGAGGGATATTGCAACTTTTCTACTTCATTAAGTACATGTAATAACATTTTAACCGTTGTTAACAGGTATGATAGTAACACTATCTTTGAATTTTGAAGACACTAGATATCATGAAAACCTGAGCTGTTTTAGCAACATTACTGTTAGTCTGACTACCACCATAAATTGTACCACCCTTAAAGATCAAACAAGGTTCAATGTAAATTTCATCCAAGAGCACATTTACTATAAGTTCATGATCTTTCAAAAATTTCTTCTTAATCTTCAAATACCCTACACTACCATCTACATTTAAACTATTTCAATTAAACTTACCTACCAGCTTTCTGATATTGCATGGAGTGGCAAATATAGAAAACCAATCTTATGCAAAGTAGCACATGGTGACGGTGAATAAACATACAGAGTAGCTGCCAGTAATAATGTATTCCCACTGTACATATGACCTGCTTTCATTTTTAGATAGAAACTGAATTTGTTCAATTATCATTTGAAGTTGTGAATATCTTTCACCTGTAAAATTATCCTGTAGCAAATTCACTATATTTTTAACAACTAGTTGTTTAAGGGGTCTTCTTTAGACACTATTGACTCAACATATTTAATCATACTGTCAAACACATGTTTGGACTTTACTGCTATGTATTCATTGGGCACTTTATGGTGGAGAATTTTGTAGCTTTGCACAGAAACAAACACACTTAAATCTGTCTTAACAGTTACAGAAGCAAGAATGTTTGTTATTTCGTTACTAACATCAATAAAATACAACACTACCTTTTGTTCACACTGACTACAGAACCACTGTTTCTTGTTTAGCACCTGAAAAATATTTACAGTACATGTGTCTCCCAAATTGTTAATGACACTGTGCTCTTCATATTTCCTGTAGTCTTCTAAGCTTCTTGCCACAGCTTTTTGAAAATTGTCACTTTCTGCATCACATCATATTGTGCATATGAATCCAGCTAATGTCAAGTATCCTGGCAAATTTGGAAAAATTGATGGCACTGCATATAGTTTCAGCTTTAGATAACTCCTTACAAATGTTTTTATTTCTCCATCTATTGCAAACTGTTCTGTTTTGAGTATGCAGTCTTCACTAAAATGTTTCATGCATATTACACGCTTCTTTAACTATAGGAATTTTTCTAAGCCAATTTTTCTTTAGTTCTTCATCGCTGTCGAAAGAAAATGTGCTGAGTTTTTCGTTTTGAGACATAATTAATTCTACAGCAGACCATACTACACCTTGGCATTTTTAGTACCTGAAAAAAAAGACATTCAATATAGCTATTACAATGTAAATATACACACATTTCAAAAGTATTTGTACATATTTAGTTACTTTATCAAATAACTTTCAACATAACTTCGCAAACAACACATGATAGTTCAAATGAAAATTCGTTAAGAAATCGTAATAGCTTATTATATTAATATCTAAGAAATACTTACTGTAAATAGAACTGCAACTATAGGAACTTCACTTTAGTAGCTGAAGATGAAAATAACTGGTAATCCACTGGTCGACGAGAAGTCAAATACTCTCAGAAACACGTTTGCAAACGAACTTTCAGGCTCACAACACACCAGCATGGCAGACCACAGATCTACTTTGCTGACGTCACAAACAAAATGGCTTCCAGCACTCAGGCCTGTATATTTAGTTGGCCGTGGTATGATTATAAATGATTCAAGGCGATTGTTAAATCTGCATTCCGTTAGAATTCATTAAGTTTGCAGTGTACATTTTAAAACGTCAGTTCTTGGTTATCAATTAACAATTCTTCTAAGAGACATGAAAATAACTCAGAAAGCAATAACCATAAAATGGAAATATTTAACAAAAGTCAAAGGAGATCGAATTCTATAAACATTCAACATATAGGTAATCATGGCATAATGTTTGGTAATAATCTTATCTGGGCAACTCAGATTGGACAGGTGGAAGGAAAAATTTTCAAAACCTCCCTTTGATTCAGGAGGGTGATACGAAGATGTACCAGAGAACTGAAGGAATTTGGATACAAAATGTTGATCTGACCGTTTCTTTATTATGGTAGTGTAGTATGGGACCAACATTTTGGATATCAAATTCAGATACATTTGCCTGTGGAAATTACAGCAGAACACAGTAAATCACATGGTAAAGGAGATGGATTAGGGTTAATTGGAAGATAGGAAGAGGGTGAAGAGAGAGATGTGAGTATTCAAGGCGTATTTTGGAGATAAGACTTGGAAGAATACTGGTAGAAGAATTAAGGTTAGTGCATGGAATTTAAAATATATACTTGATCACAAGCTGGCACTCGATTTCAGTCATAAAGATGTAGAAAAATTTTCTATTTTAGGTGAGCGAGAAAGTGATTGGAATAAATTTCCAAGGGAATTAAGTAATACTTTACCAAAAAATAGTGAAATAATTTAAATTTGAAGGTCCTAAAGGGTAAAAAAAATGTGGGTAAGAAAATTAAATTCTAAAAATTTAAGACAAAAAAAAATAGAAAATAAAAAAAAAAAAAAAATCCGAAGAAAGGGAAAAAATTAGTGTTTAGATAAACCCAAAAGAGCGTGCGCCCCTTTGAAATAATTTGTCTTCTTTAATGTCGAAGACTGGTAACTCTAACCTAAAAGGAGAGCCAGTATTCATAATTTCAGTATTGCCGCTTGATGAATCTTGTATTGAAGACGAAACCCATGAAATCTTCGTACCGCGGCTAAGCTCAAATCTTTGCGTCTTCTCTTGAAAACTAAGAGCACTACCAGAGGTGTGTTTGGAATATACAGATATTTTCATACTATTCAACAGAAAATAACTTCTATTGCT
Organism: Vandiemenella viatica; assembly: GCA_031002005.1. Classification (NCBI taxonomy): domain Eukaryota; kingdom Metazoa; phylum Arthropoda; class Insecta; order Orthoptera; family Morabidae; genus Vandiemenella; species Vandiemenella viatica. The sequence goes on along the minus strand of JARYHS010011408.1, from coordinate 13,587,608 downwards.
TTGAATACTACTTCACAATAACAAATAATCTATCCGACATTCCGTCCTCAATCATAATAGTGGAGTTCAATAAACTAAACAAAAACTATATAAATCCAAGATAGTAAAATTTCTTTTCCCAATTCATAATTTCCATCTTTATTGCTGTTTCACTATAGGACTAAATATGCATAGCTGACTTAAGCTTTGATAACCATAGTCTAATACTTAAAATTGCCGCAGAATTGGTTACGAAATTATTCTAGCTTGAAACAAAGCTTTATCTAATTTTGTGATGGGCCAATCATTATTTTAAAAACAAACTTAAAATGAAACACCACTGTTACTTAAAAAAAAAAAAAAAAATTAATGGTCTATGCCTTTCGCTCTTGTGGTTTGGGGAATCGTCAACAACAACAATTCAATTACATTGCAGATGCAACCACTCTACAAGGGAGATTAAATGGTTAGAAAAGTTGGGGTTTGCTTTACAAACAAAATTTAGTCGTTTAGTACAGAGAACAATGTAATCAGATCTGGGAGAAGTTCATGTTTTAAAGATGTTTAATTGAAAAATTAGTAGAAGATTGATAATAGGAAACCTGATATGAAAGCTAAAATCTGAAAATATTTGATCGCAATTGGATTTATTATAGAAATTACAGTAAATACAATACACAGATAGAACTGCTGAACAGAAGCGATGTGAAACGACTATTTTATTTCAGATATTTTTTTTTTTTTTTGTCTCTCTCAAAAGTCATGCACGGCATAAATACATTCTTATTAGGTGTAACAGCATACCTTATCTGTGTTCACCTCGTAAAGTTTTGCTACCAGAGATTCAGACATTTCCTGTATAAAATTCTATCTCAGTGATAGAATATTCTTACACTCTTCCGTTATTGAACCGGTGAGGCACTTGCAAAATTCAGCTCAAAGTATTCTACGGAAGTACATCTTAAATTTTCATTTTACGATAAGTTCGTTGACGGCTAGCAGTAAAATTTTATGATGACACGAAGTGCTCCCATATAACTACGGAGAAATATATTACCCCCTTTTTAAATCATCCTCCAGAAACGCTAAGAAATGAAATTTTTCTTTTCATTGCTGCAAAGATGTTGTTCTTATGGAATCAGCCATGTTTATCGAGATTTAAATGAAGCTATCGCTGAGACCTTCAGATGATACTAGGATGATGACTTATCTTTTAAAAGTGAGTTATAATATCAATAATTACATTATTGGGTTCATGTATATCAATAATTTATTCATTTCTTCAATATGGATTTTCTCATAAATGCTAGCTGCGAGATTTATACCGTTACATGGCTTCTTACATTTTATTCGCAATCCTGCAGTTTATTTTATCAATTAAATAACTACAAATCCCTAATGCCACATAAAGCAGAATAACAGCCGTCAAGATCACAGATTCTATTCTCTTCGCCAGAGTGTAACTTTGACCAGAGAGTCACCACTCCAAAGATAATACAATTTATAGTACTGTTTTACAACACATAACAAAACACACACGGACAACGGTCCTAAAAATATGGAAGGAACAGACAAATAAAAGGCAATCAGGGAGGACGGTGAAGAATACAGAAATTACTTAAATACAAACGAAAGCAATGATACTACATAGCAAGGAATAGTGTAAAGACGAACGAGGCAAGAGGACATAATGAAATACATGACAGACAAGACATACAGTATAACATGACGAAACACCTTAATTTAACATAGAAGAATATTTCTGAATAAACTGTTTGTACTGAATACTGTCAGTAAGTTTTCGCTGCGACATTTTAGGAGAACATTTTATAGAGAATTATGTTATCAAATGTAACAGACGAAGTTCTGTGGGATTTGAGAGTTTCAGAGGTTATTACTGATATTAATATTATTTGGTATAATTTTTCGAAATTACAGATATTGCGAACTACAATGGGTGATTAGGATAATAAATTAATGAATACTTCAATTAAATTAACACATCTCATGAGTTATTTATGTTTTGAAAAACATCAATTATTGAATGGTTTACTTAATTTTTAATTTGATTTGCTGTGTTTTAAACTATGCTATAAGACGAGAATTAAAACCCATTATGGGTCTGAGCAAGTAACAGCATTTTACACGGTCATCGGCGCCTCGTCGCTTGGAGATCGCACTCGACGCCAATTAAGTTTATGTCGGCTGGCTTCGCCAACTCGTATGGTAACTCTCGAAGCCCGTTATCATATGGGGTTATGTTGAAAAGTACCCGAGTGGTTTATAGGCCACGGAGGCCGTCCGGGATATAATGCTCAGTCAGTCAGACATCGGGTTTTTGAAGGAGTTCGGAGAAAGTTCGAGTTCGATGTTAATTCCACTGCAGTTGGACAGTCGAGAGTCGAGTCGGTTCCCGCACATCTCTGCCTTCGTCAGAGTAAGCAAATCATCAAGATCTATGGGCTGTAGTTTATTATGAGGATCTGTCAAACAATCTGTTCTGTTCAAGTACGATTACCTTCAGTGAGAGTACATCTACACTAATAATTTCGTAAGCTCGCTCACTCCCTCACCTAGACAACGATTGGCTGGATAATGGTGAAGTCACGCGCCGGCCTTCGGTCGCAAATTAACAGCGACCAGAGACATTATTAGAAGAAATTGAAGATTATGGGCACAGTTCAATAGTTAAACACATACTATGAAATTAATTGTCAAAATACATTCGTTAAATTTTCCTTTTGTAGCATTCCCTTCTTAAAAATATACGGAAAAACTTTACGGCTGATGAAGCACGGAACTAGTTTTCAGTAACACGTCACTAATGAAAGCAAAATTAAAAAAAAAAAAATACTCATGGTATCTGTTATAGCAGCGAATGCCAATCGCTTGACCAAAGTTTATACACTACGGTGTCGGTTTATTTGATTTTTCTTATTCTACTGACCACTTTCGTTAATGATCTTTGTTCATGATTACTGGACGTAAGTTTTTAGGTTATACAGTGGATATCAGATTTCATATATGTTATCTAAACTAGTATTCTGGCAATTCGATTCTTCGGAGTTGCTTAACTATTTAATAATCTTGAATTGGTAGTAAGTTCTCTGCCGCTAGGGAATGATGACCAAGATTACTTCATGAATGTTTGGCCAGCCTCAAATCAATAACAACGTAATCGTTTCGTAGCAATTGTTGCTGCGATAGATGATGGCACTCCCTTTAAACTAAGTAGAAAATCTTAAAATTTTGCAAAGTATGGTCAAATACAATTCAAGTTTGTATTTCAGCCAGTTCAGATCTAGCAACCACGATCTTTGAAACAATTACACTATAGCGCGATCGTCTCTGTCCGTGTTTAATACGTCAATTACAAGGCCTTAAAGCACAAGAGATTTTATTCAAATTTTGCACGGTGAACCGTTACTGTGAAACACAACTTCGTATTTGACCAGATCAGGTCACTCTGTCATAATATTTCACCCTAGAATCCGAAATTATTCTAGACCCGTGACCAAACGCATAATTTGGTCATGGTTTTAGACTAGTTGTAACTATAATTCCGTGTGCTAAACCCTGTTTTAGCCACCAATCATCCTACCACCACTCGCGGTTTGATAAACGCCTTGCTTCTGGTCTCTGGAAGTTAGCAAGGCGCGTCTTGAGGGCTATATTGCTAAGGTTACTATACGCCAGCAGGTGTTTGCCAGGTAAAATCCGCTGACCATAGTCCGTCGATGTAGCATGAGCTCCTCCAAGACCACAACAGACTTCAAGGGAAGCCGGAGTACCTATGCCGTCCATGTAAAAATGTTGAACTTTGAGGAACAGTTATGGGGTAACTATTCAATATACTAACTGCAAACTTCACCAATATATACAATGTTTCATTTTTAAAGTTTGAAGTGTTCCCTATGTTAGGAAAGTGACATCTCGACCTTACTGTGGTCATTCACTACCAATTATTAATTTCCAAATTAAGTATAAAAACAAATCAGGTGGGCGCCAGAGATTGGAGTGTACCCTATTCTGAGGGAAGCGACATCCAGATCTCAAATTATTGTTACTTAAACATGAATTATTGAACAACTAGAATTATTAATAAAGTCAAATGACACATTATATGACTGTATGGGATCTATTGAAAACAAGGTTCACAATCAGACTTTACGATTTACTTATGTATTTTAATTGTTTACTTGACAAGATTTTACAAAGATTAATTTTCTTTTTAAAACACAAGGATACATAACTTTCTCGGTGGAGCAAGAGAGTCTGTCTCAGGGTGATGTCTAGGGTAAAACGACGTTGATGCAAAAGTTCCTTTTTTCTGAATGGTGGTTATCGTGCAGGCGAATCTAAGTTGTGCAGTCGGTGGGTTGTCCAGCTCTCCATCACCGGCCGGCTGCCTCCCTCCTGTCTCTCCCGTGGTCAGCTGGGCTCATCTACCTCACTCGATAGGCAACAACAAGTTCCTCTTGTCTTCCGTGCTGCCGGACGAAGCGTCGCTTTCCACCCCTTCTTGATGACGTCTCCCAATGTCTGTATTTGGAGGGAAACTCTTCTCGCTGGTTGGCTCGGGACATGCAACAAAACCACCCTTTTTTCATAATAAAATTACAATTTCCTATTGGCTGTACTCCCTGGCTTGCCCTCACCCTTCGTTCCTGGATACAGATTTACTTTTTATTTTTTTATTTGTTTACTGAAACATTCCAGGCACCCCTTTCCATCTTGAGTCGTGGCCCTTGCCACGGGGTTGTTATGCCATAAGTCAGATTTAATGGACCCCACTCAGGGGCTAGCGTTCACCAAACACGAGCGGAACATCCCCTGGGACCGACACACACACAACGAGAAAAAGAACACGCACATGTGTTTCATCCGGAATATTACAAGTTGGAACGGAGGAATATTTTGCTATCTTTACTAGTTTCTCTTAAATAACTTCTTTTTAAACAACGTTTTTTTTTAAAAAAAGTAATATTTTATTAAATTTTATATTAACTACTGGTATTATTACAATAAGGCCGTGTAGAAATGTAATTTATACAGCAAAAAGTAACATATAAAAAAATTGTCTCCATCTCTTGAATAATTATGGAGAAAATGTTGCTTTAATTTCAAGAAAACTAATTTACGGGAAATGGCTTCCAAAGTTTGTCAAATTCATTCCCGCACTATAGAATGGCTGATATAAAAGTAGTAATAACTCCATTTCTAGGACGAGTGTAACGCTAACTCAAAGTATTCCTCGGAGAGGGAGATTCAAACTAACGTTTGGAACCAAAAGCCAAAATATCGATTTTTCTTTGATTTTTTTGTTTTTGTTTTTTTGTTTTTACTACCTCAGGATCCCATTAACAAATCAATAACATTGAATAACAGAACACTGGAATCATATCGATATTAATCGAACAAGGGGTGTAATGGGCAGTTGTTTGCTCTGGAATAGTTATGATCAACGTTTTACAACTCGAAAATAGCAGTTTGCGAGGCATGCAGATCCCAACTCTTATGGTAGAATAGACACTGTGGGAAGAAGCTCAAGGACTCACCAAGATCTACCACAGGCTACAGGCAAGCAGCGCCATGGAGGAAGGAAAAGAGTCGAGGCGAAATACCGATAAATCTGTGAAGCCTTCCGTAAACACTCGGCTCCTAGTGCGCATGCGCGGTGGCCATAATAGGTTTCCCAAAACATTGCGCTGTTTGCACTGTGTTTGCTGCTGTCAATATTTCATTTTATAATATTTCAAAGTTTTTTTTTTTTTTAATAATGCCAGCTTATGTTGCATACGGCTGCATAGACAGACTAGATTGGAAACAACCTGGAATATCGTTTCATAAATTAGTCACATCGTAATTACTGTTCTTGAATTGTTTAATAGGAATCTGCAAGAATAGGGCCTGACATTATAGATTTATTCGTTGCTCTCAATAGGATGACGTTGTTCTTAAATATCTGTTGGTGTACTGTAGACAATCAGCATATCTTAATACTTTGCACATAATAGGCTAGCCTTATTGTAAAGAAGTGTTAAAAGTCTGTATTTTGCAACGAATTTTATGTGTTGAGGTGGGCAGCACTATCACATGGTGATGCAACTTGATGATTGATTCTCATGTAAACCGACGAGACTAATCGAAAATTAGGAGTAAATTTTTTTTGATATCTCCCTTAGTTAGAGAGATATCGACTATAAAAAATTAGTTTTAGGTAGGGGGGCCTACAGTTCCTTGTGGCTTTCGTGACGTTTTAAGTCTGGTCCAGGCTGCGTTTCAACCTAGCCACAAGGGGTAGTAAAAGTTTTTAACAACCGCTCTGCAGCGTGTAGTTCCTAGTAGCTTTGTCAAAATTATTGTTTGGTTCATGTCGCATCCAAACCTAACCACCTCAATTTGGAGACAGTATATCTTGAGATATGGAAATTTTTTATTTTTTTTACCTTAGATTTGTCTCGTCGTGTTACATAAGTATCTATCATCAAATTTGACTTTGGGCAAATCTTTAATCTGAATTTCAACCACAAAAAAAAGCAAAAAAAACAACAACAAAAAAACTCGCTTTTGAGAACTAAGCAGGATATCAAAAAATTTATTCTTCATTTTTGATGTGCCTCGTCGATTTACAAAATAATCCATCATCACATTGCGGTGCCAAGGTTATAGTATCATCCCATTGAGGTTATTGTGCCTATTCCCCGTGTTTCTACAGCCGACCAATATGGCGAACTCCGCACCCCACTTCTCTCTACCCGGCTTCACTCCAGTGCGTGGTGAAGATCCCTTGCGACGTCTCCATATTATATTTCTTCCTCCATGGACAGCACCTCCCGTCGTCGTGGTAACTACTGTAGGAATGTAACGGATATCCGCATCCGCAAGTGAAATCCTACAACCGCTTTCGCATGCGGATGTGTAGCGGATGTTTTGGTTACATTGAAAAATATATTATTCTTTTCTCTTTATACTATAGTCTGCCCATCGTCACAACAAAGTGTTTTTTTTTTCTGTCGATAAAAGTAACAATGAACTGAACGGTGTTATTATCTAAGCGACGAATTTATAAGTTTGAACTTGCGTGTAAAGTAAAGCGGCCTATTCACGGTCCAACTTATAGGACATCCGTGAAAAACCACCGTAGGATGCGCTCATCCATTCATACCAACAAAAGGGTTCCAATGAAATGTACCAGGCAATCCTTACCACTCCTACTTTCATGCAGCACGCCATGTGTCATTATCGCACAATCGTAGGATGTTTCTTCCAATAGCGTCCTCCAATATCCATAGCTTATTGGACAGCAAGGACCAGTTTTGGTTGGCTGGGAGTACAATAACATCCAACACGACCTACTTGTAGTCCAGTAACCACCTTCACGGCCCATCAAGAGTTCTTTATCGAAAATCGGAACATCGTAGGGCCTACAAGTTGTAGTTAGAATGGGCCACCATAGCGGTTGGAAGGCGGGTGGCGGGCATGGAACCGAGCGTGGTGGTTGAGCAGTAACGCTCTGAACTCGCATTGGGAAGACGCGGGTTCAAATCTACGTCCGGGCATCTAGATTTGGGTTTTCCATGATTTCCCAAACTCACTCGAGGCGAATGCTTCCTTTAAAAGGCCATGGCCGAATTCCTTCCAATTCCTTGCCCCGATCCCTTCAGGCCTCTAATGACCCCAACGTTGATGAGGTGTATAGTTATAAGAAAAAGAAATAAAAAATAAAAAAGTGAGCATGTGGATGTGGGGTGGCGTGGTCTTGTGCTTGGCGCTTGAATTAATCGAGCCACGAACTCCGAAAAGTTCATATGACAAAGATTATTGTTTTAGACGCGTGCGTAATTATTTAAATAATTTAATTCACTTGTGAAATCATCCCACGTTTTTTCTTGTTGAAAGATGGGGTTAAAATAAATCAATATGGCAAAATTATATGGAAATCGACTTTTCTTATGAAAAAAGATAAAATATGTACTTGTTTTCTTTTTAAATTTATTTTTGATAAAATATTAAAATATAAATAGTTATAAATTTATTTTGTCACATCCGCAAAACATCCGCATCCGCGTATGTCAAGCACTGAATATTCGCATGACCTCCGCAACGACCCTGGTGGTAACGTCTGTCGGCATCACGCTGAGCGAGGTCCTGCTAGTACTTGTGGCAGTCCACCCAGCCATAACGATGAAGCTGTAATCAGTCAACAGGAAATGTAAACATCACGATAAACGAAAATGTAATGTGTGCCAAACTCCTATTTTAAGATCTCACCTCGATTTTGTTTCGTTTCCCTTCGAGGGGAAAGCGTGCCACTAGTCGTGTCTAAAACACGCATCTCCATTGGCTCATCATCTTGAACAGCTTCCCAACACTGATCGGGTCTGCTTGGAACAAAACCCTCTTCAACGCTTCCTATTAATTCCACATACCTCTTCCTCTACTTTCGTCCAATTTCATACATCTGTCTTCATTTTCAGCTTCATGTACAGCCTCTTCTTTTGAATCTACTTCTCTTCACATAACCATACCACTTACACTTGATTTCTTTAGTCTTTGTTGTAACGGTTTCGTCTTTGATCATCTCCCTATTTTCCTCATTCTGTTCCTTCTCGTTATTCCTACCCCTCATTTCCGTAGCCTGTAATCTCCTTTTATCCCTCTCCTTCATCACACATTTTTCCGATTTATATGTTAAGGTTGCACAGAAAAGGTTTTATACGTCGCTTCTTACTCTCCTTAGACACATGCATACTCCATACCAATACTATAATACTCTAAAAAAAAAACCTTATCAACATTTTTTTCCATCTTTTATCTCCGCCCTATTTTCTTCATTTTCTTCAATCCATCTTCCAAATTATTTGATACATTCCAGTTTATTTAATTGCTGTACTCCAAGTAATATGCCTGTGTTCTCCTGCTCTCCTTTCTCGTTGTAATTACCGCTTCACTCTTTCTTCCAGTGAATTTTAAATGCCATTCAACGCAGCTACTTTCCCTCAGACATCCACCTGATCCAGCACTTCTCTTTTATCCACTGTCTCACATGCAACAACAGAACAAAGACCAAGTAGTGGTTACATGGAAAAGAATCGCAAATTTCAGTGGGTCTCCAACTTTGCGTGAACCTATAGATTTATTTGAAACGTGTTCTTACGTAATGTTCTAGGTGTACAAGTTGAAACTTTGGTTAGAAGCTTCCTCAGATTCACAATCCTGACACAGTCACCGCAAACGCGTCTAATCTTTTTTTGTTTTTTTGTTTTCAAAGTGCTCTCGACACCGTGTTTTTGTCGGTTACACGAAATCTGGAAATTATTTTACTTCCTCCAACCTTCCGAAATGAGATATTTGGCTTGGCGACGTGGCTTTCATGCTAATCCTCCACTGTTCATTTTTCGCTGTAGTAAACGTGTAAATAACAAATATGTGTTGAGGCAACGTGGAACACTACAGATATAACCAAGCTTCACCAGGAATAACGGAACTACGGAATGTGGAAGAAACTGACGGCACTGACGTATGAAAAGAAGAATAGGAAAGAACCAGGAACAAATGAATTAATGCAGTGTTTCTCAAACTTTTAACTCCAAGTACCCCAATAAAAATTCCCATTCACTGGTGAACCACCTTAACAAAAAAAAAAAAAAAAAAAAAAAAAAAACTGCTACTTTTTTAATTTTTATGTTTTTAAGTTCTACACCTCGCAACAATGAGTGATATTCACCATTGTTCGTGTTATTCGCTGGGTAGAGCCAGTCCGCCATTAAGTAAATCTTGTCGCGAACCCCCTACGATCAACCCCTAGGGGTTCGCGTTAGGGATTGCAATCCAGCAAAGCGGGATCCCGCATCATTAGACAGTCTGGCGGATCCCGCACAAAATTAAGCGGATCCGCAATCCGCAAAATCCGGCGGAAACGCGTGTCAGTGCGTGACTCGCTGCCCCACTCGGTCTCTGTCGGATGTATTGCACTGTTTGCCTATACCCTTCCAGTTGGCATTTGGCGCGTGTGAACAAACGTTTGTTTTTGTCAACCTTCGTCATTCGTAAGTAAATAAATACACTTTTACGTATTCATTTTCGAGTACACATTTCTGTAATTTGAGTTATGTTGAGTATTTAGTACGATTCTCTAACTGTATAATTATTTTTTGTGTGTTGCAAACGTTATCTGAACTACAAAGTTACAACTTTTTATTCACGGTTTCATTAATCCCATTTTCTGAATTTGCAGATAAAGTTATTGTGACAATTTCCTTTTTTGCGGCTGAAAATTTGATTATTCGTTGATCGGAAACTAATGTTATCGTAATTTCAATCGCATACCTATTTATTTAGCAGCTATCAAAAGGCAATTGTATATCCTTTGACTTATTGCAGTTTTGGCCGCTGCCTTAATGCGTTTCTTTGACGAAAGCCGCCTGTTTACATGTGCCGCTCAGGCTGTAGATTAATACCTCTTCTCCTTGTTATTATTTCGACTAAAGGCAAAAAAAGTTATAATGAAGTTTTCACGGATGTATCGACGAATTGTGTTGTAGGAACACCATACTTAGACGGCTGCCTCCACCGTCTCCCTCACATTTGAAATCTCGTGTTTTTACAATGAAATCCGGAGATACAACCTATGAAAACTTCACTGCAATCATTCGCCGAGAAAGTCTCCTTTCTTACTAAAAAGTAATTATTTCCACTCTTAAAACGTCGTTACGCCACATATGTAAAATTGAAATTAAAAAAAAAAAAAAAAAGTCCAAGTTACGTGCTTGTGCAGTGACAAAAAGTTATGAGATCTTGTTCTGAGCCAAGTCTACACTTAAAAGAGTATATTCATTTCAATTTGTGAAATGGAATGCTTTCTCTCGGTGTTATGGAACGTTTATTTAGAATTAAAAAAACACTCTGGTAATTTGGCCACTAAACAAACCATGTTTTTAAATTCATGTGATGTATTGTAATGCACATAATATGACCTAACACTGAATATTTTCCATTTTTTATTATTTATTTAAAAATTGGTTTAGATTAAAAAACAAAAATGTAAAACCTCGAAATGTACTTAAGACATGCTAAAAAGTTTTAATATCATTTTGCCAATAAAAATATTGTTAACTATAATTTTTATCATTTAACATTAAAATTGATTTATTAATTTAATTATTATTTAATTTATTAACATTTTAAGTATCTATGTTTTAAATATAAGCGTTAAAAAACTGTTTGCGCCAATCCCGCACGGATCCCGCGGGATTGGCGCAAATCCCGCGGGATTTAAAACACTGCGGGATTGCAATCCTTAGTTCGCGTACCCCCCTTTGAGAAACCCTGCATTAATTTAAGGCGTTGCAGGATATGGTGGCATAATGCTAAATATAGATCTATACATGCTATCTTAAACGTAAGAGTAACTAAGAATGGCGAGGGGTTCTTAAGCCTAGGCCAAATATAGAGACATTTTATTGTGTGTTCGTAGATTTTTATAATGTTCTTAAGCACACTGTTTTGTCACAAATGAGGAATGTTGTTCAATTTGAGAGCAGTGCACCTATCTTGACAGAAAAATATATTATTAACAGACAATAATACAAAGAAGTAAAAGAGGAGAGGTGTAGGGGAAGTAGTGGCACCGTTCAACAATCCAAGAGCAGGCCATTCACAGTCCAACCTGTAGGACCACACACTTTGCGTCCAATCAGGTGTGCAAACCATTTCCCATACGTCCAAGTATACCGTGATACAGAATCGTTTCAATAACGCTTCTTTTCAAGGAGTAGGAAGGGAAACATGGCAGCCCTTTACATGATTTCCATAGTTTTGTGACACAGTTACTGGATTGGGAATAATTGGAAGCTACTACGAGGGTGAAGAGAGTGCTGGTAGTGTGCAAGGCCTATGTTGATGATGAGGAACGGAGAAAGATATTGGTAGAAGAACTGGGAAAAAGACCACCATGATCACAAACTGCCACTCGATTTGAGGGGTAAGTGAATGGGAAGAATCTTTTGAGAGTAAGGGAGTCAGAGAATGGAATAAATTACCAAGGGAAGTGTTGGATAACAGTGAAACACTGACAGATATTAAATTTCTTGAATGGCATATGTAAATGCGTAGGGGGATTCTACCCTCAAAGGAAATAAGACAATTACATAAACATAATAATAATGTGAAAGGAGTATGTTGGTGTGTAGGGAAACTGATATCAAAGTATACGCTCCGTAGCAATTATACTGAATACGGTACACTAATCTCAGTCCGTCTTTCTGATGTTAAATGTTCCTAAGAATTATCTCTGCTTCTGTACTGTGTTCAAAGACACCTCTTCAATTTCAACCTCATTGTTATTAACTATCAAAAGTTTCCATTCGACTTAACTCACAATCCATGCGTATACCTACATGCCTTTCTGACATTCAAAAACTTCGATAGCGGGAATTAGATATTAGAATTTTCAGTTCTAATGTTTGGCTGCCATGGGCAACCGTGGTATTGAAAACATAATTTGTTGTTTCCTATTATCGTAAATGACTTTCTTTTTTTACGAACTTACTAAGTTCCTAAAAGCATAAAACAGTATGCAGATAAGAAAGATTTATTTACAGAAAAGTGAAAGATTATCGTGTTGGAAATTACTTCTGTTCCATCGAAGATTTTTTTTATAAAAGAATTAGTTGTTTCTGTTACTACTTTTACAGAATTCAGTTATAAAATTTAATAATTAAATTTTTGCAATACATAAAAGTTATTCACTCTGATTATTACTAGCCTTGTCGGTATATATATTAAACATTACATGTTTGTCAGCAGGGATCCGCGTAACGAGAACAATAAACATAAATAACCAAAATAAAACCTTCAGTCTTCGTGCCACTGGAACGCGAATTCAATTACCCGAATTTGGTTCTCCATGGGTTCCGGAAATAACTTGAAGAGAATACAGTGATGATTCGTTTTAAAGGCTATGGCCGAAATTGTTCCCGTTCCTTACATCGATATTATCCAGACTCTAATGACCTCGATAACGACGACAATCAAACAACAGAATTTTCCGTTTAACTTCCAATGTTTAGGTGCTATGTAGTACCAAATAATTGATTTTTTTACTTGCCATAGTCTTCCTGAAATTATTTGGATAGTGTAAAGTGGTCGTAGTTGTGACACTGAAGGCACTGTGTTTAGTATCATCCTTTTTAAAGCTCTAGCCGTCTTCTAATGTTCAGAAGTGACTGTCACCTTACAACCAGCAGCTTCCTATCCACACTAAGCCTCGCCGTAATTTGAGGTACTGCTAACAGTGTTTGTCGCTGTGTGATCCAGTCTATTCCTCGAGCACCGCCCCCGCACTTAGATTCGTGACGGTGCGAGAGGAGACTGCCTGGAATGTCGCGCCTCAGGTGAGGACGGCCGTCACCTGGAATCTCTAATGAAATTCCAGCAGCGGTCACCGTCCTCAGCAACACGAGGACAGGTAACTGGTTTTAATTCGCTCCACTGGACAAACAAGGCTGAACACGCTCAAGCACCAAGCAGGGGATAATTACCTCTGAAACAAAGTAAAGTGAGATTCGATAAGCAAGTCTCCAAGAATTTTTCGACAGAACTCATTCTCCTGATAGTTTGAGACATGGCAGCAACTGGATGCTAAGTTGACAACAACAGTACCCTAGCTCTTCCAGTACTTATGACTATGTAGTATTTGTAATTTTACTATTATGTTGTTAAAGTGATTGGACAACCAAGGATGTAACCTATTTCTGTTTTCAGTGTTTGGTTGTTGTATAAATATATACAAATATAGAAAAGTTGCATGAGTGCACGGAAGTCTTTTTTTTTTTTTTTTGCTGTCATTAGTTTCTCGACTGGTTTGATGCAATCCTCCATCCTTTCCTTTCTTGTGTGAGTGGAGACTTTGCCGGCGTATCGATGCAACAAAATCTCGGGTATCCAGCCGGATGGTGGTGTAAAAACACGACGTTTCGACAGCTGATTCTGCTGTCATCATCAGGTATCTTGTAGTTGTTCTCAGCTGTCTGAGCCTCGACGGAGGAACTTAGTTAGAAATGAGGAATTTAAATATGCACTGACACCGATAGAGACATCGAAACCGAAAATTTAGAATTGTTTTCTGTCTGTACGTCTATCCGCACATCATGCTAAATTTAATGAACAGATTTTAACGAAACTAAAAATTGTGATAGATTTTGTCGCCGGGCAGTACACACAATATTTTTAACCCAGATTAATAGCGTAGTTCCCAAAGATATACAGGGGCTAAAACCGTAAATTTTGGAACTTTTTTCTGTGTGCAATCTAGCTGAAATTAATAATAATAATAATATTTTATTATTTTGCTTATGACTTTACGCCTCGTCGACGTAGAGGTCATTGCAGGTGGGAAAGGACTGGGGGAAGTAACGGGAAGGAATTCGGCCCTGACCTTTTGAAGGAAGTACCCCAGCATTTACCTGGATTGATTTGGGGAAACCTTGGTAAACCCAAATCTAGATGCCCGGACGGGGATTCGAACCAGCGTCCTCCCGAACGCGAGGCCAGAGCGGAAAATAATGAAAGTACTTTACCAAAACGTTGCATGTCATCATTTAACGTATAGGATACTTTTTATGCCGATTAGTAACAAAGAACACAGTCCATAGTATGTAAACACAGCCATATGGGGATGTAGCCACCACCAGCTTGCACAGTGCCTTCCTGACAACCCGGAACCATGGCCTCGTGGGATCTGCGCCCCATCACTACCCTAGCATCAGCTCACACGAACTGACTCAAATGATCACGCAACCTTTTACAAGTCACCTGGAACCAAACCGATTCGCTCACGAGCCCAGGAGAGGCGCAGCAGTCGATGGAGTTTTGTTAACAGAGACCCTGCCGTCGGTCTTCTGCTGCCATATCCACCAATGCCAAATTCCGCTGCACAGTCCGCACGGACACGTCTGTCTTACATCCCACATTGAGATTTGTTGTTCTTTGAAGCAGTGTCACCTGTCTGTCAGCACTGATTCCTCGTCACAGACGTTGCTGGGCTTGGTCATTAAGGAGATGCGGTCGCCACTGTGTGGTCCGTGATGGGAGGTAATGCCGGAAATTACATATCCACGAAACATTGTGGATCGAGGAATGTTCAATTCAAAAACAATTTCTGACCGACGCCTAGGTCATTCCATTTCGGAACTGACCGTGCAATGGTAGTTGGCGACCGACGCCTAGGACATTACATTTCGGAAATTGGAATATCCTAGGCGTCGGTCGCCAACTACCATTCCACGGTCAGCGTTTCTGTTATTCATGTCATTCAGCAAGGATCACGCCAGCAAAGTTTTAACACGATTCACAAGAGCACAATGAAAGCCTCAAGACAGGACAGCACACTTGTACGTTTCTTCCGTTTTGTTACCGCCGTCTGCATTCATTCATGTTCCTATCCCATGAGTTTGAGTTTATATTGAATTTAGTTTAACTTAGATGGAACGTATGCTCCAGTGGCAATTTCCTTCGTCATCTAATAATCCCTTTCTTTATACATAAGTGTTAAATTTCTTCTACTGCCGTTGGTTTTTTTTGCTCCTGCATGTATACACACTAGCACACGTTTGTATGTATGTGTCTCTTAATGAGTTAGTTACGCTGCGGTATGACAGCCGCATTATTCATTCAGTCGTTTGAGTTACCCGTGTTCCAGACAGAGTGCTGGCAGCGAGCTGGGCGCTATCGACGCGGCTGACCGCAGCGCTCATGCAGTTGTCAGTCGTGGCGGGCCTAATGAAATTCCAGCGGTGTGGCCGGAGACAGCTTGTGCGCTCACATTCTGCCGCCAGCCGCCAGACATCTGTATAAACATACACGGCAGTGGCGATAATGCCTCATGGCGAACGGCCGGACGTGACCTATTATCGGTCGCCAACGTGCGTCCTGCATTCCACATCTCGCTCGTTACGTCTCACTCAGAGTGTCTCATGCTTTGGAATGTATCTGCTTACCAATTTAATCGTCAATAACATTGCCCGTGCCGATCGTAAACTATTTTATGGACCGCCCCCGCAGCTTAGTTGAGTGGCGTCCATTAATGACGTGAGGTAGTTCCCGGAATTCCGACCCCCCCCCCCTCCACCCCGTCTGGCAAAACTTTGTGAGATCTGGTCGCACCCCCCTCTAAAATGACGTGAGATTTTGACGGAGACACCCCCTATCCTCTACTAATCGACCTCACAACTTTTTGAGACATTTTTTTGTTGTAAGTCTCATGCTTCCAAGGGCGGTTACACCTCCCCTAATGTCGGTTTTTGGACCAAATACCACCCAAAGGTCGACTTTCGCGTCATTTGCCGACGTTTTTTAGCTTTACCATGCTACAAGAATTTCAAAACCTCACGTGAGATTTCCATTGACCTCCTCCTCCCCCCTCCCCCTTGGCGAGGTTATTGGTCATTGTTCCGCAGTTGTTTGTTAAAGATTTGTAAATGAAAATACTGTCTCTAGTCAAAAAAGGAACAATACAGAACGACAGCAAAATGTTGTTTTCTACAAAAAAAAAAAAAAAAAAAAAAAAAAAAAAAAATTCAGCTGGAGGTATTACCTGACCAAAGTATGATTGATTTATTGTATCAAAAATCATAAGTGTACTTCGTTAACATTTATTCACTAGTGTAAGCCCGTGATCGTTTTTTGCGTATCGTCACGGGTCTAGAATAGTCCTAGTTTTTAGGATGAAAGATTATGACAGGTTGAAGTGTTCCCTATGTTATGAAAGCTACTTCTCTACCTTACTGTGGCCGTTTGCTTCCTTTCATTGATTTACAAATAATATTAAGTATAAAAAAATCAGGTGGGCGCCAGAGATTGAAGTGTACCCTATTCTGAGGGAAGCGACATCTAGATCTCAATGTAATATTATTGAAACATGAATTATTGAATTAACCAAGCAAAATGACACATTACAAGACTGGATGGGATCTAGTGAAAACAAGGTTCAAAATCTGGCTTTACTATTTACTTCGGTATTCGACAAAATTTTACAAAGATTAACTTTTCTTTTTTTTACATCACTTTTTCTGTGGAGCAAGAGAGTCGGTCTCGGGGCGATACCTAGGTTAAAACGATGATGATGCAAACGTTCCTTTTTCTGAATGGTGATTACCGTGAAGGCGAATCTAAGTTGTGCAGTCGGTGGGTTGACCAGCTCTCTGTGACCGGCCGGCTGCCTCCCTGCTGTCTCTCCCGTGGTCAGCTGGGCGGTTGATCTGCCACCCTCGGCCGGCAACCAACCAATTCCTCTCTCTTCCGTGCTGCCGGATGAAGCGTCGCTTTCCACCGCCTCTTGATGACGTCTGCCAATGTCTGTATTTTGAGGGAAGCTCTTCTTGCTGGTTGGCTCGGGACATGCAACAAAACCACCCTTTTTTATAATAAAAATACAAGTTTTTCCTATTGGCTGTACTCCCTGGCTTCCCATCACCCTTCATTCTTGGATAGAGATTTACATTTTATTTTATTTGTTTAACGAAACAGTCCAGGCTGCTCTTGAGCTGTGGTCCTGTCACGGGACTGTTTTATGCCATTCGTCACATCTAATGGCAACACTCAGGGGCTGGAGTTCCCCAAACACTAGCAGGGACCAACGCACACACGGAGAGAAAAGGAACACGCTCACATGTTTATCATTCTCTGGCTCCAGAAACATTACAAAGTTATTTGACTAAATATAAACTTGACCAGTGTTTCAGGGTGAATAAAATCTCTTGAGCGTCAGGAACTAAGTAGCATTAATAGACGTATGTATTAAACACGAACATGGATGATAGCGTGATCGTATAATTGTTTGAAAGGTCATAGATTCCAACTTGCTTATACACAAGTTTGACTTGTATTTGACCCTTAAAGTTCACTCTGCAAAATTTTTTAAAAAAAAATCTGTTTGCTTCGAAAGCATCATGATGTTTTCGTAATCATTGGTCATTGTGTCTGTGAAGGCCAAAAACTTAATATACATGCCATATTATTAAACAGTTGAGCAACTCCACAGAAATAAGTTACCAGAATAGTCGATTCGGTGACATATTTGGTCTGATGTCCACTTAAAATTACCTAATTACTCACGTATAGCGAACGTGAACAAAGACCATTAACGAAAGTGGTCGGTAAAATACCTAAAAAGCAAATAAACTGTAATGCATAAACTTTGGTCTAGCAAGAACATTAGTGGAAGTTTTAATTAAATTGAAATTTCTGAACAACACAGTGTATGTGCATTTACAGTAGCTAAGGATGCCCCAGCCCACAAGGACGAAACAAATCTGATTGTATAGGAATAAAATAAAGTCTTCGCGGCTTCTCCGCCGCGCCGTATGGTGTTGAAGAAAAACAACAAGAGTTTTCGACTGCTAGCTCTGCCGCCATCTTCATGTCAGGTTTTATGCAAAGAGCATCAGAGCTGTTGGTTTTATGCACGAGGTACCAGAGTTTTACTGTTCTGGTCCCCCTGCATAAAACCAGATCTGAAGATGGCGGCAGAGCTAGCAGCCGAAAACTCGTTGTTTTTATTCAACACTATACGGCGGAGCACCCGCGAAGATTTCATACCATCGATACGCAGTTGAATCCTTCGTTCTCACAAGTTGTCAAGATGCGGTGTTTTAATTTAAAAATGCTTAGGTACCTATTTCGAGTAAACTATATGTAATGAGGGATAAAATGTTCTTCGAGTAATCTGGTGTTAACGCTTTCTGTAAATTATTTTCTTCTTTTTCTTCTCAGCCATTAAGTTGGAGACTACCTTTTCTTGGGAAATTTTAACAGCGATGCTTTTTTCCCTTGCCTTCCCCAATTACCGGACTGTATTTATCGTTTTGTGGGGATCACTGTATGTTCAGTCCAATGCGTTATGAATGAATGAAATATTGAAGAAGGGAGAAAGTTAAAGAAGAAGCTGACCCTTTGAGGCCTACTCTGCCGAAGGACACAGAGGACCGACGGGCTTAACGTCCCCGTCTGACCAACAGTCCCCGTCGACAGTGTGGTATGCCCTCTCTCCATACGCACTGTGGAGAGGTTTGGGATTGAACCCAGGACCTTGGTGCACAATCTGTTGATTAGGAACTGTGCACAACCACCTCTCCCACTCTGCCGGACAAGTATTGATAATGAAAATTCCATCGATCCAGCTAGGTGTCTGGCACTACAGAAGGGTTTTCTGCTATTACAGCAGGTCCATGCACAGTGACAGCCTTCCAAGCCTCCCTCTGTTCACCAGAAGATGGCGACGGAGTCTGAGATCGCCGAAATATCATGTGGAAACATCTTACTTACTCGGATAGTCTCCCGAGAAGACTACATCCAATCATTTTCTTCCTTCTCCGACCTCTTCTTTTCCATCCGTTTACAATTCCCTCCAGAGCAGTTTTAAGCAGGCACTCATTCCTCAGAACATGTCCAATTCACTTCTGTTTTCAGTTCATTATTGTTTTTATGAGTGACCTTTGCTCTCCTACTCGTTCCAGCACCTCATCATTCGTTACTTTGTCTTTGCAACTTATTTTCTCCATTCTCCTACATATCCAAATTTCGAAAGCTTCCAACATCTTTAGATTTCTTTGCGTAGCGTCCATGTTCCTGTCCCATATAGTCCATCACTCCAAACAAAGCATTTAGCTAGATTTTCCTCAGGTTTTCATCCAGCCTTCCGCTGCTTGCTGCGTCGCACGCGTTTCACCTCTCATCGAGGCATTACCAACGACGAAGCTGGGTTAGAGTTTTACATACAGTTTTACAGACATTTTAAATCATATTATTACGTGATTACGAACATGAAATATTTAGTTTGGTTAGTTGCTGTAAACATATATATATATATATATAACAGAATCATGACGCATGCAGTCACTTTCAGAACTGGCGCTGTCACCACGAGCCACGACATAAACGAAAAAGATGGCCACAGCAGACAAAAGAGTAGCGAGCAAGCGCACCGTTTCAAGTTACCAGTTTGCAACATTGTAAACATTGCACATTGTAAACAGCTGTAGGGTAATCTGGACAGTATATCTATTAGAGGTGGGAAATACGGGATGAAGATAAATGCAAAGAAGAGTCAGCTTATTAGATACACAGATTGGATTTTATAGGCCATACAGCCAGCTCAAGTATGAGTTTTTTAGTTCATCCATTGTTTCAAGTTTCTCCACGTGTGTATATATATCTTTCAAGTAATTTCAGACACACAACAGGACGGACACGACAAGCACACTCACATACAACACTTAAACACCTGTGCCCTCAGCCGGACTCGAACCGGCGACCTTCGGTACGTGGGGCCAGTAGGTACTCTAGCCCCTACGCTACCGAGGCCGGCAATTCTGCACTTGTTAGAGAGAGTGACGAGGGTATGCACGAGAGAAGTAAATGCATTTGGTTACAAAACTTTGGTCAGACCATTGCTCGAATATGGTAGTGTAGTATGGAACCAACATTTTGAGTATCAAATACAGGAGTTGGTGAAGGTGCAATGAAGGGCTGCTAGATTTGTTTCTGGAAATTATCGCAGAATGCAATCGGTAACACATATAGTAAAAGAACTGTAATGGGATTTATTGGAAGACAGGAGGAGGGTGAGGAGAGTCATGGGAGTGTACAGGGCGTATACTGGTGATGTGGCATGGAAATATATTGGTGTAGGTATGAAAAGTACTGCATGGAAGGGAAAAGATGACCATGACCACAAGCCGGCACTCGATTTCAGGCACAAGGGTGTGGGAAGATTCTCTATTTTAGGTAAGGATGTCAGGGATTGGTATAAGTTATCAAGATAAATTATAAATAATTTACCACAAGCGTTGAAACAATTTAAAGTTGAAATTTTTAAAGGGAAAATATAGGTAGGTGCAGGAAAGAGGGAAAATGGATCTGTAACGAAATTGCCACCGGAGCGTGCGCTCCATTGGAACTAAATTAAATATTATGATGCAATCAGAACATGCTTTGGGTGATAAGTGGAGATGCATAGCTACATATCGTAACTAACCAATGTAAATAATAAGCAATAATCAAACATAAAAAGTATTTCATGTTCATAATCAGGTAATAATATAATTTACAACGTCTGTGAAACTGTATATAAAACGCAGATTATTCTCTGAACATGCCTCGATGAGAGGCGAAATGCGTACGACTCAACAATAAACGAATCAAACAGTTGCACTGGCGTTATTCTTTCAATTAGTAATTAGCGTTTAATCGTGAGATATCAAAGTCAGTTTATGCAAATACCATCAATTAAAGGCATCTCTAGCACCAGAATATTAATATATATTTTTTTAAACAAGGATCAGTTTTTGTATAAAAATATTAACAGGTATCCAGGTAAATCTAAAATTCTAATGAATCTAATTAATAGTACGCGATAGGATATTTTAGGACAAAAGCAGCACATCTAATAGAAAACAGCAGCGCACGCATCAATACGCCAACTTTTAATTTCAAATGACGCTGTTGTTGATATGGTATTTTTCACTTAGTAAGGTTTGTTGTTTAGTTTATCTGGTATTTAGTAGTAGATCGCTACTGGTTTTTCTTTTCCTGAACATTCTCTTTGCACAAGCAACTCTTTAGTCCTCTTACACAACAGACCATTCGACTGCTCTTTGTTTATCGCTTTTCCAGTTCTTTAAAATTGTATATATCGTTCACAAATCTTCGGATAACTTTTTTTCCCATCTTCATAAAATTTCATCTACGTTCTGAGAAACTAGGCCCACCACAGACATCTTTAGTGTTCTTCAGTTGTATTTTTTTTTTTAATCCGTCTTTCCCAAAAATTCCCGTCATACATCCTAAGATTCTCACTTGCATTTTTTTTTCTTTTTGTCCTTTACGTCATGCACTTAATATTGTGTAGACCTTACTAAATAATGTTCAATTTTCAGTCTATATATTACTTACATTTTAAATTTGTTTTATTGAGGTTGGCAACTTCATATCTCTGCTTTTTACACAAAGCGTGCTACTGATAAAGCCCAGCTAAATATAACACATTGCGCCTTATCGCGATTCATTTGTCTGCTGTGGCCATTTTATTTTGTTGCTGTCACGGTTTGTTGTCAGTGCATATAAGTTTTTTTTTTTCCTTGAATGGTAATATAGTTCATAATCTGTTTCAGACTTACGCGTGGTGCCTTAATGTGTGCGTTTTGTATATTTTGTATTGTTTTTATTATACTAATGTGTCGGACTGATGTGTGTTTATTTGCTCAACGTAGGTCGGTTAGTTAGTTTTATGTGGTCGTTGAGTACCAATTGACCACTGGTTATTAGTTTTTGAATGTCGTATTATTGCTACACAGCACAAGTGCTGTCTCTGTTCTTCTTGATTATGAATGTTTGCTTATCTGTGTTTATGTTTGCAAGTTAGTCATCCTTTTCTATGAGATGTTCCGCGAATGTAGAGTACAATGGTTGCTATACCTCAGTGCTCTAGTTTGTTCTTACCCCTGATTTGGAACTGTCTTCGCATGTGTGCTACGTATATTGCCTCATATTTTTGATATGCAAGTTGGTATAGGCCGTTATTTATGTCTTAGTGAGTATTTGTGTGTTTATTCATTGCGATGTCCGCTCGAAGAGCAATCTTGATGCCTTTTACCCTGAAAATGTTAGTGATTTGGGGTGTGTATTTGTTAAACTATGTCACTGAGTACCATTTGCTCTTACCGAGCGTGATTGGTGAGCAGCCACGCTCTGGCCTCGCAAGTTTTCCTTGGTTTTCTGCTATCACTCTATGCGAATGCCGCAATAGTGCCTTCAAATGGCAAGACCGAATTCCTTCCCATTCCTCGCATCCAGTTCTTTCCTGCCCCTAATGGCCCTAACGTCAACGAGGCATAAAACCATTAGAAAAGAAAAAGATGAAAAGCCATTTAACCTAGCTTTCAGTGTACTTTTTCGTTTGGGTATTTCGATATAAACATCTCTTTTAAATTTTTGTAGTAATAAATTTTTTGGTAGTGAATGCCTAGTGTTGAACTATAGATTGGATAAACTGGAATTATTAGAAAGACGAATCATAAAAAAATCTTTGGTGCAGTTAAAACAACAGAACTATGGAAATTAAGAATTAGTAACGAAATATACCAGAATATAAAGCATATAACAGAATCAATAAGAAGAATGAGGTTGCTGTTTTTTGGACGTGTCTATAGAATTAATAATAACAGACTAACAAAATAGATATTCAGTTACCTTTTGGGAAAAAAATTAACAACCAGCTGGATTCAAGAGGTTAAAAAGATTTGGAAAGAAATAAGAGATGAGGAATTTACGGAAAGAGAGATCTTTAGAAAGAAGGTATTAACTGTGGAAGGAATCCAAGGCAGAACAGAAAAGATATCTGCTCTGAAGTCGTCTGAGGAAAGAAGGAAGAAACATAGTGATTAATGATGAAGGAATTTTGGACTGGACGGAAGAAAAGGCGACAATGAAGGATGAAGAATCGAAATGGCACTCGGTCCTAGTTGGCCTTATCGGAAAGAAGAATAAATTGTTTGAGACACCATGTGAATATATTTCTTAAACTCCCTTCATAGATTATTGGGTACTATTATGTTTGTGGGACATTTTCCACTGTATACCAAAGACCGACTTGTTTTGTTTGCCGGAATTCGCGTGCCGTAATTCCTCGGAGTTGCACGCTAAACAGTAGCATAGCCCAGTGAATGGAATGTTGGATTAACGCCCCAGTGTGCGCTGCCTTGAAGCTGAATAGTGGAGACGCTACGAATCTGAGCAGAGCTGCTGTCACAATGCACAGACGTTCGCCAGTGAAAGCCGCAGCGAAGAGCAACGCTCGCCTCACTGCACAGCTAGAACCCTGTGCTCGTCAGTGTCTATGATTTCCTAGACTCTCCCTTATTAGCGAGTCACGTAAAGGTCTCCCTCACAGGCGAGGTACACAGCACGACTGCCACAACAGCTGACGTCGACAGTCAGCAACTGGCGTGGACAGCACTGAAACGCGTTACGCTAGCAGCTGTAGTAGGAACAGTGTGCCAAGCACTGCAATATTCACAAACAAAATTACTTTTCGCTGGCTCAGCTGTGCGGAAGAAGGAATTTACACTAATTCCAAACCACCACGACCACTTAAGTCCAAGATTCGGCTGCTTGAATTCTACGTCCATCTGTTATTTGATTGAAATGTAAATTTTAAGTATTTTTTAATTATCTTAATTTTCTCCATAATTCTTTTTTTATTTTATTTGTTTAACGTCTCTCTAACAGCGAGGTCTTTAGAGACGGGAAAGGATGGGGGGGCAAGGAATGGGAAGGAATTCGACCATGGCCTTTTCAAGGAAGCATCCCGGCATTTACCTGGAGTGATTTGGGAAACCATGGAAAACCCAAATCTGGATGCCCGGACGGGGATTCGAACCGCCGTCCTCCCGAATGCGAGGCCAGAACGCTAACCGTTACACCACCACGCTCGGTCTCCATAATTCACTGTGTTGTATGTGACTGTATTGATCAGACAAAAGGTAAAAATAAAAATAGCCTTCAGTCACTTGAATGCGAATTTTATTGTATTACACAAAGCATTTCGGACCCTGTGGATCCATCTTCAGGTGTCTATTGCATTTACATTGGTTTTAAGTTTTTCTTAAGCGAGATTCGTGCCTAACAAAGTTTATTCCTGTGCTCTAAAAGGATTTGAATTAATTGTAGTAAACACATATTATCATGAGAGAAAATAAGTAAATATGAAAAAATTGCAGAAAACGTACCAGAACTGACGTTATTAATGCATGTAAAAGATTTCCATATGCCAGGAATACACCGAAAAAGTAGTTGTATTAGGTTGGCTTATTCAACTGGAGTAACTTTCTCATGCCATTGAGTGATGTAACTAAAATGTTTGACGACACAACATGCTTGAAGGCTAAGTTGTTGCACACAGATTGGGAAAGCCTCTTCGCACTCCCTTTTGTTTGCAACCCTTACTATTATTTAATGAGCGAATTAAAGAAGAGCCAATCGGTTGCTGATTTCCTCCATCATAGCGACAGTCACAGAGGGCAGTCCAAATGTGGCTGTCAAAGATTTCAGGGCAACCTCTCAATGCAGGAGTTAACAGCTACTGGCTAAATGCATTCTTTTACCTTGTTCTGGCTCGGAAAGATACTCCAGTTTTCTAGAATTTCATTAGTAATATCCTTGAATTGATTCAGAGTTGGTTTGGTACAGTATTTTCGTGAGTATTCATATGTTTGTCCACGTATAACATTCCAGTGAATTTACTATATCGAACTTCATCTTTCCTTCACTATTTAATTGCTAATATTTATTTCCTGCTCAGTTACTAGCATTAAGTAACTGTGGGGGAGCAATAAGGGGACATATATTACAACAAAAACTACCTTGAAAGTGTTTCTGATCGAATGAACCCTATTTAAAGTGGCGGCAACACTCACGCCGCTACAAGCCATAACAACAACAACAACAACAACAACAGGCACTCTTTCCTCCTTGACTGTAGAATTTGGAGCTGCATATTTTTTTAATGGCATTCGGCTTTTAGGTCATTTAGCCAGCATCCTCTAGTGTTAAAAATCTCAAGTAAAAGTACAATGTAGGACGGACACAACAATCAATTAAACCACCCATACCCTGGGCCGGACTCGAACCGGTGACCTCTGCAACGCGAAGCCATCTCGTTAGTACCGTCCTGTAGTTGCTTTGTAGTTCCTGATTGGTGGAGAAGTAGTCCGTCGTGTCAGTGGCTCGTCCTTTATAATAAGTTGTTCAGGGAGTGTCTCTTTCACGGGGCGGAGCGAGGGAATCGGATTCCGCGCCTGGACTGCGCTCTCGTCGCACGTGCGGGGTAATAGCTTGTCAGCCAAAGTGGGTCTCACAAAGGGAGCCATCACCGCGCCCCTCCGAGACGCCGCCGCAGCAGCAGGTCCAGACGAAGAAATAACACCGGAGCAGCTGGCCTGCTGGCAATCAGGGAGAAGCCACTGCACAACAGTCGACCAGGCGCTAATTGGCTCTGCACCGCGACAATTACGTTTGATCTTCTTAGGACGGGCATACACGCGAGGGGGCGTCCGTTAATTACGTGAGATGTTTTTGCAGAATTCTGGACACCCTCGCCCCCCTCTGGTGAGATTTGATTTGGTGAGATCTAGTAAGATTTGCAGATATTTCATGAGATTTTGAGATATTTGGCGAGATTTGGTGAGTTTTGGTGAGATCTGCCCCCCCCCCTAAGAAGACGTAAGATTTTGATGCCCACCCCCCTGTTGATAGACCTCGTCGTTTTTTGACAAAGTTTTTCTAGCAATTCTGCTTCCGAGGGCTGTCATACCTTCTAAAAAGGCGATATCCGCATCGTTTATAGACCTTATACCCCCTAAAGTCCGCGTCGTTCGTGGACTTTTTTTTTAACCCTACTGTCCTTTAAGAATTTCAAAACCTCACGTGCGATTTCTATCGACACCCCCCTTTTTCCTCAAGTGAGATTTCGCTGGATCTGCAAAGGCGACCTGACAAGATTGAAAAATCATTTGCAACCTGCGCAGTTTTGCTCGCCGGAGCTTTGTGTGTGGCTTATCTAATGCCTCTACAGTTTCCAGTTCAATCTTGTTGCAGAGAGCGTCTGAACTGTTTACGTTTACCGAGCTCATTTGTTGTTATTTTATTAGGCCTATTGAATTTTGTGCACATAATGTCAGGTAGTAGGTATAATAAAGTAGTAGAATTTAATGAATTATATAAGACTGAACCTTCTATGTGACGTGGAAAAAGCAAACACATCGAGCGTGGTGGTGTAACAGTTAGCGTTCTGACCTCGCATTTGGGAGGACGGCGGTTCGAATCCCCGTCCGGGCATCCAGATTTGGGTTTTCGATGGTTTCGCAAATCACTCCAGGCAAATGCCGGGATGCTTCCTTCAAAAGGCCATAGCCGAATTCCTTCCCATTCCTTGCCCTCCATCCTTTCCGTCTCTAAAGACGTCGCTGTTAAGAGACATTAAACACTTAAAAAAAAAAGCGAACAACTACATGACAGTGTGAAGAGAAATGCAACCTATGAACCGTTGGCGTTTAAGGAGGTGGACCACGACGCTAAACAGAATTCGGCAGTGAACTAAATTAACAATTTGACATGTAACATGCATAAAGAGAAGAAGAAACATGACAAGTCACAGAAGTTTGGAGCATCGACAGACAACTTGTACATAACAATGGTATAGGATTTTTTTTATATATGTATATATTATGAAGCTGACAAATGTGAGAATTATCGCACAATTAGTCTCACATCACATGCTTCAAAATTGCTGACCAGAATAATATACAGAAGGATGGAAAGGGTAGTAGAAGAGATAGTAGGTGAAGATCAGTTTGGGTTTAGGAAAAATCGCGGTACGAGGGAAGCATTTCTGTCTTTAAGATTAATACTTGAAGGGCGGATCAAGAAAAACAAAGGTACTTTTATGGCATTTGTTGATTTCGAAAAAGCTTTTGATAATGTTAGGTGGGACAAAATGTTCAAAATTCTAAAGAAGTGAGGTCTAAAGTATCGAGATAGAAGAATCCTCTATAAACTACGTATATAAGAATCAAGTGGCTGTGATAAAAGTAGAGAATCACGAGAGACATGCATCAGTTAAAAAGGGTGTGAGACAAGGTTGTAGTCTATCCCCGTTAATATTCAACTTGTATGTAGAAGAAGCAATGAAGAAAGTCAAAGAAAAATTTCCATGTGGCATAAGTTTTCAGGGAGAAAAAATCAGTATGCTACGATTTGCTGACGACATTGTCTTATTAGCAGAGAGGGCTGAGGATATTGAGAAGTTATTGAATGGCATGAACAAAATACTGAAGGAAGATTTTGGACTGAATATAAATAAAAGTAAAACAAAAGTGATGAAATGTAGCAGAAATGACACCAATACTAGCAGATTAAATATAAAAATAGGATCTGATGCAATAGGAGAAGTGAGTGAGTTCTGTTACTTGGGAAGCAAAATTACAACCGATGGCCGAAGCAGGAATGATGTTAAAAGCAGAATAGCACTAGCAAAAATAGCCTTCATGAAAAAGAGAAACCTTTTAGTTTCAAATATTGATCTAGGAATTAGAAAGAACTTCTTAAAACTCTATGTGTGGAGCACAGCACTTTACGGTAGCGAAACATGGACTTTAGGAATACCGGAAAGAAAGAAACTTGAAGCATTTGAAATGTGGTGCTACAGAAGAATGCTGAAAATTAGGTGGACAGAAAAAGTAAGAAATGAACGAGTTTTAGAAATGATGGGTGAGAAAAGAAGTTTATGGAAGAAGCTTACAGGAAGAAGAGACAGGCTGGTAGGTCATATTTTGAGACATGCTGGATTGGTTAATTTGTTAGTGGAGGGAACAGTTGAAGGTAAGAACTGCAGAGGTAGACAGAGATTAGAATATATGAAGCAGATAATTGAGGACGTGGATTGTAAGGGGTATGTAGAAATGAAGAGGTTAGCACAGGATAGGAAGGGATGGAGGATTGCATCAAACCAGTCTAAAGACTGACGACAGCAAAAAAAGAGAAAAGATTGTACGTTCCTTTCCAAGAATTTTGCGTATGGCTTCACATATCTCCGGAATTATTTTGCCAAGAACCTGGGATGGTATTATCTTTTACTATTATTATTAATCTGAGATTCACTAAAAGTGTGTGATGGAGAGTGCATTGCACCTATCTGAAAGTGTAATAGTGTTTAAGGGATACAAGGGATATGGCAGGAGGCGCCCATGGGCTATTGTGAGGAACCATCCCAGCATTCTACTCGAGCCATCCGGGAAAACTGTGGAAAACTCAGATCAGTATGGCCGGAGTAATTTATCGAGAACTACTCCTGCCGGATTTAAAGTTTACTCGCCTGGTAAATATTTCCATTATATTCCTAATCACTCGTGAAAAAAAATGAGTACAAAAATGAATTGGTTTTGGCCCTGATTTCCTTTATCTTATTTTCGCGGTCATTCCTACATATGAAGGTTGCTTGTAGTAGTATTTGTTTGCTGTCATTCCGAAATTTTTCCGTGAATTTTTCAATCGGCTTCTGTTGAGAGCAACGCCTTCGGTGTTCCAGGTCTTCCCAACCTAACTCCTTCGACATCGCACTTACGCTTTCCCTGCAACTATATATACCTGTCACGAATCGTGCGGCTATTCTTTGGATCTTCTCCAGTGCCTCCATTAACCCCTTTTGATGGGGACCCCATACAGAATAACAATATTCTAAGTGAGGACGCACTGGTGACTTGTATACAATCGATTTAATTTACGGCAAACGCTGTTTTAAATTACAATCTAGAAATCGGAGCATACTATTTGCTTTAACAATTACCTTTTCGATATGTTCATTTCAAGACAAATTATTACGAATTGTTACCCCTAGGTATTTAGCGGAATCTACCGTTCTGAGGATAGTGCCATTAATTGTATATTCAGAGCAACTCCTCTTTACTTGACACTTTTTAGTGTTTAACTCCAAGTGCCAGTGTTTACCCCACGCAATTTCAGTAACACTCACTTCATCGGTGTGCCCGGTGACGTCACCATTCACCAAATACAGCGAACTCCTCATCGCAGCTACAAATTACGGTACTACTCAGAGTAGCGATACCTAACTACTCAGTGGAACGTGGTAGTTCAGGAGTTCAATTTAGCAGCCACAGAGGGTTTTGAAGAGATTTCAGAAGAGTTGCCACAGATGCGTATCATTACGTCTTTGGCCCTCGGCCCTAGTCCGAATCGAGGGCAAAGGGCGCTACTCAACCCATGGCGAAACCACTGCACGCATTAGGCCTACTATTCAACTTCCTGTGCCAGAAACTAATACATACAAACTTTCCATTATCCCGTTATTTTCATTTCCGTGAGAGAGAGTGGCATAACCGTATGATTGGTGAAGTCGTTGTTATAACTATTAAAGAATTCAGTGCTTTTGTTTCGAACGGTTTTAAGAGATTATTATTGACTTCCTCTACACCTCTAGGAACCACATTGAAATTATATAATATCCGAAGATGCAAGGATCTTTCCGCAATGACTATTCTAAGCAACCGATCTACGGTTCTGAGCCGTTAGCCTCACTCTCTTGATATCTATCTCCATAGCAATCTACACTGTCCTATTCTTTTCCTCTAAGAGTAAATATTATTGATTTTGGCCAACGCTCAAGGGAAAATACAATTTGTCGCAAGAGACTGTTAATATTCTCTCATAACATAAGTACTGTATTACTGATTATGTGTATCAAATTATGAATTTATTTCTCAGAAAGGTCTTTAGCTTAATAATTCAAAGATACCATGTCTGTAAACTCCAGGAAAGTTTTCGAATGGCTGGTGAAGATATGAAAGGGTTACGGTATGTTTGGTGTATAATACGCTGTTTATTCCTAGTGGTGCGCAAACACGTTCGACCGGAACCTAGACGACGAGCATGGCTGCCTTCTCGTTCACAAACAGTCTAACATCGAGCCACTGTCACGTCCGAACGCCCCACAGATCTAGATATTGCACGATTAGACGCGCAGACCCTCAATGGGGCCCATTTCGAGTTCTTGTCGGGTGCCGATACCGCTGGCTCACGAGTACGCGGCATCTCCGTGGCCCTCACAGTGACCACTCAACATCCGACGCCGTTCACGCCACTTGTACACCCTAGCAGCACTGACAACAACACAGCACACCGACTAATACTTTGGTGGCCGTTCTGCCTCTCACTCTAATCATTCACATGCCTTCCAATGGAGTATATGTACGCAGATACATGGCCATTTGACCTTGTGTCCAGGGTGCTTTTCTGTCGCTGCTGTTTCGACGCTTTTTGTCATCTATCTACAGAGTTGATAAAACTATAAATATCACACAGCACTGAAATAATCTTAAAAAATGAATTCGGTGCACCCTAATTAAGCTACGCAGAACAAAGATAGGTTTTATTTTGATTTTTCCTCTTTTCTTGTCTGTTGCTTTGAGAGGATTAATATAAGAATTACTAGACCGATACTACCGAATCTTGTAACATCATACAGCCACGAGTCCAAGGGATAAAAAAAGTATATATCACCTTGTTACACCGCCAAAAACTTGAGAAATAAAGAAAAGATGTGACAATAAAGGAACGATACATTTATTGTTAAAGAAAAGCCAGTTTGGCTATAGTTTTCTGTTGGCATCAATTGAAGATGTTACGTGTATTCAAATTCTCGCTGCCGAAATTTTCACCATTACAGTATATAACGACATCACAATGACCATGAAGTATTATTATTTGTGTTACATCTCAGATAACATTCTTTCCAGAATGTACTTTTTTATTAGTTGACAGTTAAACCACCATTCCACTAAACTAACATAATCTCAATCTTTGTAACCATTCTTTAAATGCACCTGAAGTTGAATACAGCGTAGGGATGGGCATTTAAAAAAATATATCGATAAATATCGAAATGATGTTTACAAACACTATCGATATATACCGGGGAAAATATCGATATTTTGATATATCGATATTTTTGGCTAAAGGGAGTAATTATCTTAAAAAATCATAAAATACATCAACATATTTAAGAAAATTCTGAAAATTAAAGACTCTGTTAGAATATACAAACTTTTATTTACTATTTTTTTCTATCAGTCAAACCAGTATTCTTCTGATATGGACATCAGAAGGACTCTCTGTTTTATGTGCTCCCCGTCAATCTACTCCTGTTGTTCAGTACAGCTAAGTTGACTGCAGAAGCCTCTCTTTCGGACGACACAGAAGAAGCTTGACATATAAGGTATTTCAGCGCGATTTCCGAAAGCACTGGCTTGAAGCGCTGGCAATTCACCCAAAACTTTACTGGGTCTGATTTTCTGTCTATTAACCGTTGGTCCAGATACTGCTTAAGCTCATTAGGAACTGAGCTAGAGCTTGGAACGTCTTGCATTACAGTAGTGATAAGGGATGATAGCTTTTCATGTGTGGACCAAATTTATGTTTTATATGCGATATCTTGTGTTGCTGCTGTAGACCTTACTTCTGGAGAACGTTGTCCTCATCGTCTAAGTTCCAAGCGAATATCATTAGTTATTGTAGAAATCGCATTTGACACACCGATTGGAGAAGTAAAGTGTATACGTTTAAAACGAGGGTCCAAAATGGTAGCTGCTGTAAAGAAGCTATTTCTTTCTAAAGGACTTAATTTCTCTTGAATTCTTTGGAGTAAAGTCTCTTTTATCGTGAATCCTAAAGTGGCCGCAGGAGTACCTTGTTCCGTTATTTGTCGAATCAGATTTGTAACAGGAATGGCTAAGCTAGCAGTTACATAATTTTTAAAACTAACCTCTTCCCTGGCTTCTTTGAAAGGAGCAAGAAGGACAATAAGGACATGTATTACATTAAGCTGTGAAGTTGCAACCATATCAGGTGTGTTTATATTTGACTGCCTTTTTGTAGCTAATATTTTAGCTACAATTGCAGAGAGTTTGACAAATCGTTCTAACATATTAAAGCAGGAGTTCCATCTGGTGCTAACAGCTTGTGTCAAAGTTGTTAAAATTTAACAGCTTTTTTTAACCCCTGCACCGCTGATGAAGCTGTTATATTTCGACGAATTCACTTTTTAAGACACTTTCAGAAGATTGGATATGTATGTATATTTTTCCTATATACATGTAACGATTAAATTGGATACTGAATTGCGTTGGTAGAAAAAATGTCGAATTTAATTACTTGCTCGATATTTTATTAAAAAAATACCTTTTTATATTTTACTCACAGAAGATATATACCTCTTCTTCCATTCCAGCACGTTCCGAATGTGCACAAGCTTCAGACTTGTTGCATTCGCTTCACACGTTACCTCTAACATCATTTGAAAAGACTCCATCGCAGGAATTGTATGACGCATTGTCGTCATCAGGTTATAGTCATCGTTACTGTTGTCACCAGTAGACTGGTCCCTGTAGTCTTCTTCCGTGTCTATTCCGTTTGATGACCTTTACTCCTTGGATTTTTAGGTTGGCTCGGCGCTTTTGGATTCTTATTCCGTTTGGAAAGTCGATTAACGACAGTAAGCATTTCATAACTTCCTCGCTGTAATGAGGCTTCTGTGGACTCAAGGAACTCTTGTCCAGTGACTGGAGTTTACTGATTGAGTGAGCAAACAGGCGCACGATGGTCACAGAGTTAGCCATTGCCAAGCGGATGACTTCTATTAGTACCAGGCGGGGGGGGGGGTGGGGGGTTATGTTCAATTAGTTCAGCGCATAGGTTCCCAATTTTTTTTTTGCCTAGTGCCCTCTCTTAAAAAAAAAAAAAAAAAAAAAAAAAAAAAAAAAAAAAAAAAAAAAAAAAATTACTCACCTATCCTTCTTAAGGAAAAAAAAAAAACGATTTTTCTTGTAATAAATACTGCTACCCACAATTGTCTAACTGTTTTGGCTCCTAACCGACTTTTTGAAATAGTGATTCCATGGCATCCCTGTTAGGTGAAGTATTCAACATTATACACAGAAAAACGAGGACAGATTTCTAAAACTGCTATCATAAAAGATATTAACAATATTGGTGTATTGATCGCTACGAAATCTATACTATTATAAATCTGTAAGCAAGCTGCGTGTGTCTCATTATTTGAACGGGAGCCCCACAAAAACTATCGCAGCAATTTGGGTGGTGTTTTCAAATCTTTAGAGCTAACTGTGACAGTTAAAATCTGTGGAAATAGCAAATGACTTATATTTACCGAGGTACGGAGGAAACAATTAAATACATTTCTAGAAATAAATTTATGAGATACAGATCACACTGTAATTGAGATGTTCACTCCTTGTACATAAAACTGGCAAAAATAACTTAATTTAGAATTCTGTTTAGTATTTTGACTTCGATTATTTAGTTTTTCAGTTTTCTTGAATGTAGCTGATAAATGGAATACCTGAATCAGACGCAATAAACATTACTAATACCGGTTTATAATTTAGTGTAAGAATTCTGAGTGTGACCAAAGATGAATATCTCTGTATTATATATGGTTATCTTTGGTTATAATTTCCACGTATTATCTGTTTTGATAAATGTAACTATACGAAATTAATTACTCAAACCACTGAATAATATTTTAATTATTCAATAAGAGTAATAGAAGTGTAATATATATGGTAAGTACTTAATATAGATGGTAAAGGGTTTTCAATTTACCGGATCGCCTAAATTTGATTCTGTATAGCGTAAGACGATTCGAAAGTAAAGAGTAAAATTTTCTGTTATGTCGCTTAACGATAGTTCTAGAGATATCAGAAGTAAAAAAAATCAGTTATATGTCTAGTTCCTTGTGCCGTTTGCGACGTTTTTTTTATCTGTTATATGCCACATTTCAACCTAACTACAACCGCTAGGAATAATAAACGTGACATTGCGATACAGGCAATGTTTTATTGCGCATGTTTTAGTCCTCTTATAATTCAAACTGAAGTTGTAGTGTATTATGAAATTAATGTTATAATTTATGCTACGCGTACATTAAATCCTGAAATAGAAAATGTTGCCATTACCAAAAAAGGATTTAGCGATGCATTTCATGTGTGTAGGCGTAATTGCATCATTTGGTTTTGAAGCGGCAATATCAGTACAGATTGTGGTTAGGTCGAAATGCAGCCTGGACCAGAATGTTCTTGCAACAACATGAGGCATGAGGAATTTAATTGTGGTTAGTAATTAATAAGCTGTTTTAACGAATGCCATGCCAATGATGACGTGTATTCCCGGAAACAAAAACAAACGTTCATGTCCATAAGTGGCTTTGGTGACATGTTTTTTGTTTTTGTTTTTTTTTTCCCTGGTGCAGGCCGCATTTCAACCTAACCACTTCAGTTTTGAGAGGCGATGAAGAGAGATGGCTCAAAATTTTTGTAGATGCATAAAAGTTAATAAGCAAGAAATACATTTTACTACCCACGGTATATCGTATTACGAACATTTGCCAGCGATTTCAGATTAGTTATTACAAACGCTATCGTTGGCGGCAGAGGTATTTTTATGAAATGACCGTTGACTGTACTGACAACACTACCGCAGACGGTAACTTTCGTTTTTCCTTATGTCTACGGTACATTTCTTTTATCTTTAATATTCACTTTTTATCTCCAGAAAGTGTGTTCCATATTTTTGACCAAAATGTCAACTGGTTCTTGATACGTCCTTATTGGATCATTAGCGATTATGTTTCAGGTAGCTTTAATTTCTTATTTTTAATATATTGTATTAAACTATAAGTATAACAAACAAATCTTTCGAACTATATTGTGAAAACCGAATCTAGGGTAATAACAAAATAAAGGAAAATATTTAAATGAAATTTATATTTTTTGCTTCTTCAAGTTAATATTTGGTATTAAAAGAAAAAAAGGGGGTAAAGTATTTTTATACACGCCAAAACCCGCGCGTGCTAAGCAGCGGGTAAATGCTAGTAACAATATATTTAATGAGAGGGTTAGGTTTGATGTAATGACAATAATTTTTCCATATTTGGTACCTTACTTGTCATCTACGTCCTAAATTCGCAGCGTTCCACTATTAACAATCTACCTGATTATTGTAGCCATTTCTTTTGCAGTTGCTTGTTAAAATAAAAAATATTATTTAATGAAACCACACTTATTTAGTGTACTCATTAACAATTTTTTTTCCTTTCTTAGCTTATAGATTGCTGACCTTAGTAAATCGTCTGTTGGCTATGTGTCATCATGGGAATGCAATTGGAAACTACTTTGACGCAGTGCTTAAAGCCGTATATAATACTAGAGAACAGCTACACGTGGTGAAGACAAGAGGATTATGGAGGGGGTCTTCTGCCTGCATCTCGACGCTCCATAGAATTCATCTCCATACTCAGCTCTTCAACTCGTGCATACTGTATGCGAGGGGTATCGGACGACCAATGGCTGCAACTTCAGGGCTGGGCCTCCAACCAGTCGTTCGTCGTTGACCTGAAAAGTTTGTCGTCAGACCAACGCCTGATTCTCCAAAGCAGCGCCGGGCAAGCAGCTTCGAGACCTGGAATCCATCGTCCACTCCACAACGTCATAGAAAGA
Source organism: Vandiemenella viatica (assembly GCA_031002005.1). Classification (NCBI taxonomy): domain Eukaryota; kingdom Metazoa; phylum Arthropoda; class Insecta; order Orthoptera; family Morabidae; genus Vandiemenella; species Vandiemenella viatica. Next base: position 13,551,486 of record JARYHS010011408.1, on the reverse strand, counting down.
TTAAGGCCCCCCAGCTAAACAACTGGGCACCATCATCTACCATTCCACAATCATAATCTCCACTATCATTCCAACTAGTATTATTTCCTATCCATACCATCCACCAAACATTATTGTAACCCAGTTATATTTAAATAAAGAAAATTTTTGTCCTGTTAATTTTAAGTAAACTATCGGCTGAAATGGGCCCATCTGGCCCTAAAACAGCCCACCCCCCCTGAGCTTCTCCAAGGGGGAATTGAAACATGTAAAAATATAAAAGGAAGCGGCGGTTGGTCCTCACCGGCCCCTAAATTTGCATTGAACCAGAACCAACTCTACTCTTACAACTTAATCATTGAATAGAATTAGTCACTTAGTTTTATTCATATTTCATTTTACCTCTTAATTATTTAATCATTTATTTCTCTCTTCTATATTTTATTTAACTTTTCGTATTGTCTCCATTACAACACAACTAGCTTAAAACAGATTTTTTTCCCACCATACACGGCAGTCGCTTTACTTAACTCTAAACAACCAGAGACTCTGCTCTTCGAAATTACAACTGACAATACCAATCTATGGTCCAACGACATACTATTACAACTAATTTTTCACAAACATCAATGATGTGTATATGGTGTTCGTTATAACTGCCTAAACGACCTGAATGTATTGTCGTTAACCTTGGTAGCATAACTACTGGGTATTATGATGGTATAGGTTTTTAAATCTCTTTTTTTTTCACTTTAGGGGGGAAAAGGACTACGAACGTCATAAGTGACTCCCTCTGGCTTAAAAACCTCCTGATGGTTCGTATGGTTTGCTTTGTGCCTTGTGGTCAGGCTGGCCCACAGTTGTGTGAGCAGCTGGACGATTTTGCCGAGTTGATCGTGTCGTCGTGCCTCACCTTGGCGGCTGCAGTTGTAGCTTCGTCCAGGACCAGTGTCTGTTTTGACGATCGGTCATCTGGTTTTGCTGAAGCTGGAGCTCGGCTGTTGTGTCGTCGGCTAGTCTGTCACTGGTGTACGTGTGAGTAGATTCGGATGACAATTGTGAAAGTTCTCGGGGTAATCGTCTTCTTGTTGATCCCGACACCGTATGTCTTCTGTTTGGCTGTTCTTGTCAGTTTGTTGACGATTTCTGTTGAAAGAATCATTTTTTTCCGTCTGATAGGACAGCCACCAAAACATGCCGGGTGACGTCTATCGCAGTGCGGCGGCTTTACACCGTATTGTACTCTCGAGGTCTATGTGTACCGGTATGTATAGTTCTGTACATGTAATCATTTGTGTATTGCCATATCCCTAATCTGTGGAACAAATTTCATTGTAATACAAGTCTCCTACTAGGAGTTAGTTGCAATTTTTACAAAAAGTAGTGCATATGAGATAGGTGGGCCCATGCAGAAATTCAGAACTTTTGAGTAGCGTGTACCAAAGTGAAAATGATATGAAATAATTTTTTCTGCAGTTTCGTTGCTAATAAAATATGACTAGACGACCCTTGCGAAAATTTCGCGAATAAAATGCGATGAATAGTGAGATTGAATGCTTGTAATATAATGAAAAGTAGAACCGTACTTTTATAGCAATTGTTGTTTTTGTGTGTGTAATAGGTACACATCAAAATACTCGCAATATATTACGAAACAGAAAAATTTAAAACACTCTATATTTATGACAAACCTTCACTGACCTTAGCAGAATAAATTAAACCTGAACAAAATGCACACAACGTATCAAAATCTCTGAAATATTTGTTGCTGGTGACAGAAAAATGCGTTGTAAAAATACTAATACTTTTGCCCTCTAAGGTCAGAATTTTGAAAAATTTCTTTCATAAAATGTGGTAACGGAACCGAAGACATTACGAAAACCTCAATCTTTAAAATGATACCTCGTTTATCAATTTTGTTTAATTGTTAAGGGAGATAAATGGCTACAGATACAAAAAACGCATTTTAGAAAAATGGACATTTTTACCCTTTAAGGTTCAAATTACAAAAAATTCCTTTCTTAAAATATAATGTTACCACGGTGGAGACCTTATTCTTTAATATGATACCTCATTTATCTATATCTCTTACATATTAAGGGAGATAAATCGCTCGTGACACAAAAATGCGTTATAGAAAAATTTATACTTTTTCCCTTTATGGGATGAATTCCAAAACATTCTTTCTTAAAATATGATGTCACAAAGCTGAAACATTACTCCTTATAATCCTACTTCATTTATCGATTTTTGTTAGATATCCAGGGAGATAAGTGGCGCAAGACTCAAAAAACCTATTTTAGAAAAATTTACATTTTTGCCCTTTAAGGGTCGAATTACGAAACATTCCTTTCTTAAAATATAATGTTACCACGGCGGATACCTTATTTTATAAAATGATTCCTCGTTTATCTATATCTGTTAGATATTAAGGGAGATAAATCACTCGTGACACAAAAATGCGTTATAGAAAAAATTATACTTTTTCCCTTTAAGGGTTGAATTCCAAAAACGTTCTTTCTTAAAATATGATGTCATAAGGCTGAGACAATATTTTTCATAATCTTACTTGATTTATCGATTTTGGATAGATATCCAGGGAGATAAGTGGCGCGAGACTCAAAAAATCTATTTTAGAAAAATTGACGTTTTTGCCCTTTAAGTGTCGAATTACGAAAAATTCCTTCCTTAAAAAATAATGTTACCACGGCGTTGACCTTATTCTTTAATATGATACCTCATTTATCTATATGTGTTAGATGTTAAGGGAGATAAATCGCTCGTGACACAAAAGCGCATTTCAAAAATATTGATACTTTTGCCCTTTAAGGGTCGAATTCCGAAAAATTTTCGTCTTAGTATATGACTTCACTAGAGCGGAGATCTTAATCTTTAAAACGATACTTCATTAAACGATTTCAGATAGGTATCCAGGGAGATAAATGACTCATAACAGAGAAAACAGCATTTTAGAAATATTGACATTTTTGCCCTAGGGTCTAATTCCGAAAACTTCATTTCTTAAAATATGATGTAACCAAAGTGGAGACCATATGCTTTAAAATGACACCTCATTCATTGATTTCGGTTAAGTATGAAGGATGATACAGGCTTGTGACAAAAAAATACCTTATAGAAATAATATATATGATAAAGCATCAAAATTTAGTAGTGAATTGTAATTGTGTTTCAGCAGCGTTTCGTTGAGCGTTTCTCTTACAGTTCACGACAGACCGGTAACTGTTAGTAACTCTTGGCACAAAACTGGAAATTAAAAGCAAATAATACGATGTACAATTACAAAATAACAATTCACCAAAAGCGGAGAACTCAATTTTTAAAATGGCTCCTGCTTTTTCGATTTTGATTTTATATGAAGGGAGAAAAATGATTTGTTTCGAAAAATCGCCTTCAGTAAATAATTTAAAGTAACAATATGAATTTATAGGAAATAGTGTTTCATTTGAGTTCAGCAGTGATTTTTTCAGGAAACAATCATTGCTTTTAGAGAGTGGTAAGTGCGAGGCTTTAAAAGATTTAATTTAGTGAAAATTACAATGGACCGCACACTCCGGTGGCAATTTCCCTACACTCCCAATTTTTCCCTTTTCCTGCACCAACCGAAAAATTTCAACTTTAAAGTATTTCAATGTTTTAGGTAAATCATTCATGATTTCTTGTGGTAACTTATTTCAATCCCTGACACCTTCACTTAAAAAAGAGAATCTTCCTACACCCTTGTGCCTGAAATCGAGTGCCAGCTTGTGGTCATGGTCATCTTTTCCCCTTCCAGTCATTACTTTCAATTCTTACAAAAATATCTTACCATGCCTCATCACCACTATACGCCTTGTAGACTCCCATGACCCTCTTCACCCTCCTCCTCTCTTCCTATGAATCCCATTCCAGCTCTTTTAGCATATCAGTTACTGATTGCGTTCTGCGATAATTTCCAGAAACAAATCCAGCAGCCTTTCTTTGCACCTTATCCAACTCCTGTATTTGATAATCAAAATGTGGGTCCCATACTACACTACCATATTCGAGCAATGTTCTGACCAAAGTTTTGTAACTCAATTCCTTTACTTCCCTCGTACATCCCCTCATCACCCTCTCCAACACATGCAGAATTTTGAAACCTTTTCCTATTACCTGTCCAATGTGTTCTGCCCAGTTAAGCTTGTTATCAAATTTTCTGCCAAGATATTTATATTTCAAGTCTTCAACAAGCAATTCTTTCCCCACCTTATAATCATAATCAACCTTTTGTTTTTTATTTGTGTATCTAATAAGCTGACTCTTCATTGCATTTATCTTCATCACATGTTTACCAACCCAACTAGATATCCTGTCCAGATCACCCTGCAGCTGTTTACAGTTCTATACCGTTTAGACCTTTTGTATATATATATATATATATAGCGTTATGTCATCTGCAAACAATCTAATTTCTGATAATAAACCATCAACACAATCATTCATTAGAATAATGAATTGAAATGGCCCCAATACGCTACCCTGCAGCACTCTCATTTTTGTTTCCTTTTTTTTATACTGCATTTCCTACCCTAACTTGTACTGGATAGCAAATATAAATTACCTTACGTGGAAACGGGTTTGATCAACTAGCTATATTCTTGTAATTTGGAGTTTCAGCAAATATTTTTGAGGTCTGTTCTTTCTTCTTCTTCCTCGCACTTACCTGCTATTGCAGGGTTTGCGTATCCAGGTTGCGACGTGTTGTGATTGACGCCTCCCGAGGAAGAGAGTCGTGTTGCCATCTGTCTGCGAATCCTGGAACTATGTTTTGTGTGCAGTGAGTGTAATTTTGATTGTGTAGGCGGTGTTTGGGGACTGTCCCGAAATTCGCCTTGGTTATTGCGAAAAGCCGCCTGAAGACCCCAGTCAGGACGGCGGGTACTCAGGGACCAGGAGTCGAACCTGGTATCAGAGTATCTAGTGTTGCAAAAAAAACGTTTTTTTTTCTAGCTTGAAAAAAAACATGAAAAAACTGTGAAAAAACGTGTTTTTTTCCTGGGACATGTTTTTTTTCATAACTACTAAATCTCAAATTTGTAAGGCATTTATCATTTAATATGAATGTTTTAGAGATTATACTAAGTACCTGTCTCAATTATTAAATCTACTATATTTTTCTGGTTCAGTAGAAAAAAATTACGAACATTTGGCAACATTGACTGAAGTTTCCTTTGACGAGCGGGGACTTCCCGAAGAGGCAAGGTTGCGCGAGAAGGGATCTAGATTCCCCCTTGTTTGGATTGATACTCGCTATTTGAACCAGTGCTATCTTCCCTACGGATTTATCTGTAGATCTTTAAAAAATTAGGATTTTTAAATTTATCTAAGGTTTTTTCCTTTTTTATTACTTATTGTGCTTTCCTTATACTCGTATACTTGTTAAACTCTCAGCGTATAGTGATACTGAGTCATTCAAATATGTCAGTAATTATGAATCGTTCCCTTTTAACAGATTTAAATTCAATCTTAAAAGACCGTAATACAGAACTATCAGTGCAGTCTTTATGCACAGTGTGTACTTTGCTCACAATCTAAAATTTCAATCTCTAAATCTTTTGCGTACAATACAAGAACAACCAGTAAAAGAAAATTTAACCATTTCTGAAATTATGGATCTAGATGCGACAGAAGAAGAAACAAAATTTCGACGCCGACTGAACTAGTGTTGGTAGTGCTGATACTGGAGATGTGGTACTGACATAGAGGATGAATAAAAAATTATGTTTCCTATATAGGTACATTTATGAATCATTATGTAAGACATTACATGATTCAGTAAGATTTAAAACACACATGTAAAATGTAAGTTCCGTAAATAGAACTATAATTTATCAAATATATTGTTTTCTGAAAAAAAAAACTAATTTAGAAAAAAAACACGGGTGCTATGTTTTTTTTCACAAATCTTAAAAAAACACTTTTTTTTCAGTTTGCAATACTAAGAGTACCTCCTCCTTCCATCGCGTGGCGCCTCAGCGCATAGAGCAACCCTCGCGGTCGGTTTGAGTTCTGTTTATAATGTTGAACCAGCCTCTCATCAGTATTGGGGTTGTGCAGTGTGTAGCATCGCAGTTACCTTCCGCCGACTTCGAAGTAGTGCCTGAGGAGCGGATTAACACATTGTTTTTGAGTGTCTGTAATTGGCCGCCGCGGTAGTCGTATTGTCGCGGAGCGTGGCTCACGCATCGAAAGCATTGGCCGATAGAGCTACTGTGCAATGTAAATTTAGTGTGTGGACTTTGTTTAAGAAGACCATGATGTGGTCGAGAGGAACAGTGAGCGTAAAAGGTAAAGTTGTAACAGTACTGAGACGAACTGTGAACATTAGATTGTGATTGCAGATAACTTACTCGTAGTTGAAAGCAGATGCAAATTCCAATTTTCCTTAATAATTCTGTAATCTTTCGGATAATCCAGTTTCCATTAGCCTTTATCTTGAAATTTGCCAGTGGCCAAACCAGTTCGTGAGTGTTAATGTGCTTTATCAATAAACTTGTCGTGGACAGAATTATTTATTAATGAACGTAATGACTTTTAATTGATTATTCTCCTATTTACTGCTTAGAACTGGCTTGGTTTTATCATCTGGCGACCGCGGCATTAACGAACTATATTAATCAGTAAATTAATCAACTAATAGACGTCTTACAGAGCTTACCAACTGTGATAAGGACTTTTTTTAAAAATCAACCCATTCTAAAGGACACAAATGGATTACAAGTGATTCAACATTAATTCTTACTAAATTCAGATATTCAAGAAGTCATGGTCTATGTGATTGGTTCTTTCGATGTTGGGAATCCCAGATGCCGATGATAGGAATCGCTGAGATAATGTTGAGGTGGTAAATGCTTGTGAGTGGGCGAAGTAGTATGTCGGTTGAAGTGACAGCATTAAGTTGACAGTGCTTTAGGAAAATCCACCTGACTCTAAAGGCTAGTTTGGTAATTTTTTTTTTGTACCGCTATGTCAATATAAATCCTGAATTTATCCTGGTTTTCAAGTGTAGCGTATCAGGGATGTTTTAATGAGTCTACTAACTGTGTTTACTGTGTGTATATATTGCCACTCGTACTTGAATCTTGGATGTAACGAGGTCAGATCAGTTTTCGTAAAAATTCTGGTGTTGGCGGATTTTTTTGTTTTCACAGTACCATTATTATTATTTCTAGAATACATGAAATTTTATGGGCATGTTTACACTAAACCTATTATTTTCTGGGCAAATAAAATTTTATGTCCATGTTTACATTAAAAAATTATATCAGGATAGGAACATACGGAGGATTTTAATTTAATTTAATTGAGAGCAGCGTACGCTCTGGTTGAAATTTCCTTACAAACCAATTTCTCTCCTTTCTTGTACCCGCCACTTTTATCAATTTTAATCTTTAATTCTTTCAGCGTCTTTTTGTTTGACAATTTATTCCAATCCCTTACTACCTTAGCTACGGAAAAAAAAATCCCACCCCCTTATGCCTGAAATAGATTGCCAGTTTGTGGTCATGCTCATCTTTTCTCTTCCATGCACTACCCTTAATTATTCCTCCCGTATCTTTCCTCGCCTCATCACTAATATACGCCCTGTACACTCCCACAATTTCTTCAGCCTCCTCCTGTCTTCCAATGACTCCCATTCCAGCTCTTATCATATCAGTTACTGATTGTGCTCTCTAATTATTGCAGAGACATTTGCATCAACACTGATGTAAAAGAAAATTGTATCAAATGCTCAATATGAATTTTTTAGAATATCAAATGGTGTACGTATTGCCTTTACTCCTCAAAATGATATTTCAGTATTTAGAACCCTCACGGTTTTAAGAAAAGTAACGGTTTCTCCCAAACTGAATTTATGATCATATCGTTGGTAATTTTTGTCAGTTTTTTTTTTATTTTTGGTATCTCTGCTTTAGTGTTTTATTTAATAATCCTTGTAACTACTTTTACTATACTATTACTATTACTCCGCGATTCACTAAAAGTGTTTGGTGGAGGGTGCATTGCACCTATCAGGAAAGGTAAGGGTTTGGAAGGGATATAGTCTACGGGATATGGCAGGTGGCGCCCATGAGCTATTGTGAGGAACCATCCCAGCATTCGCCTGGAGCGATCTAGGGAAACCATGGAAAACATGTAAGAATTTACTAAAACAAAAATACTTATATCAAACAGGAGAAGAGGATTGATCCAAAGTGGAAAAAAAAAAGGTTGTGGAGCTCATAACCAAGCAATTTGGGTTTCAATGTAGGCAACAATAAATGTATCTACAAACTTAAATCGCGAAATAAACAGCGTTGAAAAATTTGTTGAATATGGCAAAACCAGAAAATTGCGACTTTGGCTTGGAGTTGAAACACCAGGTTTGCAAACACACTGATTATAAAAATCTGTTGTATTTGTGAAACAGAGGCAAATTAAACAACAATATTGAGTGCAGTAAATTACAAAATATATAACGTTACAATACGAATATATATAAATCAACGTTTCTAGGTAATATAATACTCTCTTACTTTATTACCTATGTTTCAGATATACAAATAGGTACATTGAATTTCTAGGATTTTGCAAATTATCCTCTTTCTATGCAAATTCCTCTTCGTGAAGAACTTATTAAAATTTACGATTTTTTTTTACAATTATTATTAAAATTGGTCTGTGTAACATTCCATATAACCAATCATCGTTCTTACAAACCTTAACCTCTCGCAAACACTCTTTATTGTAACTCGCTTTCATCTTAAACACTGGAACCCTGCATCACCTTCAGTTTCTGACAGTCAGCACTTAATTGATTCCGCCAATCACAGCAAAGAGAGGGAAACCCGTCTCTTAAGGAAGAGGCGTCATGACTGGCAACGTCTGTTCCTTCAACTGTGTTTTTGAAATTTAACTCTAAACAAGTACGTCCAAGAAACCGGGGTGAAACGAAAGAGCATTCCATTAATTTATTGCTTGACACTCTCACTAGGGAATAATTCTCCTCGATTTTTAAAATTTAAAACCTTTAACATCTCTGGTGACCTCCAAGCATTTTTACAATAGAAGGATCTGAAAAGTGTTAAACAGAACACGACACGAGTGCAAATCAAACAGCCAATATTGTTTCCTAACAGCTACTGCAGACAAAGTGTTCCTTTTTTGGTTTTGGGGGAAGTTATGTACATGATGTCTCGTCGATTCCAGCGATATAGTTTTTCCGTAGCGGTGTCCCGTTTCACCTCGAGCTGCCGGAGAGGACCAGAGATGGTAGAAGCAGCAGCAGCAGTGCTGGCAACCTCGCGGACAGAGGCAGTCTGCCCGCGCGGTTCTTGCCGTGTTGCATGGCGGCCGGGTGCTCGCCTGGAACACAACACGTCGTGATTTAATTGGTTTAAAAGCAGCATTAATGAATTTTTAAGTACAGAGAGTCAATCAATGTGAAGGGCGCCCGGCGCTGGTGGCGATCGAAGTGGTCTTGTGAGTGGGAACGTCCACAAACTACGTGGCTCAATTTGACCTCTTTCTAACCCCTCCCAGTTACACACGTACCCTGACGTGTCTTTTGCGTCAAAACTCCCCACCCCTTCCCACTGTGTGACAAGTAGATTTTTTCCCTATTCATTCTAGAAGACATTTTGTAATTTTTTCTATTTATGGAGCATTCAGAAACTACATAGCCCCCTTTTTGGCCACTCTGAACCCCCTTTCCCTGCCCTTCCCCCCTCCCGTGACACTCCCCCACTCAACCCTGACCGTTTTCCCTTCCCTGACCCTCTCACCTCCCCCTGCTCATTTTCCATTCCCGCTTCTCCCATCCCCCCCCCCCCCCCATGTAGCCTGATGTGGCTTTTGTCTCTACCATCGCCCCCCCCCCACTTCCCCCGTCTGGCACTTAGCTTTTTCCTTACTGATTCCAGAAGACATTTTGTACTCTTTTCTCTTGTAAACCTACTGTAATTTACATATGGAGATAGTTAAAAACGGAAATAGATATTCGGAGGCTGTTGTGTGTTCTGTACCTCTGTGAAGCTACGTGGCTTGGCTCCGAACCCCATCCCGCCCCCTCCACCCTCCACCACCCCATGTAGCCCAGTGTAGCTTTATACCCAACCCCTTTCCCCTCCCTAGACCAAGGCACGTAGTATATGGATGGCCCCTAACAAATTATTGCGTATATTATGAACACGACCGATATATGCGCTATGTACTTTTCTATAATTATGATTATTGTGAATGAAATGTTGATACTATCCACGCCTGCAAATGATCAGTTGTTTAATAGATCATCATACTGAATTAAAGCCAGGCGATTCTTTTCATTTTGAGGTTTCACTAAAAACATTCTCCTTCTCTCATTCACCAATTTTCACTTATTCATACAATAGTACAAACCATTCCTGCCGCTTAAGAACACTAAGAAGAGTTGCATTTTTTGTTTTCTTTTGCTGCATGTTCATCACCTATCTCTCTGCGTTACCATGGCATTAGTCTTCGATCTGCTTAAAAGATTGCTACAACTCATTGGATGATGAAACCTCATTGAAAAAAAAAAAACGTTTTCGATAATCCTCTGGACACCGAAAATAAAATAATACATTACATCAGCGATCTGATTCAAGTACAAGTTCCTGATCATGTGCAGATAGTTGCATTCAATACCACTAGTTCTTAGAATCTCTATCACCTATTCAAGCTTGACAAAATCAAAAGAGTTTTTGTTGTTGTTGTTGTTGTTGTTGTAAATATCAAACAGACATTTATAAGAACATTTATATATCTGTATCAGTACATTTAATGAGAAGAGTGCTTCTCGTTTGCCAAAACTAGTTCTGTTCGACGTAAGATTCTCATTTGTTGTATGTTCAAGTGTGAATGATCCGTAAGAATATTTTGAGCACATGAGATATCAAACTACTCATACCGTATTCGTCGCGTTGAGAGGAATAGGCCTTCTTCACGAATTCCTCTTAATGCTATGAGTATGGTATGACCTGGAATCAGATTAAAACCAATTCAGGAAATTCACAAATATCTTCAATCACAAAAGGTGTTTGTCAGGTTTGTTTTTTCTTATGGCTTTACGCCTCGTTGAGTTCATTAGAGACTGGATGGGACTGGGGACAAGGAACGGGAATGAATTCGGCCATGGCGATTTTCAAGGAAGCATCCCGGAATTCGCCTGGAGTGATTTCAGGAAACCAATGAAAACCCAAATTTGGATGCCCGGACGGGGATTCGAACCCACCTCCTCACCAACCACGCTCGGTTTGTCAGGGTTGTGTATTGTCACGTCTTTCTTTTAACACTTATTCTGAGACAATCTTCAAAGAAACGCTGACAGAAGAACGAGGCGGGACCAAGATAAATGGGAGAGTTATTAATACCGGATATACAAATGATACTGTTTTCATAACAGTTGAATTGTCTACCGTTCAGTGCATAGCGAAGAGTTTGGTTTATATAAACAACTAGGCAGAAAACCGTTAATCTGTTGATCGATTATTAACAGTGTTAACAAAATTGCAAAAATGTACCTTTTAAGTTAACCTAAAAATCATTAACGTTATTCTTGATTTCCGTTAACACGTTCGCCAGCAAGCGTGATTGGGCTGAGTCTCGCCGGGCCCAAATTCTCTGAAAATACTATGCTCTAAAATAAAAGTAATGAAACAAGGAACGTATCCCACAATTTACAGATTCGTAAGAGCCAGCAGTGCAAGAGTATTAGAAGGATGTGCACCATATGTTACGAGATAAAAGAAGCGAAGAAAAGAGAAAAAAAAACTACGACCTATTGTTTCAATTGTCCAAAATCACCTCAAATGTATTATTTTGTCCATGGTGGACTTGTGGAATCAGCGACTGTGATATCAAATTTGGTTGATAATTAAATACAATTGTATATTGAATATAATTGTATTCAATTATCAACCAAACACCTCAAATGTGTTTAGAATGTTTTAACTAACACCATGCGAAATAGTGTAATGTTATATGTTATCCTAAATATAAATTTATAAAAGGTAGAGTAAAATGTGTATATTTTTAGTATTTTTATGTTTTATACGCTATACTTATATTTCAGTGTTTATTCCATTAAATTACTCTTAAAAATTCAATTTACTTAAACATGATGAGCTTCACCCATATTTGGTTGACGGGGCCCCCACGGAAGCATACCCGCCACCCAGATATGGGTGACGTGGCGACGAACGTGTTACACTGAAGTTCCTTTAACTTTAGTCCCTTACATTGGTTGTTGACGTCATTTAGTTTGTTTGAATTGCCCGTCACGGGACGCTGATACGTTTGTTGAGTCGAATCGCAAACGAATTAGGTAATGCGAAGTGCGAGTGATGAATTTATAACTGTTATGCTAAGCACGGCGTGGATCTGAACATTATCGATAGAGCTGTGGAGTGTTTAAACGACTGCAAACCGGCGATCACTAGTCATTTCAAATTCAATCGGTGATTCATTTTCATATATTTATAACCTAACTTTTTTTTTTGTGTCATCAGCCATTCGACTGGCTTGATGCAATCCTCCATCCTTTCCTATCCTGGACTAACCTCTTCATCTCTACATATCTCTTACATCCCACGTCCTCAATTATCTGCTTCATATATTCTAATCTCTGTCTTCCTCTACAGTTCTTACCTTCGACTGTTTCCTCCACCAGCAAATTAACAAATCCAGCATGTCTCAAAATTTGACCTACCAGCCTGTCTCTTCTTTCTGTAAGCTTCTTCCACAAACTTCTTTCCTCACCCATCATCTCCAAACCCGTTCATTTCTTACTTGGTCTGTCCACTTAATTTTCAGCATTCTTCTGTAACACCACATTTCAAATGCTTCAATTTTCCTTCTTTCCGGTATTCCTAAAGTCCATTTTTTGCTACCGTAAAGTGCTGTGTTCATCAACATATAGTTTTAAAAAAGTTTTTTCTATTTCCTAGATCAATATTTTAAAATAAAAAATTTCTCTTTTTCATGGAGACCCTCTTTTTGCTAGTGCTATTCTTGCTTTTAACATCATTCCTCCTTCGGCCATCGGTTGTAATTTTGCTTCACAAGTAGCAGAATTCACTTACTTCTCCAATTGTATTCGTTCCTGTTTTTATATTTAATCTACTAGTGTTTGTGGCATTTCTGCTACATTTCATCACTTTAGTCTTGCTTTGATTTATATTCAGGCCAAATTCTTCCTTCAGTATTTTGTTCATGCCATTCAGTAATATATAGCCCTCTCTGCTAACAAGACAATGTCATCAGCCAAATTGCAGCATACTGAATTTTTCTCCCTGAACACTTATGCCACATGGAAATTTTTCTTTTACTTTCTTTATTGCTTCTTCTACATACAAGTTGAATATTAACGGGGATAGACTACAACCTTGTCTCACACCCTTTTTAACTAATGCATGTCTCTTGATTCTATACTTTTATTACAGCCACTTGATTCTTATATTTATAAAGTATTCATCTATCTCGATATTTTAGGCCCGACTTCTTTAAAATTTTGAACATCTTCTCCCACCTAACATTATCAAATGGAGTTTGTTAGTGAAATAAATTAAATTGACATTCGTTACATGATTACATCATGGAAACTGAAAATCTAGAGTCTGTTGTGAAAGCAGCAACTCTAGCAATAGCAACGAGAAGATTAAAAATCCTTGGCAACATTCATGCGATTACATTGCATTTAAATCAGGATTAGGAGAACAGTCGATTTATGAATTCAAACTGTGTTTGCCTAAACTTTCAACAATCAAGGATCAATATTTTAGCCTTAATAATTGTTAAGTAGCGAATTAACAAAGTTAATGTTTGTATTAACTACGGTTTTAAGTAAATCCTTCCAGAACTAAAACGATGGTGTTGTCTAAAAAGGTAGTAAGAGCAAACCTCAGAAAAAATGGCAACACAGTTGGCCTAGTGTGGTCCTTAGTATCGTAATGGATGATTAACATGACTCCAAATGAAAGATAAAATGCAGAACTGAGCTGGGGTGGAAACAGTTTGATAAGTATTTGGTTGCATGAAGAATCACTTTCCCATTCTCCCGTGCGCACTGTAATAACATTATACAACAGGCGTCGTTTAGGTCCAAAGATATTCAATAGAAACATAAAAAAATTATCCAGTGATTAAGATCAGACACGTCCCAGAACTACTAACAACTCTCTCTGAGCGTTTAAATCAATGTTGCCACTTTAGCGATTTTGTCGCTCGTTTTAGTGAATTTTGAAGCTCGAAAGCAATATTCTTAAACATTTTATCGCCAAAAAGTATTTGGTGATTTTTAGTGATATTCAACCTTGCAGAGTTTCGAAAATTTTTATTGGAATTGGGGAAGGTAATGCCTTTGTCATGACTCGCATAAATAATAGCGTACATATTATATTGAAAACGGAATATGGCTTACCCAACACAAGAATGCTGCTGGAATAAATTCGTTTCTTGGACTAATGATTTACCCACATCCTATCTTTTTGTCACTACAATGCCTCAGTAGAGAGAATTTTCGGTACAATGAACATTCTTAAAAACATTTTGAGAAATAGAATAGCTGTAAATCTGGAACAAGTATTTTGATACAAAACGACATTTTTGTAGTATCTTTTCATCTACGGTAGTGGCTAGTATTTACAATTATTAGATTATCTTGTACAAAAGACATTGTTTCGGAATAAAATTGCATTATTATATTTCCCAAAATTCTTTATTAATTTGATTTAGGATGTATGATTGGTTACCTACATAATTTTTTTTTTTTTTATTCTATCATTACCATGGCGCCACAATCTAATGATTGATTCTTATAGAACTCGACGAGACAAATTGAAAGTAAAGAATAAATTGTTTTGATATCTCGCTTAGTTCTCGAGATATCGTATCTCAAAATTGACGTAGTTTGGTTGAAATACAGCCTGAACCAGAAGAAAAATGTCGCTATGGCCAAATTTTGATGATGAATTCGTATGTAACTCGACGAGACCAATTGAAAATAAAGAATTAAGTTTTTTATATCTCGCTTAGTTCTCGTGATATTTAGTCTCAAAAGTGAGGAGGTTTGGGTGAGATCCGGCCTGGACCGGAATTTTTTTTTCACCATATCTACGCTGTGGAAATGCTCTTTAGGTGTTTTATTTTTGTCCTAGTGATTGTTTCTAGGTTGAAATACCACCTGGACCAGAAGAAAAAAAAGCAGAAGGAACTATACCTGTGACTGATTTTTAACATGTTATATCTCGAAAACCAAGCGAAATATCAAAAAATTTTATTTTTTATTTTCGATTTGTTACGTCGAGTTCTAGAAGAATTCATCTTCAGAGAAAAACTAGTGTATCACGCGAAATAACCAGCAGTAAAGAAGAAAAGTAACTAACAAACTTAGACGACAGTGAACACAACACCTGTAACAGAAAAATTTACCGACACGTTACGTGATAGTAGCGACTACCAATCACCGAGCGTTTTCGGTCACGTGAGAACAGTTAAAATTATACTGAATTTTATTTTACGTTTTCATTAATAATAACGATTATATCTTAGTAAACTTATAAAAAATAGGTTCCTTAAGCATCAATATATGCAAATAACAACAATTTATAATATATTTTCAATACAGTCATATAGCCTATTGCATGAATGTAAATATCTTGGCATAACGTTTGATAACGAACTCTACTGGCCAGAGCACATTGGGCAGGCGGTAGGAAAAGGTTACGAACTCCATTCATTTACTGGAGAGGGTGATGAGAGGTTGTACCAGAGAAGTTCGGGAGTTGGGTAAAAAAACTTTGGTCAGATCATTGGTTGAATTTGGTGGTGTAGTTTGGAAAAGGTAGTAGAAGAGATAGTAGGTGAAGATCAGTTTGAATTTAGGAAAAATCGCGGTACAAGGGATGCAATTCTGTCTTTAAGATTAATACTTGAAGCGCGGATCAAGAAAAACAAAGATATTTTTGTGGCATTTGTTGATTTAGAAAAAGCGTTTGATAATGTTAGGTGGGAAAAGATGTTCAAAATTTTAACGTCAGGTCTAAAGTCTCGAAATAGAAGAATACTCCATAAACTATATAAGAATCAAGTGGCTATAATAAAAGTAGAGAATCATGAGAGACATACATCAGTTAAAAAGGGTGTGAGACAAGGTTGTAGTCTATCCCCGTTAATATTCAACTTGTATGTAGAAGAAGCAATAAAGAAAGTAAAAGAAAAAATTTCATGTGGCATAAGTTTTCAGGGAGAAAAAAAATCAGTATGCTACGATTTGCTGATGACATTGTCTTGTTAGCAGAGAGGGCTGAGGATATTGAGAAGTTACTGAATGGCATGAACAAAATACTGAAGGACGATTTTGGACTGAATATAAATCGAAGCAAGACAAAAATGATGAAATGTAGCAGAAATGATACCAATACTAGTAGATTAAATATAAAAATAGGATCGAATGGAATAGGAGAAGTAAGTTAATTCTGTTATTTGGGAAGTAAAATTACAACCGATATTGATCTAGGAATTAGAAAGAACCTTTTAAAACTCTTTGTGTGGAGCACAGCACTTTATAGTAGCGAAACATGGACTTTAGGAATACCAGAAACAAAGAAAATTGAAGCATTTGAAATGTGGTGCTACAGAAGAATGCTGAAAATTAAGTGGACAGACAAAGTAAGAAATGAACGAGGTTTGTAAATGATGGTCGAGAAAAGAAGTTTGTGGAAGAAGGTTACAGAAAGAAGAGACAGGCTGGTAGGTCATAGTTTAAGACATGCTAGATTGGTTAATTTGTTAGTGGAGGGGACAGTCGAAGGTAAGAACTGTAGATTAAGACAGAGATTTGAATATATGAAGCAGATAATTGAGGACGTGGGCTGTAAGGGGTATATAGAAATGAAGAAGTTAGCACAGGATAGGAAAGGATGGAGGATTTCATCAAACCGGTCGAAATACTGACGACAGCAAAAAAAAAAAGTTTGGAATCTACATTTTGTGTATCAAATACAGAAGTTGGAGGGCGTGCAAAGAAGAGCAGTTAGATTTGTTTGTGAAAATTATCGCAGGACCCATCTGGTACCTGATATGATAAACGATCTGGATTTGGAGTCATTGGATGACATTAGGAGGATGGAGAGTGCTAGTAATGTACGAGGCATTATGGTAATGGGGCTTGGAGGGATTTTGGTCAAATAATTAGTAATAGTGCATAGAAGATGAAGGATGACCATGACCACAAACAGGCGGTCGATTTCATGTAAAAGGGAGTGGAAAAATTTTCTTTTGTTGGTAAGGGTGTCAAGGATTGGAAAAACTTACAAATTGTAGTGATGAATCATTTACCCAAAACGATGAAGGAAATTAAAATATAAAATTTTTAAATCATAAAAATAGATGACGAAGGAATTTAACACTCAAATCATGCTAGATGATTAAACGAAGAATATAACTGCGTAGATCAACCTCGAATGAAGATAAAAGCCACGAGATGTCAACTTATTACATACACAGATAAAAACTAAAGGTTGTTTCTAAATATTGTTTGTTAAAAGCTTGAAGCGTAAACGCCTTGGCATAATATTTGATAATAAACTAAACTGGGCAGGACACATCGAGCACGTTGTAAGAAGTGGTTTCAAAATTCTTCATTTACTGGAGAGAATGATGAGGGGATATCAGAGAAGTTACGGAACTGGGTTACAAAACTTTGGTCAGACAATTGCCTGAATATGATGGTGCAGTACAGAACCAACGTTTTGCGTATCAAATACGGTAGTTGGTGGGGGTGCTTCTGATGGCTGCTAGATTTGTCTCTGGACTATCAGTAACCGAAGGACCCGGATTGGGATTTATTGGAAGACAGGAGGAGGGTGAAGAGGGTCATGGGAGTGTTAACTCGTATATTGGCGAATAGACTTGAAAGGATATTGATAGAGTTGCGCAGAAAGAAAGAGATGAACATAACAAAACATGACTCGCGATTCTGGTGTAAAGGACTGGGAAAGTTTTCGTCTATAGGTGACGGTGACACTGAAGGAATTTAACATTAAAATTTGTGAAAGGCAAAACAAGATGGATTATGAAATTGCACTGACAGAATTTAATATACAGTAGAACTCCAATTATCCGAATCGCTTTTTTAACTAAGACGGAAACGTAATGCGGAAAGGCTTCCCCTCTTTTATAAAAACCAACCCAAATTTCGGATAACTGCAGCTTTGTTTACCGAGTGGTACGGCGAAATTTTCATCCCTGAAGTGAAGAAGCATCAAAAATATCTTGGAAAAGAATGCATTTTCAACATACATACAATAATTAATTAAAATAGACCCTTTTTCGGAAAACAACCGATTATCCGAATGGGATCAAGTCCCGAATAATTCGAATAATTGGAGTTCTACCGTATAAAAATGGGAGTGTGATATGTAGGGAAATTACTAGCGATGCGTATGCTCCATCGCAGCTAAATAATTAACTGTTTTTGCAGATTAAATGGTCGAAAACTGAATGCGATCAGCCAGAATGATTTAGATTTTTGTTAGCGACAGAAGAAGCACCCGCCAAGATGTGTGAATGGCGGCACTGCCTACCCTTTTTTCGAAGCGATTCGGCTTATTTTTGTAGTTCAGTTTCTTTGGCTGTATTAATGCTATGTGTCTAAAATTTCTTTTATGTACTTGTAGGTATCAGCAAACGTAGCAAACATACTGAATTATATTTTGTAATTGTTCTTAATTCGAACGTTAATAATATGCCAATTTTAACGACTTTGTCACTCATTGACTGACTGATGATCATCAAAACTCTAAGTCGTAGAAAGCTGAAATTTGATAGATAACATTTTACCCACATATTACAAGAAAAGTCTGAAACTCGTAAATTTCCATATTCCATTTACCTAACCCTTACGTGAAATCGCTTTCTACCCTAATAACTTTATGTACCTCAGATTTTCATTGTAGAGTGAACTCACTGAGGTTAACCAGTGTATTAAATTTTACTTCTTTCCTTTTGTTACTTTGGAAGTTAGTGAAATTCAAAATTTTATTTCGACCACGACACCCCGACTTCAAAATTCCACTGTACTTTCAGTAATCCTAGAAACAAGCAATTTGGTACACATACGGTAAATGGTTTCATCCCTAAATCATAATAAAAGTCTAATATTAGTGTTTTTCCCCTTATTTATTTGATTAGAAACCCAAACATGAAAAATTATGCCACAAATTTGTAGGTTAATTGTTTTGCTCTGGATGAAACTATATACCTGAGATTTGTTTAATGCATAGAGACCAGTAAACGTAACTATCATATTAAATTTTAGTTTGTTCCTATGCTCAGTTTGGATGTCATAATTTTTACTGGAATGGAAGGCATAATCTACACTTGTGATACTCGAAAAAGTGCAAGAGAAATCTTGGCTTTTATGTATTTGTAAATTTAATAAAGCTATGAATTTAAGGTATTTATATAGGTTTACTAAAAAATTACCTGTACATTGGGCAGGTCAGTATAATTTTTTTGATTCTAAATAAATTCTATAACACCGAGGGAAACCATTCTGTTTCACAAAGGAAAGTGAATACACACTGCAAAGCGTAGACTTGGGTCAGAAGAAGATCTCATAACGTTTTGTCACTACACCAATACGAGAATTGTTTTTCTGTGATTTGTGTTTACTTTCAAAACTCATTTCCCGCATTTATATAGAACTTGCTACGCGTGGTTGGACGCGGTTTTTGTGCATAAAACTACCGTAATAGATGTAAAATGTCGCCGTGATGGCGATACAGGTTGCGAAATAATGAAACGTTCTCTGTACGCGGGATTGTGGTCAGTTGAAACTTTCATCTCGCGGTCGACGATCTGGAATTCCAGGGTGTAGCCGCTGAATAAACCGGACGTTTGTCTGGAATTCTCATTTAGAATTCCAGCAGAGGGAAGCGAATAAAAATAACGCTTATTTCGTTGGTCGCATTTTCAATCTGTTGACAGCTTGGGACTGTTTGCCAAATACCAATAAGGTTTATGTGCTTTTTAGTGGACGTTAATAGAAACTACTTTGATTCAGAAATGAAAGCAAAAAGAAATTTTCACACTTCCGTTAACGTATGTTTGTGGTGAAACAGAACGGTTATAAACATACTCAAACTTGTCATTATAATTTTTATGTGAATCACAAGACTGTAACCATTCTATTTATACATGATAGAAATTTACTATGAAATTTTTCAGCTGTGATTACGATTTATGGTATGACCTTGTTTCGCGAATTAAAAGAACTCTATTGGTCTTATATAGGTCAGAAATCTGGGCAATCAACCAAAAACTTATTAAGAAGCTGAAAGCGTTAGAAATAAATTTCTAGAGAAGATCAGCAAGAATTTCAAGAAAAGAAAAAGGTAAGGCATTCCGAAATAATACGGCTAATAGAAGTGGGAGTGAAATGTATGAAGTTATAGAACGAAAAAGATTGGAATGTTATAGCCATGCAGGAAGGATGGAAGACACGAGGATAGCAAGACTTGTACAGGAATGCGATGTTAAAGGCAGGACGAAAAAATGACGGCCCGTAAATACCTTGCTGCAAAGTGTACAAACAGCAATGAGAAGATTATGTGCATAAGAGCAAGATATACATAACTGAAATGTTTTGAGAAGATGAAGTCAAGTTCTGTGTTCCGAGTTTTGTTAAGTTGGAGTAAAACCTCTGTAGCGAGGAAAATCTCGGCCTTATAAAATAAGTTAATAGGTTACTAAGCAATCTATTTTCTACTGTGGTGAGAGTGAGGGGGACTATATCCTGAGTAACAGGCAAATATGGAAATATTTTGTTCAGAATTTAAGGGAGCTGTAGAATGACAGGAAAGGGACCTTAGATGTCAGTTATCTTCTTCCCGTCCCGTCTGGTTGGCGCCAACCTCACCAAAACGAATTATGACCTTTGGGAACGAATAAGACAGAAAAAACACACAAAAACATCTTTCGAAGTCCTGCATATCCTCCACAAGCCAGAGAGTTTGAACCAGCCAGTCTAAAGTAAAAAACGTGCGGCTGGCAATGTAGGTACGGTTGTTGGTCGCCGGTTAATAGGGAAAGAAGAAACAACAATATCGTAAATGGTTGCTGATGTCATATTATCGATAAAGCGTATACAGTACAGTAATTACTTTCATTGTGCAATACAATTCAAAAGCATAAAAAGAGGTTGATGTATATTCAAATTTGTTTTAAAAAGTTTGTGATAGACTTCTGCTTGCCTGCCGAGTGTCTTTTTCTCGCTGCCAGGTCACGCATTCTCTGTAGAAATAATTCCTCACTGCTGGAGGTTTCTTCTTGTTGTTCCATGTATTTCAGTGCTGTTTCAAGGGCTTTGAATCCTTCATTGTGTGTTATTTTGGCACCACCTTTATCAACTATGTTTTTTCCTCTTCCTCTTCTGTTTCCTTTTCACTGTTGTTAACAATGCTGACAACGTCTTCGTCAGTGACTTCATACAAGTCATCAAGGGCAAGCCACTCATTGAGGTCCTCACCAGTTGCATCTACACATCCATGGATTTGTTTCAGCAAAGGCAACATACTGTGCATGTTTTCCGTGCTAATTTCTTCATTGTAAATGTAAATGGTACGCTGGGAAGGAAAATAGATTCACAGTGTGTGTGTGTGTCTCACGAGTAGAGGTGAGCAAAGTGACTCACTAAAAAGAGCGATGTTCATCTGATCACTCTACGAAAAGAACTAGTTCTTTTGAACGATTCACTAGCTCACTTGCTCAGTTATATTTGAGACCTTTTTTTTTAGGTCTCACCCCCACTTTTCGATGAAAATACCCCCCTTTTATCGACTTTGATGCAATTAGTAGTAATTTTTTAGCTCAACAGTCCACAAAGCCCACGTGAACAAGCTCTTCGATTAGCCGACTTATAACCGACTCACCTAGAAGAACTACCGTTCACTTTTTAGTGAGCGACTGCTCACTCGCTCTTTTAATAGAATTGCTTTAAAGAACTGATTCACTCGCGAACGATCCATCTCTACTCACGATTCGGATAACACGGAATGTCAGATAATCGAAGGTCGGTTAAGCGAGACTCTAATTTATTTCTTTCCAACGACAAGTCTGAAATATTTTTATTCGCGTAAGTACCTTTACTTAAATAATGGTGATGGTAATCCCACGACGTCCAGTCTAGTGCCTGCGGTCAGGAAACAGGATTGTGGAGCTCTACCTCCGCTAATACAACGGGAATAATGGCTAGAAATCTGTGAGAACCCACTGACTCGTACCGTTACCTGTGTCGCACATGGAAGAATCAAGACCTGCATCGCTGGACGGAGATTCCATCCCGCACTCTCCCTGCACTGAGTTACAGAGTATTTGCGACAGTAGTGTGTCGGAGTTTCTGCATGTGCCTTGCGTCGCCCTCTGGTGCGTGCCACTCGACACTGGCTGGCGTGTTTATTATGACGCTGCGCCGCTTTGTGGCGCACTCTGTTGTCGTATCTACCCCCGAGTTGTCGCCCGCGGCGGCCGCTGCAATATGGCTGCAGCTCCACTGCCAGCAAATCCAGCAGCGTAAACGCCGCGACGTGAGGCACGGCCGCGCAGTTCCACTAAAAGCCGGCGGCGGCGCTGCGGGCGTCCCGCCTCCCGGTCGTGGGAGAGGTTTCGGTGATTTCGCGGCTCATTGAGTCCGCCTCGGGCGTTCGTGACAAAAGACGGTCGCATTGGCCGCGGTGGCGCTGAACCCTGGCCACATCGACCTCTGCATGCGAGTCGAGTGCTGGTCGCAGCCCAGCGGCAACGCCCTCCTAGAAAGTGTCCAACCAAATTTCTTTGCAGCTACGTAGTCTTCAAGCGTGTTCTGTCCTCTTCTTTCGTCAGTAGTCGGAATATGTATGCCTACAGGACTTACATAACACGTTAATGAAAACAGGTGCCTCCAGAAATTGACGTGGTGGGTACTGCCGTGATGTGACATGACAGGATGTGATATAGCGTGTCGGGACGTGATATATCGTGACGTGGAATGGCGTGGTGGGACGTGATGTGACATGACGTGGTATAGCGTGACGTGGCGTAGCGTGGAATGACGTGACGGGACGTGACGTGATGACATGTGATGTGACGTGTCGGGCCATGGCGTGATGTGAGATGACAGGACGTGATATAGTGTGACGGGACGTTATATAGTGTGACGGATGCGATACAGCGTGAAGTGATATAGCGTGACATAGTGTAACGTGGAATGGCGTGGTGGGACGTGACGTGCCGAGATGTGATATGACGTGGCGGGATTTGGGGCGATGTGACATAACATGACCGAACATGATATGGCGTGACGTGAAATAACGTGGAATGACATGGCGGGGCGCGACGTGATGTGATGTGACGTGGCAGGGAAATGGCGTGACGTGACATGACAGGACGTGATATAGTGCGAAGGGACGTGATACAGCGAGACGTGACGTAACGTGGAGTGGCGTGGGTGACTTGATGTGATGCGACGTGGCGGGACGTGATATGGGGTGATGTGACATGACAGGAAGTGTTATAGCGTGACGGGACGTGATACAGCGTGACGTGGCGTAACGTGGAATGGCGTCGTGGGACGTGACGTGAAGAGATGTGATGTGACGTGGCGGGACATGGCGCGACGTGACAAGACAGGACGTAATATAGGGTGAAGGGACGTGATACAGCGTGACGTGACGTAACGTGGAATGGCGTCGTGGGACTGACGTGACGAGATGTGATGCGACGTGGCGGGACATGGCGTGATGTGACATGACGGGACGTGATATAGCGTGACGTGGCGTAACGTGATATTGACGTGGCGGGACGTGATGTGACCAGATATGAGTTGGTGTGGAGTGATGTGGCGTGATATGTTACGCCGTCGCGGGTCGTTGCGGATTATGGCGTGACGCAGCGTAGCACGACATGGCATGACTGCCGTGGCGTGATATAGTGCTATATATCCCGCTACGTGGCGTGACATGGCATGACTTATCTTGACATGGTGGTACATGGCGTAACATTGTGTGATGTGGCGTGTCATAGGGGTATTAATCGCTATGTGGCATGTAATGGTGGTACATGACGTAATGGTTGGATATATCACGAGATGGCGTGTCATGTCCTGACATGGCGTGATGTGGAGTGACATGACGTGTGGTGCTTACAGGAATTCTTTCATCCATCTTGCCATTTGGTATTGGATTGCACAGGGTAATTCTTAGCTTTTCCGCAGCTCCCTCTGCTACAGATACACCTAAAATACTTTGCCCTGGAACAGTAACAGCTGGTTTTAATCTGCATCAACTGGATTGACAGAGAACAATTTTAGTCCTGTGCCTTACGCTCCATACCAAGCAATCCCTGTGACGCAAAAAACTTTTAGAATACGACTCTAAAAAAAGTTGGTATTAATGAAGTGGATGCCTATTGCCGTCAATCATTTCCGGATGTAAGAAAACTAGATGAAGCCCACGACTTCGATCGTTATTGTAAAGAATTATGATTGACAGCCACCGACATGTAACCACCATAGTGCACAATGCGAGATTCGAAGCTAATACCACGCACAAACATCAGTGGCGTGCATAGGATATTTACGGCTGCAAAGAGAAATTTGTACTATGCTATGTAATTGTGGCAACAAATTGACATATACGGAGACAAATGTCTTTGGTCGAAATACGAAAATATCCTTTATCGGCCTCTTTCAACCACCATATCACCCACACTCCCACAATTACCGAAAATCGGTCAACGTTGAGATCGACGGGTGACCAGTGATCTGCGCTAGATAGTTTTGGCTTAAAAGTGAAACACCATGTCAATTACGTCTTTTGTAGAAATACGGAAGTGGCGCAGGTCGACCACTTTCAACCACCATATCTCCCACGCCTCCATAACTACCGACATCTAACCACCATAGGTTGATTTGGTTCTATTAGACTTTAAAAAAGCTTTCGATACTGTGGCTCACACTAGGTTACTTAGGAAACTTCGCGGTTACGGCATATCTAGACAAATATGCGACTGGGTTGCAGACTTCCTGAAGGGCAGAACACAGTGTGTAGTTCTCGACGGTGAGCGTTCATCACTTACTGAAGTGGGGTCTGGAGTTCCCCAGGGAAGCGTGTTAGGGCCACTGTTGTTTCTCATATACATCAATGATCTATGCGACATAATAGGGGGGATGAAAAGATTATTTGCCGATGATGCTATAATTTATCGCGAAATTAAAACCCAGGACGACTGCGCTTTGTTACAAGACGATATTATGAAAATAATTGCGTGGTGTAAAGATTGGCAGTTGGAGTTAAACGCTAAAAAGTGCCAAGTCATGCGTGTAAGTAAAAAGGTGACACCATTTAACTATGAATATACGATTAATGGCACTGTCCTTAGAACGGTAAATTCCGCTAAATACCTAGGGCTAACAATTCGTAATAATTTGTCGTGGAATGAGCATATCGAGAATGTAATGGGAAAAGCAAATCGTATGCTCCGATTTCTAGGTCGTAATTTAAATCAATGCACTCAGGATGTTAAATCGATTGTATACAAGTCACTAGTACGTCCTCACTTAGAGTATTGTTGTTCTGTATGGGGTCCCCATCAAAAGGGGTTAATGGAGGCTTTAGAGAAGGTCCAAAGAAGAGCCGCCCGATTCGTGACAGGTAGATATAGTTGGAGGGAAAGCGTAAGTGCGATGTTGAATGAGTTAGGTTGGGAAGACCTGGAACACCGAAGGCGTTGCTCTCGACGGAAGCTAATTGAAAAATTCAAGACAGATGTATTTCGGAATGACAGTCAGCAAATATTGCTACCAGCAACATTCATATCTCGAAATGACCATGAAAACAAGATAAGAGAAATCAGGGCCAGAACCGATTCATTTCTGTACTCATTTTTCCCACGAGCGATTAGGGAATGGAATAGAAAGGATTTACCGGGCGAGTAAACTTAAAATCCGACAGGAGTAGCTTTCCAGCCATCCTGATCTGGGTTTTCCATGGTTTTCCCAGATCACTCCACGCGAATGCGGGGATGGTTCCTCACAATAGCCCATGGGCGCCTCCTGCCATATCCCTTATAACCCTTCCAAACCATAACCCTTTTCGATAGGTGCAATGCACCCTCCGGCACACACTTTTAGTGAATCGCGGAGTAATAATAATAATAATAATAATAGTGCACGACGGGAGATTCGATGTTATTACCACACACAAACATAAATGGTCTATCCTATGTAGTTGTGGTAGGATAGAGAAGTATAAGGATACACAAAACGGAAATGCCCTGCATCGACTATTTTGAACCATCATATCTTCCACACCCCCACAGCTATCGGCATTCGGCCAACGTTGAGCACGACAGGAAACCCCATGCTACTTCCACACACAAACACCAGGGATCTATGCCAAGTAGTGGTGGCTGAAAAATGAAATCTAGGGAAACACACGTCTATTTCTATATATATATATATATACAGGGTG
This sequence comes from Vandiemenella viatica, assembly GCA_031002005.1. NCBI lineage: Eukaryota > Metazoa > Arthropoda > Insecta > Orthoptera > Morabidae > Vandiemenella > Vandiemenella viatica. The sequence goes on along the minus strand of JARYHS010011408.1, from coordinate 13,524,964 downwards.
TTACAAAAAGGTAGCCAAACTTTCAGGAAACATTCCTCACACACAAAGAAAGAAAATATGTTATGTGGACATGTGTCCGAAAACGCTTACTTTCCATGTTAGAGCTCATTTTATTACTTCTCTTCAAATCACATTAAACACGGAATGGAAACACACAGCAACAGAACGTACCAGCGTGACTTCAAACACTTTGTTACAGGAAATGTTCAAAATGTCCTCCGTTAGCGAGGATACATGCATCCACCCTCCGTCGCATGGAATCCCTGATGCGCTGATGCAGCCCTGGAGAATGGCGTATTGTATCACAGCCGTCCACAATACGAGCACGAAGAGTCTCTACATTTGGTACCGGGGTTGCGTAGACAAGGGTTTTCAAATGCCCCCATAAATGGAAGTCAAGAGGGTTGAGGTCAGGAGAGCGTACTAACCTACTAACGAAACTAAAATGAGCTCTAACATGGAAAGTAAGCGTTTCCTGACACATGTCCACATACCATATTTTCTTTGTTTGTGTGTGAGGAATGTTTCCTGAAAGTTTGGCCGTACCTTTTTGTAACACCCTATATATATATATATATATATATATATATATATATATATACATAAAAGATTGTTTACTCGCGTCAGGTTTTTAGTTCTAGACTGAACTTGGAGATTTATATTGTTCACACTTCAGAACAATATCAACACGGCATTGTTTGCCGGAATAATTTCCAGGCTAATTTTAGTGGAATCACAAACGCTCCGTCAAACCGATAATCACATAACACTCTGTGATCCTGTCTTACTAACAAGTGGAGACAGTGAGAGAGGTGACATGAATGGACTTCCAACCTGTGCTGGCAATACAGAGGCGAGCTACTGGCATCCTAGATATCGATCTATCGAGCCAGACAGCGAACTTGAGATACCAGCCGTAGCGTGACTAATGTGGGGGTGCGTGTGGAAACAATATGGCAGCAGTAGGTAAAATACCAGCTCAACGGATTTGTGCCGATGTATTTGTGTGTGCCTTAAAGATTATTTATGTGTGTGTGATTTTCGAAAGGGATCTGTTATATTTTAAAGAGACATTGTTAATGATTGGAGAAAAATAGCCAGGAAGGTACGACAAGAAATTTTTTCCTCCGGTTAATTTCTGACAATTTTATTTAGTATGTTGTAAGGTGAAAAGCAAAGATTAAAAAAACTTTTTCTAGAGTTTAAACATTTACAATTCTCAATATATTCTAGATAACCTTGAATTGCCTATTCTTACGGTCATAAATAGTTTCACATTTGTCGTAATACATGCGGGTTACAACACGATAAAAACTAATATTATTAACAATTCTATTAGTATCTATTATTTTGTTCTTACCCATTCAGGCCGAACTACCGGAACACATGATTCTATGCGGCCACGTCATTTAATGACTAAACTGACTGATTATGATGTTAATTGAATTTAATTGCAATGGAGCACAGGCTCCGGTGGCAATTTCCCTACACACCCATCTTCCCTCTATCCTGCACCCACCTACATTTGCCCTCCACAAATTTTATCTTTTAAATTCTTTAAAAGTTTTCGGTAAATTATTCATCATTTCTCTTGGTAACTCATTCCAATCCCTGACACCCTTACCTAAAAAAAACCCTTGTGCCTGAAATCGAGTGCCAGCTTGTGGTCATGGTCATCTTTCCCCTTCCATGCACTACTATTCATACCAATTGCAATATCTTTTCATGCCTCATCTCCAGTATATGCCCTGTACACTCCCATGACCCTCCTCATCCTTCTCCTGTCTTGCAATGGATCCCATTCCAGCTCCTTTATCATATCCGTCACTGATTGCATTCTGCGATAATTTCCAGAAACAAATCTAGCAGCACTTTTTTGCAACCTCTCCAACACCTGTATTTAATACGTAAAATGAGGGTCCCATACTACACTACCATATTCGAGCAATGGTCTGACCAAAGTTTTTTTACCCAATTCCTTTACTTCTCTCGTACATCCCCTCATCACTCTCTCCAACAAGTGCAGAACTTTGAAACCTTTTCTTTCCACCTGTCCAATGTGTCCTGCCCAGTTAAGCTTGTTATCAAAAGTAATGCCAAGATATTTACATTTCAAGTCTTCAGCAAGCAATTCTTTCCCCACCTGATATTCATAATTAACCTTTTGTTTTTTATTTGTGTATCTAATAAGCTGACTCTTCTTTGCATTTATCTTCATTCCATGTTTACCAATCCGTGTTGACCATGTTGACAACACCGAGAACTGTGGTACTAAATTAATAATACTCCGCAATTCACTAGAAGTGGATGGTGCAGGCTGCGTTGCACCAGTCCCAATATGTAATCCTTGAAGCATCAGAAGGGAATTGCGTGATATGGCAGGAGGCGCCCATGGGATATTTTGAGGAACCATCGCGGCTTTTTCTTGGAGCGATCTAACAAAACCGTTGAAAAATCTGATCAGGATGGCCTGAGAGGTTTCTATGTTTTATCGCTCGATAAATCCATCCTATTCCATTCATTAAACACTCATGGAGAAAATTAGTGTAGAAAAGAATCATTTCTGGTCGTGATTTCTCTTTTCGTATTTTCTCAGTCATTCTCATAGAGGTATCTTGCTGCTCGTGTAGTGTGTTTGCAGTTACCCTGAAATAGGTCTGTCAAGAACTTTTCAATTATCTTCTGACATGACCAACGAATAGGGTATATATACCTGTCAAAAAATGGAGGCTCTTCTTCAGACCTTCTCCAATGCATTCACTAACCCTTTCTGATGGGGACCCCATACAGTTTAATAGATTGCTAAGTGAGGTCACATTACTGTTTTGTAAGCAATAAATAAATGGTGGATGAAATATAATTTTCACGGATTCACTGCCGGATGATGTTGATGAAAGACGAAGTTTTGACCGTTTACTCTGCCACCATCTTCAGTTTTGATGCTCGCGCTGTGACAGCCAGAGCTGCACTGCCGTTACCTGACACATAAGCGTCTTACACGAGGCCATTTATTAAACCACCTACAAATAGGCAACATACAATGTAAGTTCAGTTTTCCACATAGTCCCCAAATAAAATATTTCTCGGAACGGTCAACCCACTTTTCGATTCCGGATGCGTTTAAATCACCTCCAGCGCTGTGTAACCACCTGGAAGACAGCTGCTTTCACCTCCTCATCGTTTCTGAATCGTCGTCCAACGAGATCCTTTGTGCTTACCGAACACATGATAGTGATTTTGTTACACGATAACGCAACACTTCAAACGGCCCGCCAAACGTGCGGTCTTCTGCAGCGATTCAAGTGGGAGGTGTGGCAACATCCTCCATACAGTCCAGACTTAGCGCCATGCGATTACCATGTGTTCGGTGAGCTGGGTAAGGATCTCTGTGAACGATGATTCAGAAAAGATGAGGAGGTGAAAGCAGCTGTCTCCAGGTGGTTACATAGCGCTCGAGGTGATTTCTACGCATCCAGAATCGAAAAGTTGGTTGACCGTACCGAGAAATGTTTGGTTTCTTGGGGACTATGGGGAAAAGTTTATTTTGTAATTATCAAATGGCGATAGCGCATAATCATATGGATTACTGTGCTCTGATTGTTAGGAGATCCTACAGGATTGTATGGCAGGCTAACTGTGTAGACTATTTAGCCGTGCAATATGTTGCCCAGGATGTACTACGAGGAGGTTAGTCTACATTACAGTGAACTTACATTGTATGTTGTCATAGCCGTCTTGCCTGTGTGTTGATGGTTTCATATATAGCCATCAATTGGATGTGAAACATAGGGGGCGTCCATAAATTACGTGAGGTGAAATAGGAGGGGGGGATCCAGTGAAATCTCACCACTGGGGAGGGGGGGGGGGTCCAGTGAAATCTCACCAATGGGGAGGGGGGAACGACGGAAATATCACGTGAGGTTTTGGAATTTTTTGTGAATGCACGGCTAAAAAAAAAAAGGTCTTAAAAAGTTGCGAGGGCAATCTCTAGGCGGGGGGGGGGGGTCTAACGGGACCAGATCTCACCAGAAGGGGGGGGAGGTCGGACCAGGTCTCACCTGAGGGGGGGGGGGACCGAAAATCCGGAAAAACACCTCACTTAATTTACGAATGCCCCCATACTTTTTGATTCTCCCTCGTATAGCCTGTCGCTAGTACGCCTGCATATCACCACACTCCGTCGTTCCCGGCGGCTGCGGCTCCACATTGCTTCCTTCGTGTTGGATGGCTGATTATCCAACCGGTTATTATGGTATCCCCACAGAATGGCTATGCATCTCTGGCTGTTACAGCGTGAGTATTATACCTGAAGATGGCGGCAGAGTATTCCGTCGAAGCATCACTTCCGGCAGCATCACACGGCGGGAAGGCCTTACCGTTGATGACGTGCACGTTGACGCTGGCGGGCCTGGCGAGCGTGGGCACGCAGGTGTAGTTGCCGGAGTCTGCGGGCCGCGCGTCCGCGATGTACAGCCTCGAGGTGAGCGCCTCTGTCCAGTCGGTGTCGATGCGCAGCCTGCTGTTGGGCAGCACCGAGGGCTGCAGGATGGAGGCGCCGCGGTACCAGAACACGGTGCCCAGGTCGTGCGGGCCCTGGCTGATGGAGCACACCACGCTCAGCGCGCTGCCCTTCTTCACGTACAGGTCGCCGGGGCCTGCGATGCGAGCCCTCGCCTCTGCAACAACACAACACCGACCAAACTCACCACGCAGCCACTGTGCAACATTCAAATGAAAAGTATTACAAGTGGGAGTTCACGAATTGATAAATACCTCAGGGCTCTATATTGGGTCCACTATTTTGTTTGATATTTGTAAATGATGTCCTTGAGTTACCGTTCAACTGGTGTAAATTGCCTCAAGGTTCTGTACTGGATCCACTATTTTGTTTGATATTTGAAAATGATCTCCGTGAGTTACAGCTCAACTGGTGTAAATTGCCCCAAGGTTCTGTACTGGATCCACTATTTTGTTTGATATTTGAAAATGATCTCCGTGAGTTACAGCTCAACTGGTGTAAATTGCCCCAAGGTTCTGTACTGGATCCACTATTTTGTTTGATATTTGTAAATGATCTCCGTGAGTTACAGCTCAACTGGTGTAAATTGCCCCAAGGTTCTGTACTGGATCCACTATTTTGTTTGATATTTGTAAATGATCTCCGTGAGTTACAGCTCAACTGGTGTAAATTGCCCCAAGGTTCTATACTGGATCCACTATTTTTTTTGATATTTGTAAATGATCTCCGTGAGTTACAGTTCAACTGGAGTAAATTGCCCCAAGGTTCTGTATTGGACCCGCTATTGTTTTTAATAGGGGCCATCCATAAATTACGTCACACCTTGAGGGGGGAGGGGATCAACAAAGTGTGACATGGTGTGACAAGGGAGGGGGGAGGGAGACATGTCATAAACTTTGTGACATCACGTGCATAATTTGTATCACTTTTTGGCTCGTGGTGGAAGATGAAGATGATGTTGACACATCGAATGTTCCCAACACTATCGAATTCAAGAATGAAGTGACTATTATGCCAATATAAACAGTATCAAGGAATGGGTTCAAAATCCATGGAGACACGATGACTCAGTTTTGTATTATTAATTCGATTTTTATGTTTTTTTTTATATTTTCTTAAATATTTGATTTATTGTTGATATGATTTTTTAACTAGATATACATAAATCATTTTGGAAGTGCTGTTTTAACTTATAAATTTAAAATTGCAAAATATGTGACGTCACCACAGGGGAAAAGGGGGGGGGGTCCCACAAATGTGACAACATGTGACATGGGGGAGGGAGGGGTCCAAAAATCATGAAATTCATGTGACGTAATTTCTGAGTGGCCCCATATGTAACTGGTTTATTTTGTATTACTGTTCATCAGATTTGGAGTACATCAGCGATCTTGTACGTGAATACAAGAGGATAATGGACAACAGAAACTTACCGACCCACCAAGATATTAAGGACGCCAACATCAATAGGCTTCGCTCGAAAAAACCGCCAATGAAATCGACAAGGGATGCTATTCGTGAAGATTTTAACATCACCAAAGCTTGGATGCGAGGGTGGACTGTACTCCAAATTAACAACTGTTTGATTAACCTTGTAAAACTTGGTCCACACTCAACAGAATCAGAACTCGGCATGGCAGATGCGCACACTCCCTGTACACGAGGGGCAAGCAACCATCCCCCATATGCGAATGCGGAGAGATTCAGACCATTGATCATATTACTGAAGAATGTCCGATAACATCTTACAGTGGTGATCCTGTGGAATTCCTGCTGGAAACTCAGGAATCGATAAACTATGTTAAGAAGCTAGATATATGTCTTTAATCTTGTAAAGTTGCAGTGGTTTTTTTTTTTTTTTTGATATACCGGTATGTAAATGCTCTGTGTTGTATTACTTTTTTTTTTTACTTCTGGCTTTAAGTATCGTTGAGGTCGTTAGAGGCAGGAAAGGACTGTGGAAAAGAAACGGTAAGTAATTCAGTCACGGGCTTTTGAACGAAACATCCCCGCATTCGCCTGGAGTGATTTGTGGAAACCATGGAAAATCCAAATCAGAATGCCCGGATCTGCATTCAACCCGCGTACTCCAGAATGCGAGGCCAGAGCATTACCACTCAACAACCATGCTCGGTTTGTATCACTGTTCGACAGATGTGCAATACCACATGGACCTATATCGAATCCATTACTGTTTATAATTCACCGTTAGGTAAATGACCTAGCTTTTGGTACAGTTCATCAAGTATCTTAGGTTTCTTTATTGGATCCACTATTGTTTATGATATATGTAAATGTTCTACCTAGTGTTATAGTTCATCTGACGTGGATACCTTAGAGTTCTGTATTGGATGCATTATTGTGTTGGATATTTGTGAATGTTCTCCTTGGGTTCATCTGAAGTGAAGTACCTTAGGGTTCTATATTATGACCAAAATATTTTTTTAGTAAATGTAAATGCTATATCATAAGCTACAGTTCATCAGATGTGGAGCATCATAGTTTTCTTTATTGGATCCACTATTCTTTTTAATATCTAAATAGTTTACCTTTTAAATCATCATATGTGAAGTACCTCAGGGTTCTACATGACCAACAATTTTTTGGATATATGTAAATAATCTGCCTTGTATTACTGTTCCTCAGATGTGGACTGCAACGTGAATCTATATCGTGTCCATTATTGTTAAGGGTATATGCAAATGACATAGCTTGTAACACCATTCATTGTTGTGGAATACCACAGGGATCTATATTGGTTCCACTTTTGTTTTCGATATGCATAAATGATGTATATGTTTTTGGTCGGTTTATGAGATCAGGAGTACGTCAGGTTTCTCTTTTGTGTTGCAGTAGCGTTTTGATATTTCTAAATGATCTGCCTTGTATTACATTTCAGCAGATATGGAGCACCTCAATTTTCATTTTTCGGCCCACTATTTTCTTGATATATGTAAATGGTCTGCCAAGTGATACAGTTCATCACATGGAAATTACGTCAGGGTCATTTATTGGTTCTATTATTGTTCCTGATATACGTAAATTGCCTACCTTATGTTATAGTGCAGTTATAGTAATACTTCATATTTCTTTACTCTCTCCACTGTTGTTTTTGATACAAGTAAATGGTCTAACCGTTGTTATGGTTGAAAACACGGTTTCCATCCTTTTTTTGCGGATTACCCAAGCACGTTAATTAAATGAAAAATACTTCTGATATCTCTACTGACCATATTACAAATTGTGAAAGTGATTGTATTAAAAATTGGTTCACAGGTAATTGCTTGTCATTAAACTTTAAGTAAATTTGATATATGCAGTACTGTATATGATGCAGATAATCGCCAGCCTTAGATATAAAATTTGTCAACCGAGTCAATTCAACAGGTAAACAGTAAAATCTCCAGTTTTTCATATTGATGATAATTTAAATTGGAGAGTGCTGTCTCTAACTTACTGAAGTGATTGTATCTAATAACATTTGCAGTTCATATAATTTCAACCACAAGTGATCTCTGTATGAAGAAACAAAATTATTGAGCTTTTTATTCATTAACGTCAAATGAAATAATCTTCTAAGCAAATAAAACCATCAGTATTTATAGCCTAGAAGTTAGTAATGAGTATAAAGCATTGGTTTAGTAGAGAATTTCATAAAGAGAATTATTCAAGAACATGGAATTTTAACATTGGTGGCAGAGTAAATATAAACATTAGTTTCCTTTGTAGTCACCAGGAAACATAAAAGAAAAACCCCCAATTAAGTCTTAGAAGTAAAAATGATCTTCACAAAGATTACAAGTTATTTGTTTAAAAAGAAGTATGATATTCACTGAAACATATCTGCAATAAACTCAAAACTCATCTTAAATGTCTGGTAGGAAATAAAATTATATTCTGGAAAACATTAATAGGATTTTCGATTGACAACTTTTTCTACTCCATAGAAAAATTGATTTCAAAGAGATCTTAAAAATAAATTCCAGTATCCTGCATTAATGATGTTGATGTAATGAGTGTACATATTACTCTGTGACAGTGCATCTCCTGGTGTAAACATGTATTTTGTTATGTGAATATATTGTTGTAATTTTACTCCTTTCCTCACCCCACAGAATCTTATATTGGGATCTGGTACTGTATAAAGCCATAAAATGATGTCTGGAGGTTCTGAAATACTCCACTTGGAACAGTGTGAAACTACCAATTCACCTGGAGTCGTTCGAGGATACCATGGAGTCTCAAAATCTGGATTGTCCAACGGGGATTCGAACTCGCGCCCTCCAGAACGCCAAAGAAGTAGTAGATGACCCGTACGAAAATGTCGTGATTACGATGAATAGTAATTATAATAGGATGAAAGAAGGACCGCCTCATTTGTACCAATTGTTTATTTGTTTAGGGTATAGGAGCGTAGCAAAAGTCAACACCAGTGAAGCAGTTTATTAATATCTCCATGATATGTGCTGCTGTTATCTCGCGGCTTGGCATTGAACCGTCTTGTACGCGCGACTTTCACAGTTATTACTTTTGTCTTCAAGTGTCAAATTCTGAAAAAATTCGTTCTTAATTTATAATGTTGCCTAAGTGGAGAACTCACTTTTTAAAGTGATGCCTCGTTTATCGATTTCGGTTTGGTATGAAGGAATATAAATGTCTTGTAACAAAAAAAAAAAAAAAAATCATGACACATTATGGAAATAATGATACTTTTACCCTTTATGGGTTGAATTATGAAAAATTCCCATTAGACAAAAAAAAAAAAAAGAAATTAAGAAAATGATGTGACCAAAGTGTAGACCTTAGTATTTCAAATGATACCTCATTTATGTGTATCGGAAATATTTCAAGAGACATAAATAGCTCGTGACATAAAAACGCGTTGTAGAAATATTGATACTTTTGCCCTTTATGGGTTGAATTTCTAGAAATTCCTATCTTTAAGTATAATATGAGCAAAGCGCAGACCTTAATCTTTAAAATGATATCTCATTTATCGATTTCAATTAGGCATCACAAAAAAAAGAACTATATGACCCCTTATGACAATAATGATAGTTTTGCCTTTTAACGGACGAATTACGAAAAATTTCTTTCTTAAAATTTGATGTGAACCAAAGCAGGGGCCTTAGTCTTAAAAATGATACCTCATTTATCTGTTTCGGAAAGATATCAAGGGAGATAAATAGCTCACTACAAAAAAATACTTTACGAAAATAATGATACTTTCGCCCTTCAAGGGCCGTATTCCGAAAAATTCATTTCTTAAAATATGATGTGACCAAAGCGAAGATCTTCATCTCTAAAATGATACCTGATTTGTATATATTGGTTCGATATCAAGAGAGATAGTGGCTTGTGACACAAAAACGCGTTATGGAAATAATGATACTTCTGTCAATTAAGGCCCGAATTTGGAAAAATTCCTTTCTTAATAAAGCGGAGTCCTTAATCTTTAAAATGATACTTCATTTATCGATTTCAGTTTAGTATCCAGTATTATTAATAACTCGTTCCCCAAAAATCTAATTTTAGAAATATTGACATTTTTTTCCCTTTTAGGGTCCAATTTGGAAAAATTCCTTTCATAAAATATGATATGACCAAAAAGGATTCATTAATTTTTAAAACGATACTTCATTTATCGATTTCGGTTAGGTATTGAGCGAGATATGGCTTGTGACCAAAAAAAAAAAAATCTTTTAGGAATAATATATAATTATGATATCTGTTGAAAACTTTTCTGGGACACACGAATTTTTAGCGAGTGGATCAGTACTGCAACGAGAAGATAGGCGTTTCTACGGAATCTGTGTTTTCTGCAAGTCTTTGCTTGGGGATGGAGAAACCGGCGTGCTCAGCTCTGCGGACAGACACGTCAGCACAGTGGCTAGCGCAGGCAGCGGCATTGCGCACACCAGACCGGGCTGGCAACACGCCAACACAAATACTGCACCGCAGCCGCCGGCAGTCAAACGCAACCGAATGAGGAAAGTCAAGTGCGGTCTCCGCTTTTAATAGGGACTCCCACCAGTAATACCACAGTGTACTCGTACTTTTAATTAAGTGGCTGCTGGTAAAAGTAAAAATGACAACACAAACTTTACAGGATGAACTTTCTGTAACTTGGACAGCTTGTGTAGGACAGAAAACTGATCCTTAGGGGGGAGCATTTAACGGTCGAGTCTGGTAATCGGGAGGACGCTGTCTGGATGCCCGGTTCGACAATCCCGATTCCAGTTTTCAGTATTTTACCGAATAATCACTAATGAACCCGGTGATAGTGCTGCCTACTTTAAAAAACATTTTATGCCAAATCTATGGTTAGAAAATGCTAAAGTTTTCTGAAAATTATGAAAAAAAATGACAACAAAATTAAAAGGCACTTTAACATGCTTACCAGAAAAATTTCTACAAAAAATAAAATTCTATTAACAGGTCTACCATGAACATAACTTCCATGCAGCACTTCTATCGAAATGAAACCGTAATAAAAATAAAAATAGCAATAAACAATTCTAACAAAGGTTATTTCTCCTTAGTAACATCTCTAGCATTTATGAACACTACCACATGAAAACTATACCATAAACACCTGTACCACTGAAATCTCTACCAAATGCAATATCTAACGTAAATTATTCAACCACTTTTACACTCTACCAGTCAGAAGCCTATCATTAACATCCAATTCGCAAACCTACCAAAACAAAACTTGACTAATTGCAAACCCCCAAATATCTTTATACATAAAAAACTACCTTAAAGTAACTTTACTATTTTCTTGCACTACCGAAAAACAACTCTGACCCTATCAGAAAAACCAAACTTGTCTAGGTATCATAAGACGAAAATAGAAAATTTTAACTAGCTTGAGTCTACAAGAGACACATTGTGATATGTAAATTTTATCTTGAAAATTATTTGAAACCAATATAAATATATGTTTTAGTCAAAAATAAGATTAAACAATATATGTTTAATGTTTTATAAAAATTTAATTATTTAGATTTTTTGTTAAATCGCTTTGTGGAAATTGATTTAATGTAAAATGTATAAAACAATCAACTTAAAATAAACAATAATTAATAACAAAACGTTGGGATAGATTAAATAAATGAGGAATACTGAAATTTTATCACTCCAAGAAAATGCTACAAAATTTTTTACATGTTAAATTGAAATTTTCGTGCTAAATCAAATGAATATATGGTGAATTTTGTTAAATTGGCAGCACTGGTGAGCAGTAACGCTTGGGCGTGGCGTTGCGGTTATCCGAAGCAGTGCAGAATCGTTGGACACAATGCGGTTCCAATTATTGTGTTCTGCACTGCCTCGTATGACCATCGTCGGCGAGAATGGTGACAACCTAAGCACAGGTCACATCCTTCCAACGTTTTGGAGATGCACGGAGGTGTCACTCCTGGTATTATGGTATGGAGCGCCATCGCGTATGACCTTAGGTCGTGGCTTGTAGTGATTGAGGAAGCTCTGATGGCACAACGGTACTTCACGGACTTTCTGCGTCCTCACGTGTTACCTCTCATGCAACTCGTGGGTTAAAGATAATATGGTCGGGGGTCGAACTTGAACACTGTGACACTCCAAAATATCTAGGAGTGACTCTTGACAGATCACTTACATTCAGGAAACATTGCATGAACTCCAAGCTGAAAGTTTCCAGTAGGAACAATCTCATAAGAAAACTGGCTGGATCGCAGTGGGGCAGTCAACCTGAAACAATTCGAACTTCTGCCTTAGCACTATGTTTTCGGCTGCAGAGTATGCCTGTCATCTATGGCACAGTTCAACCCATGCCAAACAAGTAGACATTGCACTTAATGACAGGTGCAGAGTCATAACAGGCTGCTTAAAATCAACTCCAGTCGAATGGCTCCATCGTCTCGCAGGAATAGCACCACCTTCTGTTCGAGGGGAAATAGCAGCGAACAAGGAAAGGAGGAAAGTGAACCATGAAAAATCTCATCCACAATATGCGCATATCCCTCACAGGCAAAGACTGAAGTCCAGGAAAAGTTTCCTAAGAATATCTCAGGAATAACTGAAGAAGCCAGGTTACAACTATGGGAAGATAAGACTCCCCTTCCGCATGGCTGGGGAAGAGTGAATCTTTGCCACCAGGTTATGACAAGGGACGGTTGACGTGGAAGTCTTTGAATAGGCTGAGATCAGGAGTGGGCAGATGCAAAGTGAACTTGGCTGAGATCAATGATATCAAGTGCGACTGCGGTGAAGACCAGACTGTCCAGCACATGCTCCAGTGTCGACTGTGTCCAGCATCCTGCTCGGAAGTTGATCTGTATGAGGCCTCAGAAAATGCACTGGAAGTGGCCAAGTTCTGGTCCAGTATAATTTGATGATTGTGATTGTGTAACTGTATGTTTCTGATACGAAATAATAATAATAGTAACCTCACATGCGACAGTATCGAAGTGCCATTTTTTTCGAGAGAACAATGCTCGTCCACACGCGGAACGTGTCTGTATGACCTGTTTGTGTGATGTTGAGGTACTCCCGTGGTCAGCAAGATCCCCAGATCTGCCGCTGATGGAACGTTGGTGGGAACAACTTGGAATTTAATTCCATCCCAGTATCAAGGATATCAAGTACCATTTACAATAGTTGTGGTCCAATTTTCCCAGCCTTATTACATCCTTCTGAACCTAATCAGTGAATGCATCCTGATCAGAGGAGGTGTAACATCATACTGATAAGTGTGCTCATACTGCTAAGTTCTTTAGAAAATCGGCTCAATTTTATAACCACTGGAACAATGTCACCCGTGAAGTTTCATTTACTTTACTCCTCCCTTTCAGAGTACTTTATTTTTTTCCCCCGCCTCTAATGTCCTTAGCCGTCGACGATGCGTAATATATATATATATATATATATATATATATATATATATATATATATATATATATAATAAATCCTTTTTGTTAGACAGTGTATTTCTTCTGTGATGCAAGGATTTCGTCCGGCTTCATTATAAATTCCTGATGGTTCTTTAATAGCTTTGACTGTCTCCCCCTTCAGTAGCCTAGCATTCAATTATTCTTTTATCGAATTCCTTTCATAATTAATTCTTTGTCTACAATCTCTTAATTTTTTCTTTTATGTAAGATTCTATTAAATTCTTCACGTCAAGTTTGTTGTTCCTTCGTAGCTTCTTTATTCTCTTGAATTTCAGACTGAACTTCATAATTCTAATATTTAACGGAGTTTTCCTTACAGTTACTATAATATTCACAAATCTTTTCTCCACTTTGCCATAATTCTGTTTTCTCGTTCGATAAGCCATATTTTATCCACCCGTTACCACTTCCTTCTCTGATTCTTCACACTATCATCGCAGCCGATTTACTTTGATTTTCTTGCATACCCCGTTAATCTCATTTCTTAAATATCCGTACCGCTGCCTTGCGTCTTTGTCTCGAATATTTTTGTGCTCTCTCCAATGATCCATCAAGCTCAGTATCTTCTGGTTTACAGACGAGTTTGTTACTAATGATTGTTTATAACAGCTTTGATTATATCTTTCTTCAGAGTTCTTTGAGAGTTTCATCTTAGACCCACATCTACACTCTTTTCAAAATTATCTCCCATTTGACCTTAAATCAGTTGTTCAATTGATATGTTTTGCCTGTGTTGCTACCTGATGCGTCTATCCCTACTTTTTGCAATTAACAGAGGGGTTTAAGTGGTCCACTCGTGGGCAAGATTATAGATGTGGATGGGTTCTCAGAAGTGGTATTTAGGTTTTAGGCCAACGTCCGTATTTTAACATATAATCTAGTTGTGGGCACCAAGAAATTAATTGTCAGGATAAGGGTATTTGACACCAGGGCGACTCTGATGATAGAGCAGGAGTCCCGTGACTGTTTCAACAGTGATAATTATAACAGTTTTTATCTTACTGATATATCACAAACTCTTCCACACAATTATCTGAAATAATTTGGGTTTTAACCTAACGACTGTAAATGACTTAGATGACACAAAAGGTAATATTAACTTATACTTTAATTATAAAAACCTAACCATACATTTATCTCCAAATGTATCTAATGTTATGCTGGAAGGAAACGTCACGCACGCTTGGCTACAGGCATACCAACTTGATCTTGCTAATGACTGAATAGCTTCTACATACAAATATAACGGAAACATGTTTTTACTGAATTAATACATGAATGACTGAATGATTGAATAACGATCCCGAACGTAACCCGACGTTACCGAATAGATTCTCACGAGGCACTACAGCATTATTACAACGCACGGCGAACATCTTTCATGTTTCTCAGACTGAATGAATTATCTAACTACTTTATCTAACCAAGCCTAGTACCAAAGGCACAGACAAGACACTCGTCTTACCTTCTACATGGCGGATGGCAGAATAGATAGTAGCAAATGGGACGAGGCCTCACCACGCTGGTGTACTTATCGTGAGCGACCACGTGTTAGAGGCATGATATGAGCTTCACACTGCGGTGACTTTGTACTCTGAAATTGCGAACTTTGCGGTTTCGCTTACGTCTGCACCTCGCTCGCTAGCGCTCACTACGATATGTAATATACACTGAATAAAATACAAAAATTCCCATTCTAAATTCTAATTCGCAGACAGCATTATGAGCGTTGGCAGAAAGGGCAGGAAAATCAAACATTTCTAACTTTAATTGCGCTTCTGCTGTCGACCATTTTTCTGACTAAGTATTAATAGCTTCCTGAGACAGAGTTCCTTATCACATGCGCACTCTGTCGCAGCCAAGTCCAAGAAACAGGT
Organism: Vandiemenella viatica; assembly: GCA_031002005.1. Lineage (NCBI taxonomy): Eukaryota > Metazoa > Arthropoda > Insecta > Orthoptera > Morabidae > Vandiemenella > Vandiemenella viatica. The sequence continues at coordinate 13,509,632 of JARYHS010011408.1, read as the reverse complement.
AATCCTACTGGAGAAGGCGGAGTTAACACTATTCCTATTAGAACAGCTGCAATACTCTACTCCTTCAAAAACTACGAGACGCATCTAAATGCTTTCAGACAGTGTCACATTTCAGAGGAGTGGCTAATCTTAATAACGATCGGGCAGCTGCATTTTACCCTGAATTCAGGAAGAACTTCAGTTTTCTGTAACTCAAAACACCAACACAGAAATAGGAAAGGTTTCTTTTTAACTACCGAAATAAATCAAATACAAATACGAACGTGATAGTCTGAGACTTATATTTATTTCTGTTCTTTCTTTTCAAAGAATCTTACCGACCGATATTTAAATTTGAATCTGGATTGTCAGAAGAGTCCACCGCACCAAGTTCCAAAAATTAACACAACATTTTAAATTTTCTATTAGTTACTTTTCTTAAATGTAAGGTCCGAAAAATATATTTGCTGCATGTTACATGTCGCTATCAAATCAAAAACGTTTCCTTCACGTTTATCTTCATTAATTCCAGCTACTCTATACAAACCGAGTCAGCCGATTGCACAACTTGGCAAGCTCGCACTTAACTGAAAAAACAAACTTCTCCATGCAAATCTATTTCGTTAGTAGTGAAACTAAAACCAATTTAATATTAAAATAGCTTGACTGAGTATCTCTAAAATCTTCGAGAGTTTCATTACTCTACATAACAACTTAATCAGTCACCGTACTTTCAAAACCAAGACACTAAAGTAGCCTAATCTATGGATTTACAGCCAAATATGTTGAGCCCTTATTAAATATTTTATTAACATTTTGTCCTTCAAGAGTTGAATTTGATTTTGTTTGTTTTTTATTTATTTATTTTACTGCTTTAGAGTCTTCGGAAACCATTTCTGTCAACCTAACCTAAGAGGATAAGGAACGATGAGGAATTCTGTCATGGCCTTTTAAAAGGAACCGTTGGGAAATTCGTCTGGATTGAAAACTGATACTAGGATAGACAGATGGGTGTTTGCTTTCCATTTTGAAATGCTAGGCCAAAGCTATATTTCTCATGGGTCGGAGAGTTAAATAAATGTTTGATACTTTCTTCTTTCGTTTCACCCTCTTTGCGGTAAGATGAGTCAGTCACTTCTTTGCATGTTGTTCCTTTCTTTCCACCCACTAATTCTTAATTCTCTAGGAACTTCTTCTTCTCTCCTCTTCCGAGATTATGGGTATCGAATTTATTTTAGATTTTCCTTGGATCCTTATCCTTTCATCTTTAAACCTTCCCTGCACTGCTCTATTATGTAATGATTTTTCCGTAATTTTTAATTCTCTCAGGTCTTTTCCAATTTCTGTGAACCAATTACAGCTTGTTACGCAATTATGGAAGAAATAAAAAATTTGTTTGGTTACTCTACCAGAATTCATTCTGAGAAATGTTCATAGAAATTTAGTCTCATTTTGCGCATAGTGTCACACACTTGTTTTTTTTTTTTTTTTTTTGAGAGAGAGAGTTTCGTTTTTGATATATACTAATTTATTATTGTTCCTACGATTTTTCTTTCTTTTAGTTCTAGTTGTTCTATTTGCAGTATGCGATTCATGATTAGTTTCTGTTGTTTACAATAGAGTAGCCTTGCAAAAAAAAACCTGCGAATTTGAAATAAGCACGAATAATACGAGCTGTGAAGTAGTGGATGTTAGAGCTATTAGTTTGAAAATTAGGATTAAATACAATGGCTAAGACAAAGACTTCTTTCAATCATCTGTAACTCTTGAGAGCTTAATAAAACTACTTGAAAGACACTTTATTGCCACACGTGACCCTGGACAACCATTTTCGCATTTATATTCTTGTTATATTGGTTTGTACGAGATGAGCGATGTAACTCGTGTGTCTGGCTGTCGAGTCCTCACCGTCTTCCTCGCCCCGTCTGCGTGAAGGCTAGCGTGTGTGCGTAACCCGCCCCGCCGCTCGGATCAGAGACCCAGGGGTCGGTCAGCCATCGATCTGTTTGTGGTGGTAAAACGCAGAGAGGCCAAGTGGCTTGGCTCGCCGCCAGCCAGCCGCCCACGTAGAGATGGATTCTCACCGCTACCACTGCTGCAGTGGTCCCCTCGGCTACGCTCTAGCCTTGTCGGCTATTACTGCTGGTAATACAGCCTAGTACTGTGGATGTCGGATCACACACTTAGTTTGAATCGTCCACGGTAATTGACTTCTCGACATTGACAATCGTTGCAGTGAGTAAGCGGGGCGCTACATTTAACGGCAATACAAAGAGCCCCGTGCGATAGCTTCTCGAATGATATACAGGGTGTCCCAGAATTATCTTTACAACTTTGACATTGAATAAATTATGTTTGGAACGAGATATCACAATGCAGTTTTTTGCATTTTGAAGAGTATCTCTCAAAGTTTTGTTTCTGTCTCTAGAACACTTCTTTGGAGCATCCCTTGATCAATTGTCGTAATAGCTGCAGAAATCCTCTGCCTGAGATCTGCCAAATTTCTAACCGGGGTTTGATACACGATGACTTTTACACATCCCCAAAGAAAGAAATCTAAGGGGGTTATGTCAGGTGAACGAGGTGGCCAGTCAATTGGACCCCAACCAGGAAATTGTTTATCTAGAATATTACGGACATCAAGAGCCCAATGCGGAGGTGTTGGAAGATGACTGTTGGTTGAAGGACTGCCAGTTGGGGAACAACAAATTTAGTTAGCTTATCCAAGGAAACTGGGCCTTTGATTGTCTTCTCAGCAAAGAAGAAGGGGCCAATGATTTGGTTGTGAATAACACCGCACAACACATTAACCATTGGGCTGTCGCGCTTTCTCTCTCTCTCTCTCTCTCTCTAAATGCATGCGGAAGTTCAGAACCCCAAATTTGAATGTCGTGCCTGTTAAGTAACCCTTGTCTCTATAAACCAGAAAACACACTGAGCTTTTTCCTGTGGGGTGTACATTTTCAATGAATGTGATGTAACTACCTACTTGTCACCAAACTGCACCTGAAATGAAACAGAAAAAAACTTTGAGAGATACTCTGTAACATTCAAAAATCTGCATTGTGATATCTCGTTCCAAACATAATTTATTCAATGTTAAAGTTGTAAAGATAATTCTGGGACACCCTGTACTATGAATAGCGAGGTTACAGGTTCGTAGTAGGATAGAATAAGAATCGGCTTATTTGTAGCAATAGTATATTTGCCGACCGAAACACTGTCGCATGATTGCTTTCCTGGGATATACGAGGCGTGTGAGAAAAATAATGAGACTGATTTATTACTTACGAAAGCTTTTATTTATTTCAAACAACAATATTGTGACCTTCAAAGTAGTTTTCTTGGGCAGCTATACACCGGCGGAGTCATTGTTTCCACTCTTGGTAGCAGCGCTGGAAGGCTTCAACTGGTAGGGCTGTTAACTGGTCGGTCACAGTCTTTTGAACGTTCTCCAGAGTTACAAAATGATGCCCATTTAAGACATATTTCAATTGCGTAAAAAGGAAATAGCCACAAGGACTTAAATCAGGTTAATGGGGGAAACGCGTTTTGAGGTTGAAAATTCACTGTTGGAAAAAAGCCGTGTGACACGGGGCATAGTCACGATGAAGCATCCACTTGTCTACAGTGTGTGTTCTCACTCGAATCACTCTTTTCCTGAGAGTTTCAAGAACACCTTTATAAAAGCTGTCCTGGAGCAACAGATTCTTTAAGCAAGATATCCCGACTGACAAAACAGCAAATCAGCATTGTTTTGGCCTCCCTGACCGAGGTTGATCTTCAACGTGTTCTCGGCCTTCCAAAAATAGAGAGTGATGAGGGGATTTACGAGAGAAGTAAAGGAGTTGGGTTACAAAACTTTGGTGAGACCATTGCTCGAATATGGCAGTGTAGAATGGGACCCACATTTTGAGTATCAAATACAGGAGTTGGAGAAGGTGCAAAGAAGGGCTGCTAGATTTGTTTCTGGAAATTATCGCAGAATGCAATCAGTGACGGATATGATAAAGGAGCTGGAATGGGATTCATTGCAAGACAGGAGGAGGATGAGGAGGGTCATGGGAGTGTACAGGGCGTATACTGGCGATGAGGCATGGAAAGATATTGTAGTAGGTATGAAAAGTAGTTCATGGAAGGGAAAAGATGACCATGACCACAAGCTGGCACTCGATTTCAGGCACAAGGGTGTGGGAAGATTTTCTATTTTAGGTAAGGGTATCAGGGATTGGAATGAGTTACCAAGGGGAATGATGAATAACTTACCGAAAACATTAAAAGAATTTAAAGTTAATATTTGTGGAGGGCAAATGTAAGTGGGTGCAGGATAGGGGGAAGATGGGTGTGTAGGGAAATTGCCACGGGAGCGTGTGCTCCATTGATATTAAATTAAATTAAAATGATTTGTGCCAGCGGAAAACTTGTGCTTTTAATATGCAATGTTCCCCATATACCTGTTTCAACTTTTCAAAGGTCACACTCACAGATTGTCCAAGTTTAACACAAAACTTGATCGTACAACGTTGCTCCAAATTAGGATAATCTATTTTCGTAACACACAACAAAAATACAACTTCACTGATGGCGCTGTAAAAAATAATGTGTTGTCTGAACGGAGTTGAAACTCGGACTGAGCATGTGGAAGGGATGAAGAAATTGGTCTAGCACAGACCGGCAGACACAGCGTTGCCAGATCGCTCGCAGTGTTACCAATCCCATTACTTTTCTTACACGCCTCGTAGAAATAGCTTAATGTCTGTATTTCATTTCGTTTGTAATAGTCGAGAGACGCCCAGAGCTGTTTCCCAGCTTAAGAGCCTGGATGCTGTGCGCAGTTTGTCGAGTTTTATCAACCACGACACTCGCGTGACATTACACCAGCTCCTTATGACCGAGCGTGGTGGTCTAATGGTTAGCGTTCTGGCCTTGCATTCGGGAGGACGGCGGTTCAAATCCCCGTCCGGGCATCCAGTTTTGTGTTTTCCATGGTTTCCCAAATCACTCCAGGCAAATGCCGGGATGCTTCCTTCAAAAGGCCATGGCCGAATTCCTTCCCATTCCTTGCCCCCCATCCTTTCCTGTCTCTAAAGACCTCGCTGTTAAGAGACATTAAGCAGTTTTTTTTTTTTTTTTTTTTTTTTTTTTTTTTTTTTTTTTTTTTTTTTTTTAACTCCTTATGGTTGCACAGTTTACGAGTGGTAGCTGAAGCTGTGGCTGAAGTCTATGAGAACCAACCGTCAACAACCAAGCGGCTGCACAAGGCTCTTTCCCTTCTCCTTGTACCTCATAGACGTAATCAGTAACCAACCAGAGCACTTGTTCCCAGTACACTGGGAACCAGCGAATCAGAAACTAGCCTTACTCCCTCCACTAAAGCACTGCCCTCGCTTGGCCAGAGGCACATTAACCAGTCAGACGCGGTCCATCTTGCAGACTCATAATATCTCTTCACTGAGATAAATCTGCAGTTTGCTGTATATATGTTGGGATCAAAATCAGTATTTTCCTAATCACATCAAAGTATGAATTATTTCATCTTAAGTCACTCAGTCCTACAACAGATGCTATAGGCCGAATCCATTTCAAGCCTAATGCCATTATCACGCTATCATATCGTAGTGTTCTCAGGGTCGTCGTAATTGTCTTGCATTTAGTGTATTTACGAAATAACGTTTTTGTTTGAAGAGTTTGTATAAGTGTACGTTTCCTCCACAAATGCTTATCCAACAGTTAATCAACAGTTATGCTTACTCCGTGTGTTTCCTTCAAAGCAGTCTTGATCATACAAATGATGTGTAAGAAAGAATCTAGATGAAATATGCTAAGTGTTCAGTCAGAATATTTGCCGTAATATTAACGGAAGATAGTTTTAGCTCTTGCTAACTCCTTTATTAGCTATAAGTATTAAGCAATATTTAGCCTAATTTCTCGGCATTAACTTCACGGACGAATAATCTCCCTGATTGGTTGGCGAAGTTCGAGACAAACCCAAACGGATGGTCGCATAGTAGTCTCCGCTCGGCTATAACGTGACAACTACTAGCAACACACTTACAATGTCTTGAGAAACAATTAGAAATATTTTTATTTTTTATTTTTTGCTGTCGTCAGTCATTTGACTGATTTGATGCAATCCTCCATCCCTTCCTACCTTGAGCTAACCTCTTCATGTATGCATACCCCTTACAACCCACGTCCTCAATTATCTGCTTCATATATTCTAATATCTGTCTTCCTCTACAGTTCTTACCTTCGACTGTTACCTCCACTAACAAATTAACCAATCCTGCATGTCTCAAAATATGACCTACCAGCCTGTCTCTTCCTTCTGTAAGCATCCTCCATAAACCTCTTTCCTCACCCATCATTTGTTCGTGTCTTACTTTGTTAGTCCACTTAATTTTCAGCATTCTTCTGTAACACTACATTTCGATTGCTTCAGTTTTCTGTCCGGTATTCCTAAAGTCCATGTCTCGCTACCTTAAAGTGCTGTGCTCCACGCATAGAGCTTTCAAAAGTTCTTTCTAATTCCTAGATCAGTATTTGAAACTAAAAGATTTATCTTTTTCATGAAGGCTCTTTTTGCTAGTGCTATTCTGCTTTTAACATCATTCCTGCTTCGCCCATCGGTTGTAATTTTGCTTCCCAAGTAACAGAATTCTTTTACTTCTCCTATTGCATCCGATCATATTTTTATACTTAGTCTACTAGTATTGGTATTTTTTCTGCTACATTTCATCACTTTTGTCTTGCTTTGATTTATACTCAATCCAGAATCTTCCTACAGTATTTTGGTCATGCCATTAAGTAACTTCTCAATATCCTCAGCCCTTCCTGCTAACAAGACAATGTCATCAGCAAATCGAAGCATACTGATTTCTTCTCCTTGAACACTTATGCCACGTGAAAATTTTTCTTTGACTTTGTTTATTGCTTCTTTTACGTACAAGTTGAATATTAACGGGGATAGACTACAACCTTGTCTCACACCCTTTTTAACTGAGGCATATCACTCGTGATTCTCTACATTTACTATAGTCACTTGATTCTTATATGATTTATATTGTTTATGGTTTATCTCAATACTTTAGACCCGAATTCTTTAAAATTTTGAAAATCTTGTCCCACAGATTATTATCAAAAGCTTTTTCTAAATCAACAAATGCCATAAATGTATCTTTGTTTTTCTTGATCCGTTTTTCGAGTATTAATCTTAAAGCCATAATTGCTTCCCTTCTACCGCGCTTTTTCCTAAACAAAAATATCCTAAAAGCTGTTTTCTCTATAAAACACACATAATATCTGTGAGATACGAGGTGCTTCTATCTAGTGGTAATGCGATCTCTCCTTACCGACGACAGCTAAGCCTAGCAGCCTGGCTCTGAACTATCACATACCAATGGCATTGATGGTTCATAATTTTGACACTTATAGACTTTAAAGGAACCATTCAATCATTTCCCTGGAGTGACTTGGGATACCATCAAACACGCTAGCTAGGATGGCCGGACAGGGATTTGAATCCGCGTCCTCCTGAGCCGGAGGCGAGAGCCTAAGCGGTCACCTAGCACAGTAGTGGCTGTAACGTAATTGTAATCTAATTTTCATTTCACTACTATCCATCTGTTTAATTAAGTTCATGTAGAATGAGTGAAACGATTCATTAAACTTAATTACATCATATTGCTTCGTCAGTGTTTGGTATTTTGTTCTGTATATTATGTGAAACTGGTTTTAGTGAATGTGACAGACATTTCAAGGCAGCTAAATGGATTGCGATACCTGGAATTTTAATTAAAATTCATTAGCTTCGTATGTTGTGCCAATTACCAAATTTAATCGTATTTTTCCGTTCTCTAAAAATGTTTACTTTTCACAATGCAATGTCTGATGCTTGTAAATTTTTTGTATTTTCTTTTAAGATTATTTCTAATTGTTACCAATTACTTTTATGTAAGCTTTAATTGTTTGTAATGGTTGCTGGTTGAGTGAGTCATTCTTTGGCGTTCTGGAAACGGGTAGCGTCGTCCTTTGTTTCTGTCGAGAATTTTCCACGTAGCTTATAAAATGTTGTTCTTCCAGCAACAAGCAGAGTCGCTGGGAATAACGTCAGCAGAAATCTGCGTCACTTATGTTATATAATGAGCACTTGAAAAGTGTCTGATGTTCATTTTAAACATGTTTCTGCAAAAAAAGCGAAGTAAAACTCATCCTCTGCTTTTACATTAAAGCTACTCTTCATCAGAATTGAGAAGATTAAAAAGTTCTAGTGCTGAACAATGCTCACTTGGCTATCGGGTCATCATGAAATACAAAAAAGTTTTATAACACTACCAAACAGAAAATTTAGGATAAAATTATATGGCGACGTGATATCAGGATGACTAGAACACTGAATTCTCAAGTAACATTATAAGATGGTGTAAAAGTTCAAACATACTCTTAGAGTTTCTGTATCAAAGTTTTACAGATGTTCTATCGAGAATGACGTAACTTCATAAATGTTTGAGGAAAGTATGAAAATTTTTATTGTATTTTATACAATCAAATGTCTCGATTTCAGTTGAACACCAATACCAATGAAAGTTGCAAGCGTTGTAATTTAGTCGCCAATCACGTTAAGACAACCACGAGTCTATGGCTATGCTGTCCATTTTTCCCGTTCATCCGGAGATAATAGGCTTCGGCAAAATATATCGATGTATATATCGAATAATCGTCGATAATTTTACTCTCGATGTATAAAAAATTGATATTTTATTTGGAGTATCATTACACACTTTATATTAGCTTGTCCTGTATGTATATATGAATGTAATGGAATCTTATAATTCAATTTTCACCCACTTCCAGATATCCGAGTTTTTGAAATTTTGCACACATATTATCAACCGGTGAAAATACAATATTTTCAGAGCAACGTCCTGCAATTATAAATACTTTGACAGTAACAAGTAACGGAATATTTCAATTCAATTTTCACTCACTTTCAGACATACGAATTGTTTGAAATTATGCGCACATATTAAGAAACGGTGATAATATAAAAATTATATAGCTCTCATTATTTTGATAGTAACAATAGAAAAATCGTTAGAATGCCATGGAATATTTCATTTCAATGTTCACGCACTTACTGACTTCCGAATTGTTTGTTATTTTGCACACGTATTAAGATCAGTGACAATACAATGATTTCATATCTATGTCCTGAAATTACCATTGTGATCTAAAAAGTTAAAAATAAAATTGTAGTTTAAGAAACTAAAATACACGCTTTTGTAGCAATGTAAATTAAAAGGTTGAAAATAATGTTTTAAAAAATATTTTAACAGTGTTAGGATGTCTCATAATTCAGTATAACGTTTTTGAATAAGCAAAGTCACTGATCTAAAATGTTAACTTTAATATAAAAAAATGTGTGTAGGGTGCTCTCTACTTGTGCATAATAACTGTACCTTTACGAGTAAGTAGCGAAAAAAATTTAAAATACAGATATCCAGGACCCCACACTTTTTTACATTATAGTTAACATTTTAATTAGGGACTTTATTCTTATTTTAAGCTCATTCAAAAAGTTATACTGAATTGTGGGGCATCCTATCAGTGTTGAGCAAAATTTTTATATTTAAAGATTATCTTTTAACCTTATAGTATTAAAGTTTTTACAGCTATAATTTTAATTTTAAGGACCAATTCGATATTTTTGTGTGAACGAAATTCAGTTTGCAAATTAATATATTAAATATAATAAATATACGTACATATCTGATTATCTGAAAGCGTCTTAAAAAAATGAATTCGTCGTAATCGAACAGCTTCTCGTCAACGGTTAAGAAGTTAAAAAAAGCTGTTAACATTTAACAGGTTGACGTGTTTTTTTGTCAACATATTTGAATGGTAACGGTTAGGTTATTTTTACAATTGAAGAATACTGATTAAGCAACGGTGTTGCTTGGGGAGGGGAGGGGAGGGGGGGGGGGTCGGTTGATGTAAATTAACAGCTTTTGTTCTCAACTGGTTTTTTTCATTAATGAATAACAGTTAATTCGTCGACGAAATACGTGATATGCCAAACCTCATCTGTGTTCTCCGAAAGAGTGGCTTCTGCAGTTAATTTGGCGGCACAGGACAACAGGAGTAGATTGACGGGGGAACACACAAAACAGAGAGTTCTTTTGAAGTTTACATCAGACGAATACTGGTTTGATAAAAAAAAAATATGTAAGTCAATAAAATTTCCCGTAATTTTTGCATGTGTCTTTAATTTTCTTATGTGCATTCTTGGATAATTGCTCGCTTTAGGAAAAAATCTATATATCTAAAAATCGTTATGTCGATATTTTTTCTCGATAAATGTCGATCGTGTCGTAAATATCGATAGAATGTTTATCGATGCAATAAGAAGTTAGTTTATTTAGGACTGGTTCAGCAGAATTTTTTTTTTTTTTTTTTTTTTTTTTTTTTTTTTTTTTTTTTTTTTTTTTTTTTTTTTTTTTTTTTACATTTCATTCCTCCCAGCAGAAGGCTGGGAGGCGGGCTGCTGGAGAGTCAGAGGGGACTCTTTTCAGCCAATCTACTACTACGGGGAGGGAAGGGGGATGGAAGGTCGGCCGTGGCCTTGTAGGGAACCATCCCAGCATTCGCCTAAGTGTCTGAGGGAAACCACGGAAAACCTCAGACAGGATGGCCGAACCGAGTTTAACCCCGGTCCTCCCGAATGATAGGTAGGAGGCCAATATTGGCCTCCTCCCATCTCGGTGTTCAGCAGAAAAGTAGGCATTTTAATTTAATGTCCATTTACGTTAAGACCGACTGCGAGACAGTTGCAGTGATGTGTAGTTTTTCCGTTGATTCAGAGATGAGCTGTAAACGAGTGCTCGCGGTCGTGGCCTGCGATTTCCTCAGGTGAGGCGCGGCAGTAGAGCGTGCCCGATTGCCCCGGTCGGTTGGCAGCATTGATCTGCCCCGGCGCTCGTAAAACACATCTGGTCGCGGCCATGTCCGCTCCACGCCGGTGTTCCAACTCTGGAACGTAAAACCACGCACAGAAAGGGCCACTCAGGTCATAACCGTACCGCGATTCAAACTAACAGTGGGCGTCTCGTATATTATGATTAACTGTCTACCCACACTGACAAAGCTTTACTGATACACACAACAGACAAGCTGAAATATAGCAACGACTCCAGATTCACAATTCCCGTCATAGGGGAATAAAAACCACAATGCACGAAAACCCCAAAATACATAGGACTATGCCTACATTAACTCAGAGTCTTTTTTTTTTTTTTTTTAAAGTTAGCCTACTTCCAAATGAGCTGTGATCCGCCCCCATCCAAGACTGGCAAGCTAGATAGACAGACATTCAGAGTATTAGTATTTTTGAAGATCGACTATTTTGTATTTATGTTACCATTTTTACAACATTAAAAATAATTCTCATTTCCAAGGTTCTGTAAATTTGGTGGCTTTCGGTAGATGTGCGGTGTCGCTCTGGTCTCTCATTAGGGAGGACGCGGGTTTAAATCCCGGCCCGCCAATACAGTTTTACACCGTTTCCCAAAATCCATTCAAAAGAATCACGGGATTATTTCTTCAAAAGACCATGGCTAAATTCCTTCCCATTCCATGCCCTCCCTCCTCTAGCTTAACATATCAGTCCAGAAGCTAAAATAAAAGAAAAAAAAAATATCCTTATCAGTCCAGAACAACAGTTTCTGTATTTTTTTTTTGGACTGGTGATCCTTTCTAAAATTTAACATTTCTCTCTGTAAACTTTCATACACTTCACTTTCTTTAGATGCCCTCTTCTTCACCTCCTTTCTTGAACCCACTCTGGCGTCTTCTCTGCGTATCTATTTCCAATTCTCTGACGAGTTTGAAATTTTCTAAAGCCTAGTTGCTATTCAGTCCGGCATTCCGTTCTTATCTCCGTTGTTTGGAATTCGGGTATTCTGTGTGGAAGGATAAACTGGTTTAACAATTGCTCCCTCCCGTTAGGGACGATGCACAAACTACGTGGCTCGGTAAAGGGGGGAGGGGTTGGCTGGAAGACTACGCTGGGTTACGTGGGGGGAGGGGGGGTTCCGAGCCAAGCCACGCAGCTTTCCATTCGCAGTTAAAATGAGGAATAGAACTCACAACAGCATGTGAATATTTATTTCCCTCAGTTAATTATCTCCTTATATAATTTACAATCGTCTGACAAGAGAAAGCAGTACAAAATTTCTTCTGCAATCAAAAGGGAAAAAAAGCTACGTGCTACGTGGGGGTGGGGGGAAGAAATAGCCGCGTAGGGCTACGTGGGGGGGAGGGGACAGGGATTCACAGGAGGTAAAAATGGAGCTATGTGGTTTATGCACGCTCCCTTATTCATATTGTGAGTTACTTGAAGTTCATTCCAGATTGTAATCTCGCGTTGGTACGAATAGTTTGAAAACAGCCGAAATTTTCATGATGATATATCAGTTCAGTCCTTGCCGAAATTATCTATTGCTGTAGGTGGTAATAATACCTGGTGCTGAGGAAGAAAATATTTTGCGATTTCAGCTGTTTAACTGTTTCAAAAGTTACTTCTTTACTATTAGCAGAAGTTCAAAAATTTATTCAATTATTTTCAAAATAAAAAGTGGAACGGTCAGCTGTTTGTGAAACATTTAAAAGGAATAATGTATTAATATAAAACGATAGCTCCTTAATGTGTACTTGAGGTGAGTTGAGTTAATCATCAAATGTTATGCCAAGATATTTACACCTCAGATCTTCAACTAGCCATTCCTCCCTCAGCATATAATCATAATCAACCTTTAGTTTTTTATCTGCGTACCTAATTAGGTGACTCTTGTTGGCACTTATTTTCATTCCATGTTGACCCACGCAGCTTTATATCCTGTCCAGGTCACCCTGGAGCTATTCTCAGTATTCTCATGTTTTGATCCTGTTACATACCTTTATCTCATCTGAATGTAAAGCATTAACAACCTCTTTCATGGTCCTATGGCACTAGCTTTTCACTTCCACATCTTTTGTTGCTGTATTTCTTACCTTAATGCTTTCCTTAATATACTTTAAGGATATATTCTTTGTTTGCTGATAGCTTTAGGACTGAAAGGATTTTGCCCATGGCTTTTTTAAGGAACCATCCCGGTATTCACGTAGAGTGATTTGAATAAACAACGAATGGCTGGATGGTTATACAAACCATTGTCTTCCAGAATGCGGGGACAGAGCGTTACCGCTAACAAGTCACTTTTTCATCCACACTATATGACAACCGAGGGTGGAAGGTGAACGATTAAAGTTCTGTCCTCACATTCAGGAGGTCGCGGGTCCGAATCCCCATCTGAACATCCACATTTGGGTTTTACATGGTTTCCCCAAATCACTCCAGGCTGCCTCCGGGATGCTTCGTACAAAAGGGCATGGCCGAATTCCTTCCCGTTCCTTGCCCCCATTCTTTCCCGCCTCTAATTATCTCGGATGTCGACAAGGCGTAAAGCCATAAGCAAAAAAAAAAAAAGAACTCTTTTTTACTTACATACTACAAGCGTATATATCCCTTGTTTTTCTGATATTTCCCCCGTTCTGTTTGGCGGATTTTGAGACCTGCACAGCCCTCGCCTCAGTTTTGTGACGGATATCAGGATACAAAGCCTGGTCTTTGTCACACGGCAGTCAGCCCTCCGAGTTGTGCCCGCGTCATCAGAGCTGACACAAGTAAAGAGAGCGACAGCGGTATCGCGTTATTCAGTGAGGCCGCGTGTGGCCCACGCAGTCTTTGATGGACGCTATTTTGAGGTCACCGTCCGACAGCATCGATCTCCAGCCAGGTGTTCCACTAACACGCTAATTCACAGACCAGTCGAGAGCTTCAGAGAGATCTTTTTGAATTAAACCAGCGTTTTTTATCGACCGTGCTGAGTGGGGGGGGGGGGGGTAACGCTCTCGCCTCGCATTCGGGAAGACGCCGGTTCGAATCCCCGCCCAGCAATCCAGATTTACGATTTCCATTGCTTCCGGAAACTAGTCTAGGTGAACGCTGGTATAGTTCCTTCAAAAGGCCATCGCCAAATTCCTTCCCATTCCTTGCCCACCGGTTCATTGCCGCCTCTAATGGCCGCGACATCGACGACGCGTAAAGCCGCCCGAATCCTTCCTGTGTCCTCTATTTAAACCTGGTCCTCTTGATTCTCACCTCTAACGATCCTAAGAAATAGAATTTGTTACTAAGGACTCATCAATGACGTCTGCGCTAGCGTTGACGTGAGTGTCCTTCTTTAGCCAAATTGACAGTAAAACAACAAGTATTGTTAATAACTTAACATTTTATTCCGGTGTAATAGCAGCTGATTATATTATAGATGATAAAGGGGTTATTATGGCCGTGCAGTCCACTTGTGGGTATTATGATTTATTTGGAGAGGTGTTCTTAGAAGCATCTTAGGATTTTAGATTATCTTCCAGGCTATAACGGATTAACTACTTGCGGGAACCTAGATGTTATTTGTCACGATAAGGATATTGACACCAGGGCGACTCTATTAATAAAACAGGAGTTCCGTGACTGCTTTATTTGTGATATTTATAATAGATCTTACCTTTCCGATATATCACAAACTCTTCCACATAATTATCAGAAATAACTTATGATCTAACCTAACGACTGTAAATGACTGAGGCGACAACTGATAAATTAAACATCCTTTAACTATATAAGCCTAACCATACATTTATCCGCAACTCTGTCTAACATTATGCTGGAAGGTAAACGACACGCAAGAATAGCTACAATTGTTACCAACTTACTAAATGAAGTAATAGCTTCTTCATACGAGTATAATGGAAAGATGACGTTACTGATTAAATACTAATAACTGAATAATTAACGATCCTGATTATAACTCGACATTACCAAATAAGCTTATCACAAGGCTACAACATTATTACAACCAACGGCAAACAACTTTTTTAAGTTACACAGATTGAATAATGACTGAATAATTTATCTAACTACTTTAACTAACCAAACGCTAACTAACGCGAGACAATGCAAGGCAAAGCATGGCTTTTCCATGCGCCGAAAGCACAAACAAAACGCAAGTCTTACCTCTTACATGACTGCTGGCAGAATCGTTACAGAATAAAATAGAATAGCATGATCCGATGCTACGCCGGGGTTCTTATATGTGCGATCACGTGCTAAACACGTGATGCGTGCTTCGCGCAGCAGAAGCACTGAGAGTCAGCAGAAAGTCTCATGTAGACACTGTCCGCTTGCTTCGAGTAACTCACAATATTCACAGACTAAAACTCCAAATTTAAGCCCCAATCCACAGACTGCCCGTTACACCGGTATACGAAGCGAATCATAAAGTCTTTGCTCCTATTTTTTCCCTCCCACAGCCGAACGACGTTCGTAAATGAGATATTGACATATCCATTCCCAAGGGCAGACCTTTATTGGAACGTCCCTGTCTTATCTACGGGAAAGTCTGAGGCATGGCGTTGCTGTCAGTTGTTAAAGATGTGATTCGTTTTCTATGGAGCAAGGGACGAACACCCATCGAAAATGACAGGAAAAGGCATAACAGGTATGGGTAAAGCTGTCTCGCTTTGAAAATTTTGAAGTAGTGGATTATTAATTCGCATAACGCCATGAGGACTCGACGGTGATTCTGCCACAGGAACATCTCAAATTTAGTGCTGCGATTGGACAAATATCTGAACCGGTGTGGAAACTGTGTCGAAAAATAGTGTAAGGCAAGTATAATACTACGTATATTTGTAATTACCTGTATGTACCTTAATTCTGCCAGTAAAAAGTAGGGCCAAAGACTTTCTGTTTCGCCCTCGAACAAGAGAATCTATTCCTTGGTACCTAATGTAAAATTACAAGCATACATACAGCTAGTTTAACTTAGGACGTGGGTTGTAAGGGATATGTAGACATGAAGATGTTATCACAATATAGGAAGAAATAGAGGATTACATCAAACCAGTCGAAAGACTGATAACAGCAAAAAGAACTGATTTTCCATTTCCTTATAACGCTTTTAACTGCCATTCATGAAAGACTGGACAATGGACTATGAATTATACAAAAACATATAACAAGAAAGCGATATAAATATGAATATTGTCGACAGGAATTCTTCACGGGTCTTCTGCCGGATAAGATCTTTTAAACACGACGTTTCGGCAGTCACCTCCGCTGCCTTCATCTGGTGAGCTGTCATCGCGAAGTAGCTGCCTGTCTACCATACGCCGGGAAAAACTTAATTGTCACATGAATATTGTCGTTACATTCATATAAATGGCTCTCGTTTAGAGGACAAGAAGATGTCATCAATTGTGTTTAACCTCATGCATGTGTTGTTTTCGTCTTGGATTTCAGGCTCGTGTCCTGTCACGATCTCAGTTTATGAGGTTATGTGGAAAAACGGGAATGCCCTGTTAAGATTAGTTAAGAGGCACGTTTACGTGTGTACTAGTTACCTGTACTAAGTTTTCTACCAACCCAGTTCATCATTTGGACTAAAAAATATTAATCTGTATGACGTATATTGTTTCTCAACCAATCCACAATTTTTTATGTTAAATAACAGCAGTACCACCACTTGAATAAAGGAATCCTATATTATTCAAGCAATACGTAATTCAGCTGACAAAGCAAGAGAAGAAATAGAAAGAAAAATGGTCATCACATACCTCAAAACAAGTAGTTCTGAAACACCCTACTAAACCGCTGTCAACTCCGCAAATTTCTAATATCAAAACTGGAAAATCAACCGTATTAGTACTGTCTACGCTAGGTGTAGAAGCTTGCTTCAAACTTGAGCATTCCCAGCTCCACAATAACAAAATTATGCAGCTTAGCGTTTTCCTCTAGCTATGCACCAGTGACCGAGCGAGGCGGTGTAACGGTTAGCGTTCTCGCCTCGCATTCGAGAGGACGGCGGTTCGATTCCCCGTCCGGGCATCTAGATTTGGGTTTTCCATGGTTTCCCAAATCACTCCAGGCAAATGCCGGGATGCTTCCTTCAAAAGGCCATGGCTGAATTCCTTCCCATTCCTTGCCCCCATCCTTTCCCCCCATCCTTTCCCGTCTCTAAAGACCTCGATGTTAAAAAGAGACGTAAAGCAGAAAAAAAAACCAGTGACCTACTGATGTATGGAACTGAGCATTAAATCAATGACGCAACTAACACAGCGCCAGCGAAAAGAAAACGGAACTGTAGCTTGATTCCTCCGAATAATACAATGTTTATTGCTCGAAAGTTAACACTACATAATGCACTGTTATTTTCATGTGTTAAATATTTAAATACTTGTATATCTATATGACATATAACAATTAATGACATTTTTTGTAAACTTCTAGACTAATTTTAAGATTTCACTCAACAGGCAGCAAAAAATTTTGTAACAGAAGCAGAAATCGCAAATATGTTTCGATTTAGGTGCATACAATTATTTTATTGGTCATCTTATTGTTAGCAAGCGTAAAAATCTAGTTCCGCAATTCCAAGATAGTAAATTTGTCATGAGTTAGAAGGTAGTTGGAGAGGCGGGGGAGGGGAAGGGGGGAGGAAAGATTATGAATACTGCTATTAACCTCAGTTCCAAAAATGTTACTGTGGCCTCTGCAACAGTCAAAATGGCAAATAAAACAAAAAGCAGTGAGCACATTAAAAATTCATTCTTTATCCTCGGATGACACGTTACCGAAAAATTTCAGTCGTGTCAAACAAAGGGTGGGATAACTGTTACAGAATGAAAACTCACAACTCACCGCGGATAAAAATCAGGTGCTTCGGTTGTAATCTCTGCTATACCTTGAGTGATGGTGATAGTCCACTCCCCACAAGGGTCAATGTTGGTACCTCAGCAACGGAAACTGACGAGCTATGATCCTCTATTATTTTTAGTCGATTCGCTTTCACTGTGACTAAAAGTGTTTATTCCTGCTTTAATTTTGCTTAGTGTACGCTGGTGATACGGGAAAAAGTAATACATCGTTTTAAAAAAATTCTTACCGACTACTATGAAATTTATGTATAATACAATTAAATGCGTGAATTCATTTAAGGAGAAAAGCGTCTAATGTTTACAATCTATTATCTGTAGCAGTTACTATAATCAACTCACATCACATCCTAAAAAAAAGTTTTGACCGTACATAGGAAAGAGGAAAGTTTATTAAAAACTCAGAGAAACTTTACATGTAACGTACGAAATCACGAATTATGTCAAACAAATCAATAATCAATATTTGTTTATGAAACTATGCTTTCCTTAGAGGCTTTTTTATAACAATAAAAATATCAGTCATATTTGACGGGTTTTGCGGAAGTTACTGTAGTAAGTACTCTGGGCAGAGATAAAAAATATTAGAATGCCAGCAGACATTCGATGTTAGTTTTCTCACTGCCTTAATCATTGTGTATTCTGTTTATCTATGGAAGAAGTTGTGTAAAAACTAAGGATTTAGCACGATTTTACTATGTAGAAATTTTTTCTATCACTACTTATTAGGTGCTTATTTGTATACACATTATAAATTTGTCAGTTGTTACTCACGGTGCCCATGTAAAGGCCTGTGATCTTGTCTTTGTGATACTGCACTTAAGTCAGAAGGGATAGTCCTTAAATGTCGGAACAACGTTTCGGGCATTTCCGTCTGTCATCCTCATAATCCTTATTAACATCATACGACAGGTCAGGATTCCACCCGTTCCCTTAATACAGTGGATTCCGTTAATAGCGGATACCACCGCTGCATAAGTGCGTCAGAATGCGTCATAGGGGATCCGCGGCTTCAAGCCAGGAGACTTTAATTACAATTAGCAAGACAGGTGGATGTCCCGGGTGACTTTGTGATTGGCTCACCGTGCGCGACGCTGTTTGTGCTACTTGCTGCTGCGGTCTGGCTTCAATTACCTCCAATTAACAATTAGCCGTGCTCTGCGACCTCAGTACGATGCCTCCAGGGGAGCCGGTGCAACTCTGCGGTAACACACATCGGGGATCGTCACCACACAGTGGTACATGAAGAGGCCTCAGTATAAAGTGGAAACGTATTATTTTGGAAATAAAAATTCATGTATAGGCATTTTATAATCAGTTCTAATAAATGGCAAAGCTTAGTCATTGTGTCATCGTGTCTTTTATGTTGTAATGTCACACTACCGGCCTTCATTGCCCATTTAACAACGGCCACAGATGCTATGTGCGTTACTTAATAACAGATTTATTTAGCTAAGCAACTGCGATGAAATTATTGTAAGAACAAACGAAAGAAATGTCAGTATTAGAGAATGAACTAGACAAATCTTAATCATCCTCCCTACAGTCCTGATCTACAACCCTGTGACTTTCATTTCTTGAGACGACTGGAAGAAGCGTTAGTAGGCTGACGATTAGATGAGGGTATCAAGCACAATTGTCTGCTGAAACAATCGCTGTCCTTTTAACGTAAAGGAATCAAAATGAGTCGATACTCTAAGGAAACTGTACTTGCAAATCAGAAAATTATATTGATAAACGGGGTGTATTTGGTTCATTTGTTATGGTTAATAATTGTTTAAATAGGTCGGGTTTATATTTGATTCAGCACTAAATCTAAGAACCGAAATGAGACACGTATCTGTTCAGATTATGGTTTTCCGTTCCCTCAAGGGGTAGCAGAACGCTCATAATATTGAAATTCCTGATCTATGAAATTATATTTTGCAACTGTTTTGATCTAGTGGACTAGGGTATCACCATTACATGAACAAATGATATTGTGACTCTGTCACTCTTTAAAAATTTGTAAAACCCTTTGTTCGGTGTAAAAAGGTCTGATATCAAGGCCTTTAGGCTATGCGACTGTCCCCGCATGAGGATTCGAATTCCAGTATCTGCAAAATCACCGAGGAAGAAAGGATGCTACAACTATCAATCAAGACCAAAAGAAGATGTTGTTACTGACAGATAATATCCATCGAAAATGAGTGATATTATATATCCACATACATCACATGCGCAGAATCTATTACCTATCAATGACAACCGATTCCTAAGGATAATGTCTGTTTCACACCGGAATTGAAGCTAATACTAGCAACAATATTCAAGTAAGTATGAAAATTCTTCTCGTTTGTTAGTAAAATTGGGCACAATTTTAATTCCTTTCTCATACAAAATTACTGACATTTTTGAATAAAAATGCGGCAATATGCTTTAAGAGCCAGTAGGAAATATTCCCTATTTATTAAAATAAAGCAGTGTATTTGTGTCATTAAGTTTTTCTTAACAACAAATTGTTTTAATCTAAAGGGTGAGAAGTTGTGTAGATAAGTTTTGGGTACAGTATTGAAACAAATATTTTTTTATAATTTAACGGTGAACATATGAAGAATTAAATTAATATCTTGAAGCCCTGAAATAATGAACGGAGTTATGTGTTTGCCTTGCGTTCCTTAAAAACATTTAGTAACTTCATTGCAGATAATATGAAAGTGCTAAAAATCTGGATAACATTTTGCATCCGCACTTGACATTCTAAGCATGCGCACTTAAGATGATGTTGATGTTAATTCACCTTACGTATTACGTTTCATATGAATTTATATATAAGCGTGAATATGTGTATTTCATGAGTATATATATCTAAACTGTATCAAAACTGTCAAAGCTTAAATTGCAATCATACTCAATGAAAATCACATGACGACGCCAGACGGTATATTTACATGCAGTCGAATCACCAGTAACACACACTGAAACACGTTCCAGTATTTTTATTTGCTTCTTTGTTTATTACTTGACTTTTGTTTATTTATTTTCGTGCAGTGTTGATGGTTTCATTGTATTCTCTGACTGCTGCTACAGTAAGAAAAGAAATATGGATTCACTTTAAAACTCGATACGGTAAAGGTATTAATATGCATGCTATAAAAACATTGATTTTCGTGCAGAAATACTAGCATTTGTCTTTTCAGCAGTGCAACTTATTTTTTCTTAATTTTTTTTTATGTTACGAGCCAGAAATATGCGTTCACTCTGACATTTTTGACTTGCTTAGAAGCTAGTTATTAATGATAAAAGTTTGTATGTTCCACAGAAGTTTCACTTGAAGATGTACACTCCAATACATTACACCACCATATATATATATATATATATATATATATATATATATATATACGGGGTGAGTCAAAAAGGAGTTTACAAATTTGGAATGATATAGAAATTTGTTGAGAATCGGTAGATGTGTAATTTTGAAGCAAACAACCTCAAGTTTGATTGACGTAGTGCATTAGTACACCATTCCGCCACCAGGAGCGCTAGCGTAGTGCCCAGGTAAAATGGCTTGCAAGCCTACAATGTACTCTTGGCACAAGAACTATGTTGAAATGGGCTGCAGAGGTTACGTCCGATTTGCTGCAACGAGGATAGGATGGTGGGATGTTTGCCGCATGACAAATGGTAGTTGGAGCGAACCAAAAAGACTTTCATGTGAAACTGGTGGTTGTTTGCTACAAAATGACACATCTAACAATTCTGTAAGTTAACTCAATACCATTCAAAAGTCCTCTTTGACTCACCCTGTATATATATATATGTTTGGTATTTAATATTATGAAGTTACCCTGTGTAGGGTAGAAGTAATCTTTATGGATGATGCACAGTGGTTGATCGCTTGTTGATGGACGCATTGTTTGCCTGAATCAGAGGGCAGAGTCACCGATTACATTGCAGTCGACTATCGATATCTTGTGTCATCGCTGCAAACACGACTCGTCGACGCACGGGGCACCTGCCGCTTCCCTCGCGACCGCAGACCGCTGTTGGCTTTGTTTCCATTAGTTGGATCCTCCGCCCACGAGTTCAGCCCGCTGTATTAATCACGCGCGTAACAACCCGCGGATCACTGTCCGGCATAACGCGAATACACGTGTACACTCAGAGAGCCGCGCCACAAAGCTCATCGCTGCCAACGCTCGGTCATTACCCCACTGGCTGTAATATCTAAAACACTCGTGCTGCTCGTTATAGTGAAAAAAATGCCAGTGAGCTGCAACAAACCCTACTTATGGGGGGCTATGATATGCATATTTTACCTAATTCTTACCCAGCGAGGCGAATGAGCGGTAAGGAGGCATCCATTCATTACATGAGGTGATTTTTTGGAAATCTGGAGCCCCCTCCTCCCTGAGATTTGGTGAGACCCCCCTGTGGTGAGATATGGTAGGACCCCCCCCCCCCCCTTGTGGTGAGATCTTGAGGGTACTTTTTTTTTTTACTTATGGCTTTACGCCTCGTCGAGGGCGAAGTCATTAGAGGCGAGAGGAAATTTTGATACAAGGAACGGGAAGGAATTAGGCCATGGCCTTTTGAAGCAAGCTTCCCGTTATTTGCCTGGAGTGATTTGCGGAAACCATGAAAAACCTAAATTGAGGAGGGGGATTCCCCCCTGCAGACGACCTCGTTAATTTTGGAGACCTTTTCCTCTTTTTTTAGATCTCCTGTTCTCTAGGGCGGTTAGACCCTTCGTAAGGGGTCGTCCATTAATTACGTGAGATGTTTTTCCGGAATTCCGTTTCCCCTCCCCCCCCCCCCCACGAATGGATCTCGCAACTTTTTGAGACAATTCTTTTTCCCCCTTCCCCTTGGTGAGGTTTCGTGTGATTTCGCCGTATCCTCCCACCCTATTTCACCTCACGTAATAATGGACGCTCCCTAACCTTACCTTGTAATCGAAGTCGTTTGTATAACTTTCGTTTTTTTTAAAGTTTTCCTTTTCTTCGAAAATTAAAAAGATAACGTGAGATTTCTGTCGGCTCCCCCCTCCTCTTGACGGAATTTTGTGAGATTTCGCCGGATCCACAACCCCCCTTTTCCTTATTGCACCTCACGTAATTAATGGGCACTCATTAACACTCTGGAGTCACATTCTGGAGGACCCAGGTTCGAATCCCCGTTCAGTCACTGAGGATTTTATTTTCCGTCGTTTCCCAAAATCGACCCAGGAAAAAACTGTGATGGTTCTTTCAAAATTAATTCCCGTTCCTAGCCGTGAGTCCTTTCCCGGCGAGAGGTCAACAAGATGTAAGCAAAAAAAAAATCTCCACTAGTATTTGGTAAATATGTTAGGTGATGGCGCGGTTCTACCGTAAATCAATTTACTTAGGTTCAGTACACATTGCCGAAATTTCGGAAAAATTATCGGCAGAATTAACCAAGCTCAGGCTGGACTTAACAGAACGGAAAGCTACATTTAATAATATGAGTTCAAATCTGAAGGAGGCATTTCTAAGTATTTACGGATGAAGCGTTGTGTTATGTGCAAGCAATTCATGGGCAATGGTTTAGGGAGCATGCAAAATACTGGTAGCTTGTAGTATATTACAATTACTAAAAATGATGAAGATCAGTTGCAAGGAAAAAGGAAACAGAAAGAGGAGAACACAACAGAGCTACTGTAAGAGACAGCAGGGTAGTAGGGACTATTTAAAAAAAAAAGACTTGATAACAGCTAAGGAGGTGGCTAAATACGGGTTTGTGAAGTGTATTGTCAGTGCACGGGGACCATTGACTAATGCGTCGAGAATTTTCTATGCCTATGTTAGAAAAATGAGGGGAAGAGAGGGTGTTGAGACGCTTATAGATAAGGATGGAGACGTTACTGAGGATTTGAAAAAGGCAGAGATTTTAATTATCTGGTTCAGTGAGAGCAATGAATCAGAAATGGGATGGTCTAAATAGAGGGTCTAGCTTAACAACACAAAAAGAAATGAGCACAACAAGAAATTTGAAATTCATGCTTAGGATATCATGAAGGAACTAAGAAAGCTGAAAAAAAATAATAAAAGGGCTGGTGTAGATATTATTACTACAGATGTCTTACAATTAGCAGGATGTGACATTGTACCTTATATTCAAATATTATTTAAATTGAGTCTGTATACTTGCTGTTTACCACAGGAGTGGAGAAGTGTGATAGTAGTGCCGGTACAAAAAGGAGGGGTGAGAAATAAAGTGGAAAATTATAGGCCAATCAGTTTGACATCAGTGGTAGGTAGATTAATGTAAAGATTGATATGCAACCACATCAGAAATATGTGTGAGGAACATAAGTGGTTTTCAAGCAGGAAACATGGGTTCTGGCAAGGATATTCATGCGAATCTCAGTTGGTGGGATATATGCAAGATATTTCAGATGAAATTGGAATTGGGAAGGGAGGCCAAATTGATAGTGTAGCACTAGATCTTTCAAACGCTTTTGACAGAGTGAGCCATAAAATTTACATCTACATCTACATACATACTCTGCAATTCACAAAATTGTGGGTGGCAGAGGGTGCTCAGCACCAAACCTAATCTCTTTGTTGTGCATTACAATCCCTAATGGTACGAGGGATAAAAGAAATCATATAAGAATCAGTGCGGCACCTTATTTCTCTAATCTTTTTTTCCTGTCATTCCGACTCAAATAGGTTGGTGGACGAAGTATTTCACTACATTCGTAAGTGAAAGTGAGAGTACACACGTTTACCAATAAGTTTATACGAAACGTGCGTCGTCTATCTACCAGAGACTCCCAGCCCAGTCTACTAATCAGTTCTGTAACGCTTTCATAAGGACTGTAGCAAGCGGTCACGAATCGAGCGGCTCTTCTCTGTACTACGAAACGGATCCCAGATGACACAACAATAGTCCAAATGTGGACGCACAAGAGATTTGTACGCTATCTCCTTTGTTTTTTCACTACAATTTTTCAAGATTCGACCAAGAATTACCTATACCTACTAACGTATTAATATGTAAGTCCCATTTAATGTTCCTTTGTACTGTTACTCCCAAATATTTAATAGAATTGACCATGGTAGTAAATAAGTTAAAATCTATTGGAGTGGATGAGAATGTGATTTGCTAGGTTGAAGAATTTTTAGAAGCTAGAAAACAGAAAGTTACGGTAGGAAATGCAGTATCAAAAAGATGGAAATAAAAATTAGAGTGCCACAGGGTAGCGTATTGGGACCATTGCTATTCATTATCCTAATGAATTACTTCTTAATAACAAACTCAACTGGGCAGGACACATTGGACAGGTAGTAGGAAAAGGTTTCAAGATTCTGCACCTGTTGGAGAGAGTGATGAGGGAATGTACGAGACAAGTAAAGGAATTGGGTTACAAAACTTTAGTCAGACCATTAGTTGAATATGGTAGTATTAAACTGAGGAGTTGGAGAGGGTGCAAAAAAGGGCTGCTAGATTTGTTTCTGGAAATTACCGCAGAACGCAATCAGTAACAAATATGATAAAAGAGCTGGAATGGGATTCACTGGAAGACAGCAGGATGGTGAATAGGGTCATGGGAGTGTACAAGGCGTATATTTGCGATGAAGCATGGAAAGATGTTGGTGTAAGAATTAAAAGTAATGCATGGAAGGGAAAAGATGACCATGACCACAAGCTGGCACTCGATTTCAGGAGGAAGGGTGTGGGAGGATTATTATTATTATTATTATTGCCGAATTCTCCCAATAAATGGAAGACGGTAAGCAAATGACCGAATCAAGTTTTCTTCGAGTTCTTCTTATTGTTCCAATAGGGTTTCATTTTTTCCGAGAAAGCTTTTTTGCGTTCTTCCGACCACTTTGGTCTGTATTTTTTTGTTTAGGTTGCTCAGTTATAATTTCCCATTTGTCTACTTTGTGTCTGAAGGTGTCTCTTTCTAAGATGTCTGTTGCTCCTATGCTTGCACTTTTAAGATCCTTCCGAATTTCATTCAGCCAAGGTGTTGGATTTTTAAGTGAACTTACATAGTCTATTATCTTTTTTTGTCAATCGACTTTCTTGTAATCTCTTAAGGTTACCAAAGAATTCCATTCGCCTTTTCTTGATGTCAGTTTCGAGGTTTGAAAACTTTTCTGTTGTTTTAATTGATTGTAGTCTGTAACCATCTTTAGTGAGTCTTGTTCCTAGAAATTTTCTAATGTTTTTCTCTCTACTTTTTTAATTACTTCAAGGTTATTATTATTATTATTTATAGGTAAAGGTGTGAAGGATTTTAATAAGTTACCGAAAGAAATGATAAATAATTTACTAAAAACATTGAAAGAATTTAATGTTGAAATTTGTAGAGGGCAAATGTAGGTTGATGCGGGAAAGGGGGGAGGTGGGTGCGTAGGGAATTTGGCACCGGAGCGTGCGCTCCATTGCAATTAAAATAAAATAAGATTACAATATTCACAAAGGAGAAAAATTAATCAAAATCGTGTGTGGGAAGTTACCTGACGAATGATCTGATTTTTAGTTAAATTTTATATAGTACTTTTCTTTAAGAAATATAAATGTCACTGATGAGACTGCACGAGGCGATGTGAGGAGTGTCACGTAGAGTACTAGCTGTGAAGCCACGTGAGGGGTGCGTAAGCGTCACCCTCCTGGCGGTCGCCCCCAACAATGGACGAGTTAAGCATTTAATCCCGGGGGAGGAAAAATGTCTCCCGCGACGAGCCCGAGACAAAAGCGCCGGAACAATGAGTGGAGAATAATAGAGGCGGCTGCAGCCGATACCGGCGAGATTGCCTATCAGCGGCGATTGTCCGCCACAGGTGCCTGCCTACCTGCTCTAATTGACGTCACAGCTACTGTGCGCAGACTCGCGCCATCACATCAAACCCGCCAGAATATATCGGCAGAAAATAAAATTTATCACTCACAGATTTCAATCAGTTAAAATCTTCACTGTGTCAACAGTTAAATCAGTCGCAAAAACAACAGTACAAAAAGGTACAATAAGCGCTTATTTCATTTTATTTTTAAATCGGTTTGATTAATCGTTTAAAGTTTTAATCCGTTTTTATGTGGCTTCTATCCGTCTAGTGATGCTAAAAATATAAAGAATTCGTTTTGGTAAACGCGTTTCGATTTTACTCTATCAATCACTGATACCGTAAAACAAGTTATCAACATATTTTTACACTGGAATACTATGTAGGAATACATAAAAGTTTTCAGGGTACCGATGATGATATAATAAATTTCAAAAGCGTAAGCCAAACTAATATTTTTTCCGAGCGTGATGGGTGAGCGGCAACGCTCTGGCCACGCATTCGGGAGGATGCCTGTTCGAACCCCGTCCGGGCATCCAGATTTCGGTTTTTCCATGGTTTCCCCAAATCATTCCATGCGAATGCCGGTATACTTCCCTTAAGAGGCCATGGTGGAATTCCTTCCGAAAAACTCTTTTTTTTTTTAATCTGGCTTTTAGCCTCCTCAACGTCGGCAAAGGACTGGAGGCAAGGGTTAATAAGGAATTCGACCATGGTCTTTCGAAGGAACCATCCTGGCGTTCCGTTTCTTTTTCAATCCTGGTTTAACGCCTCATTGACGTTGAGGTCATTAGAGGCTGGAAAGAACTGGGAGCAAGGAACGGGAAGGAATTTCGCCATGGAATTTTGAAGTTATTTGGGGAGAACCTTAATCTGGATGACCGGACGGGCATTCGAATCCACGTCCTCTCAAATGTGAGATCAGAGCATTGCCGCTCACCCACCACAATCGGTTTTTAATCTCTTACAAATGTTAAGCAAAATGTTCTATCTCGAGCTCAGATGATAATGTTAAACGTTCAAAAGTTCTCATGATTCTATTTCCATTGCTCTCCTCACTTTCCGCTGGTCTTTGTTCCAGTGGTTGATGGACGTGGTTGATCTTGTCATTTGTTGTATCTGGTTGCATCGCTGTGCTGATGTGGGGACGGCTCCTGTTGACGGCCACTTGCAGCTTCCGCCTCAGTGGGCAGCCCCCTTAGCTGGCCGCGTGGTCCGCGGCGCAGTTGGTGCATGTTAGAGTAGCGTTAAGTCTCTTCGGACTTAGCCCCGGTAGTCCTTCGACCGGTGCCAGTATCCCTGGCACCTGAACCATAGGTCGCCAGCTGTCCCTGTGGTTTTCTTCTTGCGTGGACTACTCCTGGTGGTCCTACCATCTTGCTGCTTGGTTGGGTTTGGCCTCCTGTGAGTTCTTCTTCCCTCCCACGTAACCCGTCGTGGATTTTGTCACAACCCCAGCCTCCCACGTAGTACGTAGCTACTTTTCTCTATTGATTCCAGAAGACATTTTGTACTGTTTTCTCTTATCAGACTATCGTAAATTACATAAAGAGTTAATTAAATGACGGAAATAAATATTCAAATGCTATTGTGTGTTCTATACCTCATTTTAAGTGCGACAAATATGTAATATGAATGAAAAGTTACGTAGCTTGGCTCGGAAACCCGCCCCCCCCCCCCCGTTTACGTAGCACAGCGTAGCTTTCCAACCAATCCCTCCCCCTATAGACCGAGCCACGTAGTTTATGGATGCTCCCCAGAGACCGCGGATTAAATTCCCCGTGCGGTGAACCAGGTATTGACGTTACGTTGTTTCCAGAAAGCAGTCCACGTAAATGCCGAGATAGTTACTTCAAAACATAACGGCCGAATTCCATCCCATCTGTAATGACCGCGATGTCTACAAGGCGAAAATTTATAAAAGTATAAAATGATTACCTGGTGCGCTGATACGATCTTATGCCCGAAGTAAAGCGAACGCGGTGGGTGAGTTATTGGCTCGGACGCAACGCCAGGGTCCCAAGTGAAGCCATCAAACGTATGGAATTTGTGTAAAGTTGTTTGAAATGTGGGTAGCTATTTACACGTTCCCACGCAATAAATGTGTTATTAGCTGTTCCTGTTCATTGCAGATGTGTCTTACGATTCACTCTTCCAGAGAAAACAGCATTCCACATCGTTATAAAACATACGACACAGGTAAAAATACGAAACATTCAGTTTGGCAGGCATATTACACTGACATGTTTGCATTAATATCGGTTATGTATGGCAAAGATAAAATGTTAATATCCTCATTGCTGCCAACTTCTTATGGCGAAATTGATTGTTATGGGGCAATGTTCTTGCTCACCAACTACTCCCGGCGTTCACGAGGAAATACATTCTGGACCAAGCTGTAAAATTATAAATCCATGGCAATGGAGCATTTTTATCTTCGATTAGTACTAAAATAAAGCCATTTATCTAGATGGTTTTGTTACGTTACGTTTGGTAATCGTATTTCTCAGATGAACAATGTGTGTTATAATCGCTGCAATCTTCTATTGTTGGTTGCGGCACATAACAACTTCGCTGAAGCAGTTTTCGGGAAAGTAACTTAGTTTAGATAGAAGAGAATGCTCGGGATGTACAGGTCATATGTTGGTGACGGAGCTTGGAGGGATATTCGTCAAAGAATTAGGAATAGTGCATGGAAGGGGAAAGTGGACCATGACCACAAGCTGGCGCTCGATTTCATGCATAAGGGAGTGGGAAAATTTTCTTTTGTTGTTAAGGGTGTGAGGGATTGGAGCAAATTACCAAGTGTAGTGATGAATAATTTTACAAAAACGCTTAAGGAATTTACAATTAAAATTTGTAAATCATAATAGTAAATGGTGAGGAATTTATCATTCCAATTATAAAAGAAAATATTTTTTTAAAAAAAAACTGTATATACAAGGGGTAAATGGATGACTGGGGCAATTGAGACCGGTGTGTTAGATCCAAAGCAATTAAATCAATAATAATACTTATTTCGACATATCTGTGTTCCTCAATTTTTATGGGAATATCTCATTTTGTGATGTTTGCCAAGAAACGTTTCTACCATAATTTCCGGCCGATTTTGACGTCTGAGATATAGCAACATACCTGCTACGAAAAGGGAAACCATTGCTGTAATGATGAATTGAGTGTCAAATTATGCCGGTATCGTTACTTCACAAGATCATGACTGAATTCCTTTCCGTTTAATTTCCCAAATCATTTCCTGCCTCTAAAGACTACAATTTCAACTAGTCGTAAAGGCCTAATTTTCAATTTCTTAAAAAAAAAAAGGATAGTAATTTTTTACATTTTCGTTACTGGGGTTGTATTGTTTTCAATATTGCCCACAAAAAACCATTTGAATTATTAAGGAACGAAGGAACGGGAATTTTTGAATTTGACTAATCACTGTTTTACGGATCACATCAGTGATGAATACGGGGAAGACGCATTGAGTGTTTTTAATCTTATGATCTTTACCCCAAGGACCACTGCAGTAGGCCATTTTTTTGTGATCTTTTGTAAGAAAGTACTGATTAAAATTGCTCAGTAATATTCCTTAAAATTATAATATTTCTTAAAATATCCTCTAAAACAAGGAAATTTAATCAACGGAAATCTAATATGCTGAAGTAATTGGCTAAGTTTTGAAAGCCAAGTTAATAAATATAAAAAGACTAATTACTTACGAATTATTCCTTTAATGGATTATACGACGTAAATTGTATTACATTTTAATCACATCAGGATACCGAAAATGTTGCTTAGTTATTGTTTGTTCCTAAGATAATGAGTTAAAGAACTGAAGGAAGGAACACCGGTAGCTACCCCATTATTTTAATACTTGAACATACAGGCAATTGCTATACAACAGATCTTACAGCTACAACTATCCGCAAGGCATGGATTAATATTCCAGGAATCAAAGCAAAATGCTGAGTCGTAAACTTTATCTTCTGCCTAATTTCAGTACAGCAATCACAGTAGATTAAATGTAAAAATAGGATTGGAAGCAATAGGAGAAGTAAGTGAATTCTGCTACTTGGAAAGCAAAATTACAACCGATGGCCGAAATAGGAATGATGTTAAAAGCTTAATAGCACTAGCAAAAAGAGCATTCATGAAAAAGTGGAATCTTCTAGTTTCAAAGATTGATCAAAGTATTAGAAATAACTTCTTCTTTTTTTTTTTACTTTGGCTTGACGCCTCGTCGATGGTGTGGTCATTAGAGGCGTGATGGGATAGAGGAAAAGGAACGGGAAGGAATTCTGCCATGGCCTTTTGAAGGTAGCATCCCGTCATTCGCCAGGAGTGATTTGGAGAAACCATGGAAAACCCAAATCTGGATGCACGGACGGGGATTCGAACCGGAGTTCTCCCGAATGCGAAAAGAACTTTTTAAAACTATATAGTTGGAACTCAGCACTTTGTGGTAACGAAGCATGAACTTTAGGAATACGAGAAAGGAAGAAAACTGAATCATTTGAAATGTGGTGCTACAGAAGGATGCTGAAAATTAAGTGGACAGACAAAGTACGAAATGAACCTGGTTAGGAAATGATGGGTGAGGAAGACGTTTGTGGAAGAAGCTTACAGGAAGAAGAGTCAGGCTGGTAGGTCATATTTTGAGACATGCTGGATTGGTTAATTTGTTAGTGGAGGGAACAGTCGAAGGTAAGAACTGTAGAGGAAGACAGAGATTATAATATATGAAGCAGATAATTAAGGACCAGGGTTGTAAAGGGCAGGTAGAGATGAAGAAGTTAGCACAAGAAAGGAAGGGATGTAGGATTGCATTAAACCTGTCGAATGATTGATGACAGCAAAAAAAAAAAAAAAAAAAAAAAAAAAAAAGCAATTGTAATACCACAGATCTAACCATACACGATTCTACCGCAAGTCATGGATTAATATTCCCGGAACCAGAGCAAAATGCTGAGTCGTAAAAATTAGCTTCTGCCAAATTTCAGCACTCTTTGATTAAAACTTACTGGGTTAGTCGTAACGTTGTTGCCTCGTATTCGGGAGTACGCGGTTTCGAATTCCCGTCCTGCCATAAAAAAATTGTATTTCCGAAGGTTTATGGAAATCACCATAATACACCACCACATTCAAGCGACGTTCTGACGAAAGTTTTATAACCCAATTCCCTCACTTCTCTGATACAACCACTGATAACGTTCTCCAATAAATGGAGGATATGTAAACTTTTTCTACCGCCTGTCCAATGCGTCCAGCCCAGTTGAATTTTGTGCCTCAATAAATCTTCGGAATGAGTCTTATTGTATCATATATATTATTTATAACAGGTGTTTATAGCGACGAGCCACCTTTTCCCTTCATACATACCTAAAATAAAAAAAATGAAATATCATTTTTAAAATTTATTTCTTCTCTTTGGTAACGTCATTAATTACGAAAAGAATTTTTCTAAATTCAACACGAAATGACAAAATTTTGATCAATCAAGGTCACGAGTATGCGATATGTCGAAATTAAACAGGTAGGAATTCAGTCCATAATCGCATTACCGCTATGAATTTCTGTTGACAAATAAACAATTGTTGTTACGAAATCAGATAGTTTAGAGCCAAACTTTCTGGCTTCGCCGATGTTGATAACGAGTTAGCTCATTAGCACTAGATAGCAACACGACATCTGACAGAGATGTTGACAAACTGTGTGGGTTGCCTAGACTCCTAGAGTAAAGAGTTTTCTGATATTTTTGTTTCTGTTAGCGAAACATTTTATAATTTCTATATGTTTCTTAAGACTTTGTGGATACTTTGCTCCGTTCTTTTTTCAGTTGACAAATAACAACTGCTACGATTGATCCGGTTTCTTCTTTCATCGCAACCACAAACCACCACCATCGCTGTTCATTGTATATCATTCACAAAATTTTCATATGGGACACCTAGAATTTTTAACTGTGTTTTAGGCTTCACTGAAAAAGCTGTGAACGACAGTTTCGTCATTTAAAGCAATCTGTAAAATGTATTGATAAGATTTTTAAGCAAAACTATAGTGGAGCGTGTAATTTAGCTGGGGACTGAACTGACCTGGAATTCTTCGAGTAAAATACATCTAAAACGTAATTATTCTATGTGACATTCCATCCTCAAGCACTCAAGCAAACAGACTACGTTAGGCAGCAAGGTACTTAATAGCATTCTTAGTACTTGAACATTCTTGTCCCTGTGACCATGTTTGACGCAAAACTCTCTCCATCCCGTTTTAATTTGCATATGTGTTTGGAAGAACACATCTGCACTAATATTTTAAATGCGAAAGAAACTCTCTACATTTCTCACGTATTCACAACTAAATGGCATAACGGATCTTGATGAAATTTGGGAAGGAAATGTTATGTACCATTAGGAAGGACAGATGATACTTTTTTCGGGATACACAACATATTTTTTCATGAAACCTTGCAAACTTAACGAACGGAGACAGACAGACGGATAGCGTGTGTAAGTCTTTGAAATGTTATATCGGTCACTCAGGCTTTATTTTTCTCGCAGCCTATTTGTATATGATCTGTTTATAAATGTACATACACAACTTACTAGGGCCTGTAGTATAGATCTGCCATAGGAACTTGGGTAGGTAGTCTACCACCTTTGCCCCCCACCCCTTAGTTTGTTGCTATTTTTAAACTTGTTTTAAACTTGATTACGAAAGCTTCCGCGGTCACTGTATGTAATATCTCGGTTCTCCGGGTGGAGCCGCGCCGATATGTTAAAACCTAACGTTTCTGCCATCGTGCTGTTCCTCTGAAGAAGGCTACATCACGATGGAAGAAACGTTAGGTTTTAACAAATCGACGCGGCTTCACCCGGATAACCAAGATATTACATGTTGTAAACTTGTTCTCCCCATGAGACAGCCTCAGTGGTAGAGTGGTATGGTGTTGGCCTCCCCGTCATATCATCCCAACTCCGTTCCTTTGGTGGCACCTTATACTTAATTTACAGCTCTCTATACACAATTCCAGTTCAAAGTCCAAGCGTACGACATCGCGGGTAACAGCTAGTTGTCAATAAACTCGGCACTCTGTCCGCGCATGTCCAGACCGCACATTGCTTTGAAGTCCATCTCGTGTGGTGACAACTCCCAACTAGGTTATCCGTCAAACAAAGCAATCGCAGACGTGTTTGTTCGCTACAACATGAGCTTCTCTCACTGGTGTAAGGTTCTAAGCTTGTCCTGGCAGTTTAGTGTGGCCCAGTAATCTGTGTTAGTGATACTGCTGGGTAGTGTCACAATCCACTTCGTAAAAACATTGGGTGACGGGGATGAATTTCGTAACCAAAACAAAGTCTCTGCAGATTTTTTTAAAAAAGTTGGCTTTGGGTTTGATGACCATACAGCCAAACTATGTATACTTTTTACATTTTGGGCACGCAGATAAGGTCCTGATATTATACAGAGTGTGTATTTACCACCTAGCATATACAATTATAGGTTTTGAATACATATTACATGACGAGTTTGTAGCTATGATTCTTCTACCTTACCACACTACCTTAGACAAGATTCACATATGAAGTTTCTTATAGATATATAATTATATACATTAATTCCACAATACAATTTCCATGTTCAATATTAAGGTTAATGAAAGGAACAATATAGAATTTAAAGTAAAAAATTCCTCTATCTTGTAATAAGCATCGTTCTAGAGGGTTCATACTTTTCAAATATAGCATTAATACACTGCAGATTTATGAAAGGAAAAGCGATGAGAAATATTTCAGCAACTTTTGCAATACAATTTCATTTACTCATTTTACACTTCG
Organism: Vandiemenella viatica; assembly: GCA_031002005.1. Lineage (NCBI taxonomy): Eukaryota > Metazoa > Arthropoda > Insecta > Orthoptera > Morabidae > Vandiemenella > Vandiemenella viatica. The sequence continues at coordinate 13,475,209 of JARYHS010011408.1, read as the reverse complement.
GCACACTATGGACCATAGTGAATAATTCATCGGTCATTTTCTTTCATTTCTTCTGTTTGCTCCCAATATTTGTTCATCCTCTCAATACGTTTTTCTTTCTTTTTCCAATCCGAAATATTTTTTTCTTCATTTCTGTTCTTTCCCCTGAAACTTCAAGATTTTTTAACGACACATGACCTTGTTACAATTTTATTTTTTCGTAAGATTTATTTTTTTGCCTCGTCCGTTTTTACTTCCGTAAAACGAAGACTAAATCTATCAGAATTTATATTTAACTTTTCTCCAGTCTACATTTTTTTAAAAAAAATATGTTTCACACTCCACTGTAAAACCAAGGAGGCAGGATAGTGTAGGGTCTGAAGAGCCCTTTTGAGGCAGCCTGGCTTATGCTATCTTCCCGTCAACATAATCTTTTTACACTCAGTGATAGGAAGGGCCTAACAAGAAAATTCTTCTTTTCTCGTAGACCACGAACGATATTGATTTTCGATTTGAAAATCTTTATTCCTCTTTTATGAACGCCAGATTTGAAGTTACTTTTGCTTCTTTATAGCAAGCGGAGTATAGTAATAAGCCTGCAGTGTGACGGTATGCGTTAAAAATCTCCCGTCTTGAACTTCTGTATGTTTAAGATACTATACGGGTCGAGAATGATCACTGGACCTGACATAGTGCCCCTCGTGACTATGGTTTCGAGGTGATTCGCCATAACAGGATGTACAAAAAACTGCCACATAACATTGCTTAAATAACTAGCTGACAGATGGCAGCACGATCGTCCCACACCGGAGGACGTGGGTTGAAATCTCAGTCGACTCATCCAGACTTCAGTTTTCTATGATTTGCTAAAATCACCCGAGGTGAGTGCCGGGATGATATCTTGAGGATACCAAGGCTGAATTCCCTCCCGTACGGTGTTTCTCATCCTCCACCAGATATAACGCTCTCGACGTAGATAAACCCGAAGTAAAAAAAAAAAACAAATTTCCTCCTCTAGTTCATCAGCAACTGGATATAGCAAATTGGAAATTATTACGGTGTTCGTTTCACAGGATCTTCATATTATTTATAAAATATGTTTCTTTTGTGGCCATCCATCTTTATCCTTTCATACTCAACCAAAATCGGTAAATGAAGTATTAATTTAAAGATTAAGTTCCCCACATTGGTAACATGATTAATTAAAAAAGAATTTTTCTTTATCCTTTCATACTCAACCAAAATTGGTAAATGAAGTATTAATTTAAAGATTAAGTTCCCCACATTGGTAACATGATTAATTAAAAAGGAATTTTTCTTTATCCTTTCATACTCAACCAAAATTGGTAAATGAAGTATTAATTTAAAGATTAAGTTCCCCACTTTGGTAACATGATTAATTAAAAAAGGAATTTTTCTTTATCCTTTCATACTCAATCAAAATCGGTAAATGATGTATTAATTTAAAGATTAAGATCCTCGCTTTGGTAACATGATTAATTAAAAAGGAATTTTTCTTTATCCTTTCATACTCAACCAAAATCGGTAAATGAGGTATTAATTTAAAGATTAAGTTCCTCGCTTTGGTAACATGATTAATTAAAAAAGAATTTTTGTTTATCCTTTCATACTCAAGCAAAATCGGTAAATGAAGTATTAATTTAAAGATTAAGTTCCTCGCTTTGGTAACATGATTAATTAAAAAGGAATTTTTCTTTATCCTTTCATACTCAACCAAGATCGGTAAATTAAGTATTAATTCAAAGTTCCCCGCTGTGGTAACATGACAGTTAAGAAGGAATTTTTCGAAATTCAGCCCTTAAATGAAAAAAACATGAACAATCACGACGCGGATAGTTCAGAGCCTAGCTGCTAGGTGTCACTGCCCTTGATAAGGAGACACCGCAACCCACTAGATAGCAGCGTCAGGTATTCAAATTTTTGTACTGGACGTGATCGCATTGGTGCCCGATATTTCAGTCGACAAATAAACAATGGTTACTACACAAAGAGTCAGTTCTGAGTCAAGCAGCTTGGCTTCTCTGACGTCGATGAGGAGTGATAGCATAGCACTACACGTCACAGAGAAATAGGTACACTGTGTGTGTCTTCTAGAGTAATGAGCTGCTCGGATATTTTTGTTTCTGTTCGTGAAATATTTCATTAAAAGATAACCGATAGTCATATTTTCACTTGAAATGTTGTGTGCAAAGAGGTTTCGTAGTGCAAATGTTTTGTAATTTCAATTTTTATGTAAACATGTTGTAATACCATTTACATGTTAATCGGATTTTGGTTTGTGTTATAAATTACGAGGTGTTTGTGTTATAAGAATGTTTTAAGTATGCAAAAGTGTTTTCTAAGACGTTGCGTACCTTTTTTTGCTGACGCATAAAGATTTGTTACAAAAGAAGTTCATGGGAGTATATAAGGTATTCCTGGTGGTTATAATTAAACTTTACCTATTTAACAAGTTATAACATGGAAACTAATTTCTGTACGAGTACCAAACGTGGTAGCATTATTGTCAAGGACATGGGGAAGAGAATTAATGCAGAATAAATTCAATTGAAACACTTTTAATGTGCTGCTACGGTACATCAAACCATTACATACCGGTACCATTACTGCCACAAAAGGGGTTCAATATGGCGACCATCAGCGTACAGAAGAGTCTGAAAGCGCAGGATTCCATTCTGAATAGCAGAACGAAGCATGTCCGTAGGTATGCTGGCTACCTCTCTGGATATTTCGCGCTTCAGATCAGCACACGTGTGAATGTTCCCCTGGTAAACCCTGTCCTTCACGTAGCCAAGCAACTAGAAATCACAGGGAGTGAGGTCACGTGATCGTTCATTTGGAAGAGATCGGCTGATAATTCGGTCAGGTGTGTGAATCTATGAATCACGATGACTGGCCGTGGCATCTGGTGGCCATAGTTGGAACTGGACGGTGGGGCTGTGACGCATGGAAATCATGCACCCCATACTCTGTACATTAATGCTACCAAGTTTGGTACTCGTATGGTAATTAGTTTCCATGTTATAACGTGTTAAATAGGGAAAGTTTAATTATAACCACCCGGTATATTCGTGATGATGCGTGGAAAGATATTGGTGTCGGTAAGAAATGTAGTGCATGGAAGGGAAAAGATGACCATGACCAGAAGCTGGCACTCGATTTCAGGCACAAGGGTGTGGGAAGATTCTCTTCTTTAGGTAAGGGTGTCAGTGATTGGAATATGTTACCAAGAGAAATGATAAATAATTTACCAAAAACGTTGAAAGAATTTAATGTTGAAATTTGTAGAGGGCAAATGCAGATGTGTGCAGGAAAGGGGGAAGAGGGTTGTGTAGGGAAATTGCCACCGTAGCGTGCGCTACATTGCAATTTAATTGAATGTTATTGTTAATGAATCGGTTATTATTTCATCGTACTTCAAACTACCTATTTCGTTATTCGTGGCATATCTTTCGTGAAATTATAGCACGGGTTTCTTTGTATTAGTGTGAAAATGGTACTGTTCTTCCAGCTGGTTGATAACGTTATATGATTTTAAAACGGTAACAGAAAAAAATTGTAATCTAAAGATGAACAGAACGAACGAAAGGCTTTCAAACAAGAAGTCGAATTGTATTTTGTTGTCTTTGTCGTGCTCGTCAAGACTAATAACCGGTCTGGTTAATCTCTCTGGAGACTTGTAGAAAGAGCATCAAAATACTGCTTCCAAACTTTGTGCGTCTAGAACGGTCGCTTTACTGCAGAACGTATCTTTTACGTTGCTTTGCCACTGATATGAACGTTTGTTGAGATATTACAGGAGGGGGACGTGGCTGAGAAATTCTTGTTTGCACACAGATCTTGCAGAGTACTTTACTGCATTCAAGTTTATATGAGGGCGTTAGCTCCCTAGTGGATTCTGGGTAGCGATAACCGTGTTTTGTACTTCTTGTCAGATACGAGCGGTCAGTTCGTATGAGCTTTCTCCGCTCTTCTTGTTTTCGCGTTTGTGTATCCGGCAGTAAAGTTTTAACGCTCAAACTTTGCCAAGTTGTTTTTCGCAGTACGTCATTAAGCATACGGCTCCAAGAAGTGACTCGATTCGATGGTTACTATGGCTTACATTATCTCCTCCAGTTTCGTCGAATCAGTGGCTTTCTGGCGAACGGTTGACTTTATTATCTGAGAAATACTGGCTACAAAGTTGAATTTTGTTCGTGGTTCTTTACCTTCAATGATCTCTGAACCTCACTGGTTGAACCATGGCAGAGCACCTAGCCCTAAATAAACTACCACATAAGTTTTCATACATTGCTTCCCTTAATATAATTAAGTTTGTATAAATGAAAGGAAATAGTCGATTTATTGCGTCTGCGTGAAAATTTTTCGTTAATGTGTGATATTTTGTTTTATATGTTGTGCCAGTTACTGCATTCGAACGCTTATTCCTAAGTTTGAAGATGTTTATCTTGTTTAATGCAATGTTTCTTTGTATTTTTTGTGTTTGTTTTCTGTTTTTGTTTTGTAGTGTTTGTGTGTGTTTTTTGTTTTTGTTTTGTAGTGTTTATGTTTTTGTGTTTGTTTTGTAGTGTTTATGTTTTTTTGTTTTTATTTTTCTTTCTTTGTTTCTTTTTTTTGTTTGTTCTTTTTCGTTTTAAAAATTTGGCATTCGAACATCTCAGTCATACAGCCATCTACAAGAGCGTTTATGTTTCTTCAACTGTGCAGATACTTTATTACCGTTTTCAGTGGCGACAACACAGAACGGACACGACTCATATTTAAAAGCACCCATGCCCTCGGCCGGACTCGAACCAGCGATCCTTGGAATGTGTGGCCACCTCGCTAGTCCCTGCGCTACCAGCGCCGGCAAATGCAATATTAGAAATTTTTAAATTCCTTGCTATTTAAATTAAGATTATTTCCTTTAATGCCAGTTAGTTTTAAGTAAGTTTTAATTGGCTTTAGTGCTTCCTTGTTGTATGTGGCATTGTTTGGCGTTGTTGAAGCGGGTGATAGCACATTTATAGGTGTCTATAATGTTCTATGTTGTATAAAAAATGTTGCTCTGCCAACCGTTAGGAATAGCGCTAGCAGGCACTGAAATACCAAAGGTGATGATATACTTCCTAATATTGTGTGGGACTTCCGTTTGCCAAGCAAAGTGGTGGCCTGAATGCAATAGCATTACATATATCGACCACGCAAAAGAAAAAACAATACTTACGAGGTGTGTGAGAAAAGTAATGACATTGGTAACACTGCGAGGGACCTGGCAACGCTGTTTCTACCAACCTTCCAGATGCTCAGTCCGAGGTTCAGCTCCGTTCAGCCAACACGTCATGTTTGACAGCGCTATCAGTGAAGTTGTGTTTTTGTTGTGTGTTACGAAAATGGAGCATCGGAATTTAGTGCACCGTTAAGATTTGTGTTAAACTTGAGGAATACGAGAGTGTGACATTTGAAAAGTTTAATCAGGCTAATGGAAAACATTGCTTATCGAGATCACAAGTTTTCCGCTGGCACAAATCATTTTTGGGAGGCCGAGAACACGATGAAGATCAACCTCGCTCAGGGAGACCAAAACAGTGCTGATTTGCTTTTTTGACAGTAGGGGTATCTTGGATAAAGAATTTATTCCTCCAGGACAAACTGTCAACCAAGTTTTTTTTACAAATGTGTCATTGAAAGGCCCAGGAAAAGTGTGATTCGTGTGAGACCAGACATTGTAGGCAAGTGGACGCTTCATCATGAAAATGCCCGGTGTCAGACGGCTTTCCATCAGTGAATTGTTGACCTTCAAAAAGCATTCCTGTTGTTCCTAAACCCCCTTATTCACCTGATTCAAGTCCTTGTGACTTCTTCATTTTTCCCGCAATTGAAATATGCCTTAAAAGGCCGTCATTTGGAACTCTGGAGAGCATTCAAAAGACTGTGACCGACCAGTTAACAGCCCTACCAGTTGAAGCCTTTCAGTGCTGTTACCAAGAGTGGAAACAGCGACTCCGCCGGTGTATAAATACCGAGGGGTAACAATTCGTAATAATTTGTCGTGGAATGAGCATTTCGAGAATGTAATTGGGAAAGCAAATCGTATGCTTCGATTTCTAGGTCCTAATTTAAAACAATGCACTCCGGAAGTTAAATCAATTGCGTACAAGTCACTAGTGAGGCCTCACCTGGAATATTGTTGCTCTGTATGGGATCCCCATCAAAAGGGATTAATGGAGGCATTAGAGATGGTCCAAAGAAGAGCCGACCGATTCGTGACAGGTATATATAGTTGGAGGGAAAGCGTAAGTGCCATGTTGAAGGAGTTAGGTTGGGAAGACCTGGAGCACCGAAGGCGTTGCTCTCGACGGAAGCTAATTGAAAAATTCTCGACTGACGTATTTCGGAATGACAGCAAACAAACATTGCTACCAGCAACATTCATATCTCGGAATGACCGCGAAAATAAGATAAGATAAATCAGGGCCAGAACCGATTCATTTCTCTACTCATTTTTTCCACGAGCGATTAGGGAATGGAATAGAATAGATTTACCGGGCGAGTAAACAAAAAATCGGACAGGAGTAGCTTCCGATAAAGCACTCCGGCCATCCTGATCTGGGTTTTCCATGGTTTCCCTAGATCGCTCCAGGCGAATGCTGGATGGTTCCTCACAATAGCCCATGGGCGCCTCCTGCCATATCCCGTATATTCCATCCAAACCATTACCTTTCCTGATAGGTGCAATGCACCCTCCGCCAAACACTTTTAGTGAATCGCGGAGTAATTGTAATAGTATAGTATAGTATTGCTGCCCAAGGGAACTACTTTAAAGGGGCTAATATTGTAGAAAAAAAAATAGAAACTTTGGTAAGTAATAAATCAGTTTCATTACTTTTCTCACACACCTGGTACAGAACTCTAGGTAAAACCACGCGTACACCTAACCTGACTTCAACCGGTGACCCATATAATGCGAAGCCAACACTTCTTCCGAGGTTGACTACAGACAAACTTCGTGTTCCAAGTAATCACGACTTTCCGTCTGCTTTCTGTCTTGATAAATGTGAAAGAGATATAATGCACCTCATTGAAAACATCCGGGCCAAACGACATTACTGTTTGATGAATACTTCTAACGCGGGATTATCATAAACCAAGTTTCATACCACCGCGTCACCTCTTGCAAGAGACCCTACTCGCCAAACTTTTTGCATAGAAATTGATTTAAATTTGAATAACGAGTTCTGAAGCAAAATTTGAGCAGACTTCTTTTCCATCTCTGCGGTACATCACGAAATACTTTGCTCCACTACTTGCAGGTGATACGATATTTACATGCTAGCTCACATTTATACCGAATCCATCTCAAGCTTTGCCAGGAAGTGCAATAACAAAGCATCGTAACAGGCAAATGGGACACAAGCTTCAGTTTCAAATCTAAACATTTGGCCATAAATGATGAGATTAGTAGTTCAGATAATAAGATAAAAAGTGTTTGGAACATTATTAAAAGGGAAACAACTGTATCATCCCTTGAACACAAACCTATATCTATAAGCGTTAATGATAAACTTGTAAATAACCCCTCTTATGTAGGAAGTGCTTTCAATAACTACTTCTTAACAGTTGCTGAAAAAATAAAAGGAAAATATAATGGGAATATGGATGCTATAGCAATACTTAAATCCTTGTCACCAAAAACAGCACCTATGTCTCTATTTCCCACCAGTCAAAATGAAATTGAAAAAATTATTAAATCCCTCAAAAATAAAAAGTCATTTGGTTATGATGTGGTTTCAACCCATGTAGTGAAACAATGTAACACCAGCATTAGTAGAGTTATTAGTCATATTTGTAATAGTTCTTTTGAAGAAGGTATCTTCCCTGACTCACTCAAGAAGTCAATAATCAAACCGCTTTATAAAAAGGGTGATACCTCAAAAATTGAGAATTACAGACCCATTTCACTTCTACCAGTATTTTCAAAAATCTTTGAGAAAGCAATGAACAGAAGGGTGTATGCACATCTACAAAAGAATGACCTACTCAGTAAAGTACAGTTTGGTTTTAGACAAGGCGTTTCAACAGATTCAGCAATTTTTGCTTTTGTAAACAACATACTGGAATCAATGCATAAAAAATTAAATTCCCTAGGTATATTCTGTGATCTTGCTAAGACTTTTGACTGTGTTGGTCATGAGATTCTACTAGGTAAATTAGACCACTATGGAGTTAGTGGTAAGCCAGGACTTTGGTTTAAATCTTACCTGGAAAATAGAAAGCAATGTGTATCACTGAAAGATGCTAATACAGGAAATGTTATGAACTCAGAATGGGGTGTAGTTAAATGTGGCGTGCCTCAGGGCTCAATTCTTGGCCCTCTGCTGTTCTTAATCTATATAAATGATCTCCCACATATACTAGGTGATAATGAACACATGGTGCTCTTTGCAGATGATACCAGCATATCGTTGAAAGACCCATCAGCACAAAACCTCGAAAACACAGCAAATGATGCTATAAAGAAAATTAACAGGTGGTTTAGTGCCAACAAACTAATACTTAATGTAGAAAAGACACAGTTACTTCAGTTTGTTACAAAAAATAAAACAAAGGACAGCTATAATGTGATATCAGAAGGAAAAGCAAACAATGAAAGTAATTTCACAAAATTCCTGGGTGTATGTATAGATAACAAATTGAACTTGAAACAGCATATTCAACAACTTCTTAAAAAACTGAATTCTGCAACATTTTCACTTAGGGTAATATCTAGAATAGCTAATATAGAAACCAGAAAGTTAGTATATTTTGCATATTTTCATTCCCTGCTCACTTATGGCATCTCATTCTGGGGAAACTCGTCACAAGCACAGAGGGTATTTAAATTGCAAAAACGTGCTATAAGAACTATTTTTGGAGCAAGCCCACAGACGTCGTGCAGAAATCTATTTAAAAACCTGGGTGTTCTAACAATTCCAGCACAATATGTATACTCTGTACTATCATTTGTAGTGGAAAATCCTGAACACTTCAATCTTAATGCTGACATACATAGCCATAATACTAGGAATAAATATAATATCCACAAGGATTACAAATCACTGTCAGTTGTACAGAAAGGGTTAACATTTACTGGAGCTTCCTTATTCAATGTCTTACCAACAGAAATTAAATGTTATCTACAAAAACCCAACTACTTTAAGTCCAAACTGAAAGAGTTTCTGCTTCAGAATCAATTTTACTCTGTAAAAGAATTTTCTTCTTGGAATTTGGTAACTAAGAATGACTGATAAGATAGTATATATGGTGTATGGAAGGGAAAGGTGACAAAGTTGTCCACAATTACTAAAATGATATATGGTTTTTCTTTCTGTTGAAACTTTTGACAAATGAAGTAATTACACTGTTTACAAAACTTCACTCATATATAGTAACTAACATGGGATAGCATGCACTCAAAAACTATGATACTAACAGGTTTTTAAGTAATTGACTGCTTATGAGTTGTGGTAACTGGTTGGTAAGAAAATAACTGGTTCTTAGATGCTGGTAACAAGTTTATACACTGTTCCACATAATAAGTATTAACTAACTCGGGATTGTATTTGTAGATTACAGGAAATATTGGTTATACTAATGGGTCATAACTAACTTCTTGTCAATATATAATATTATCAATTATATAGTAATATTGACATTACTAATAAGTGTATGTACTGTTCCACATCCCCGAGATTATTCTCACATGGGATCAAAGTGAACATATCTATCTATCTAAATAACCCTCTAGCAATAAAACACAACGTCTTCATACCACTTTTGAGTAAAAAATCTGCTGGTACGCCAAACATCAGTTAATAGTACTGCAGTGGTTATTTTCTTCTTCATTTTCTTGGCCTTTATTACCATTCATAGAGCGTGCCTGTTTGAATTTTTGTCTCCCTACTCTTCAAAAATCTCTTCATGACTCACTATGTTGCTTCTTCCGTTGTTTTAAAGCCTTTGTACCAGTTCTGCTTATTTACCGATGTTGGTGATTTTTAAAAGTGTCCTACTCCCCTGTTTCTGCTATCCAATCTATACTCTTGGTTTTGGAATTTATTACTCTGAATAATCTTTTTGTGAATTTGTAAAAAATATTTCAATCGTCTCCTGCGTATACCATACAATACAATTCATTCATCTTGCATACATCCCAACATAAGAGACTGGCTCTGTGGTATGTGGAAAGATGTCAATTTACAGATAAACAATTGCATAACAAAATAGATAAACACAACAGAAGGTGTGCAGTAACAGCATACATGGTACATTAATTATGTCGACTACATTTACACAAAATACTGCCGATTGTTATGTAGACTACACCTTACAAATAAATTCTTCAATGGAGTAGAAGGAGTTGTTAATTAAATTTCTTTTTTAAATTTTTTACTGAATTTTATCTTATCATCTGCTAGACATTTAAGATGTATTGGGAACTTATTGAAGATATGTATCCCTGAATGTCGGACCCTTTTTGAACAAATGACAACAAATTCTATTCCTTACTTCTAGTGCGATAATTGTGTATTTCAGTATTTGTTTCAAACAGAGTACAATTTGTGACTACAAAGGACATTAATGTGTATACATACCCGGCCCCAAGTGTTAAAACCCCTAATTTCTTGCACAGCTCTCTGCTTGAAGTTCTACTGCTAACTCAGCACGTAATTCTTATTATTCGCTTTTGGGCTCTCTACGCTTTGTCTGTATGAGTAAAATCGCTCCAGAATATTATTCCATATCACTTTAAGGAGAGAAAATAAGCAAAATAAACCAGTTTCCTCATACTGAGATCACTTATAGCTGAAATTGTGCGATTTGCAAATGTGGCTGCAGTAAGTCAGAGTCATGCACCCTTCAACTTAAATTATAATCAATATGCAAACCCAGAAATTTTACTCTTTCTATCTCTTGAATGGACTGGCCTGCAAATTGTGTGTCTACGAGAGGGTACCCAAAAGTAACCGGAATAGCATTGCAGTGGGCAGAGCTTGTGTAGTACGCGTTTCTAGTGCAACTCATTGTCAGTTCAGTGCCACCTGTCTTTTAAATCTGGTTTGTTCAGTTAATCTGCAGTTTATTGTTTTTGCTAGCGCTGTTTTGTTATTGTTACGCTTTTGATGATGGCAAGTTTAAGGGAACAACGTGCAGCTATAAAATTTTCTTTTCTACTCAGTAAAAATGCTGCTGAAACTGTTTTAATGTTGAATGAAACTTACAAAGATGACGCTATGGGAAAAAAACTGAAGTGTACGAGTGGGTCGCTCGGTTTAAAAATGGCGACATGTCGATTGATGACAAACCCCGCTCTGGACGTCCATTAACTGCCCGAATCGACGAAAATGTTGAACAATTTCGAGAGCTTGTGCTCTCAGACCGTCGACAGACAATTGATCAACTGTCAGGGATTAGTGGGTTATCTTGGAGCTCGTGTGTCTGGTGTAAACTTTTGGTTGAACTGTCTGTGTTACTGTAGAGGTCTGCATTTCGACTCTTCGTCCAAAATCCATTTTCTTGTGTTGGGCGGATTGGCGCCGTTCGATACAGCAAAAACGTTTGCAAGCAACCATCCACGCGAAGCCTTGATACTATAGCTGTAATGTTAGCAGTCACCACATCAGTCGCATTACCAAAGTCTATGGTAGATTCCTCAATCATTTAAAACGAATACGCCTCAGATAAAGCCCCCCCTCCCCCCTCCCCCCCCTCCCCCCTGACCCTCCCCCCCTCCCCCCGCGATGATTGCTCAGAAACAGCAGTGGGCGACTTACACCACACTTCCTAATCATTGTTTCCTTATTTGAGTCGAAATTTCCACAAACAGTAATGTAGTTTACGAGGCATGTTTCATTAATACGTTCTCACAACTTTCTGGACACCACGTAAAATGGAATAGAGATATTCAGGACGGGGAAAATGATTTTACAATTCATGACTGGTAAATATTACTGTCCATTATTCCGCAGTTGATTGTTGAAAATTTGTAAATGAAAATACCGTTTCTTACCAACTGTTATCTTATTCCTGTACTCTCAGACGCGTTTCGCCCTTGTCGACTGCGGCATCATCAGTGCGAGTTTTGATACAAACAATCACATGTTGGTCAGGATACCGCTCTAGTTGCACTTTTTCGTAGAACATAACATCTTGCTGCTGTTCTGCTTTGCTGCCTCTTTTTTTTTTTTTTTTACCACGTCACTGTTTTTAAATGGTCACACTACTTAATCTCGTTTTGTATATAAACACCTGGTGGCCATGTTGCTTTCCAAGTGAAGTGATGAATTATTTACCAAAAACGCTTAAGAAATTTAAAATTTCTAAATCGGGAAAGTAAATGGGAGGAAGTAATTTAACACTTCAATCATAAAAGATTTTTTAAAAAAAAAAAAAAAAAAAAAAAAAAAAAAAAAAAAAAAAAAAAAAAGCCGGGGATTAGATGATTAAGGAAATTGCCACCAGAGCGTTAGCTCCATCGCAATTAAAATTAATAACAATATGGCCACTGGCCGTGTATAAACAAAACGAAATTAAGAAGTGTTGACCATTTAAAAACAGTGAAATGGAGACGTTGTCAAAAATAATAACAATAATAATAAATAAATAAAGGAGCAATGCAAAACGGCAGCAGGATTTTCTACAAAAAATATGTGTGCAACTAGAGCTGTTTTCTGACCAATATGTGACTGTTTGTATCAAAAATCTCACTGATGATGCCCACGTCCACAATGGCGAAACGCGTCTGAGCTTTTAGGAATAAAAGACGAGTTGTTAAGAGCGGTATTTTCATTAAAAAATCATTAAACGGTATCGTCACAGATATTGAAAATGTAAAAATTGAATTGTTAACCTGTCCTATACTGGTGCTCCTGCGTCATCTTATCCCCGAAGCAGCTGAAGACCAACTGAAAACAGCCGCTTGGGTGAAAGCAAAGACCTTGATGGAGCGAGCGGCCCTGCCTCGGCCTTGTTATGACTCCTGTAATCTCGACTCCTGACTGCCATTTGTCTCTTCCGCCCCCTCAGAGAGGCCTCCGAGGAAAACACCCCTCACCCAGTCGCGGCGGCAGAAAAATGCCACCACCCCCACTCACCCTCCGTCGCAGGTATCTGGCTAAATTAAAGCGCCGGCTTCATTTGGGCGGCCGAGGGGCAGGGATTGCGTCTCCGCGGGCGATGGATGTGTCTGCGGAGGCCCTCCCTGTTTATCTGCGCCACCAATCATCCCTCCTTGTCTCAGGTGCGGAAATGGCGGCGCAGCTGAGCTATCGTGGCGAATAAATAACGAAAATTTCGGACCAAGGAATTAATGTAGCGGCAATACGTCTTGGCCGGGTGAAGCACTCTGATAACGGAGATAGCCATCCCGCTGTGTCAACCGAGGAACTCCAGATTTATCTCCGGTATAATTTTATTTTCGTCCCCCCCGCTGGGCTGATATACTGGAAGCTCTTCCAACGTATTGTTTGCGCCGACTACCCACCCTACCCACTAGGTAGCAGAGTCGTGAGACTTTGATAGAACAGTTTATTATCGACATTTGCTAGTCTGCTATATAATTTCCTAAGCTGACGCACTCACTCAATCACCTCGATAGTTATTGGCTGGTGAAAGGTGACGTCACGAGCTGTCCTGCACTCGCAAATTAACAGCGACCAGAGACATTTTTTTTAAAAAAAAATTGGAGGCTAAGTTCACAGTTAAATAGCTAAGCAGCTGATATGAAATTAATTGCCAGAATCCATTAATTAACTTTGTTTTTCTTAGCTTTTTATTCTCTAACAAATATCGAAAAACCTTACGCTTTAAAAAACGGGGAAATACGAATACGTTCTAGTAACATATCGCTACTGAACATAAAAAACTTTCAAAAAACTTAAATTATTCATGATCACTGCTGTAACCACGAATATCAATCGTCAATCCGGCCTAGGCTAAATTTCATTTTAATTAAAAATTCCGCTAATGTTACTGTGTGAGCAATGTTTATACGAGTATATTACGGTTTATTTGCTCTTTACGTATTTTACTGACCACTTTCGTTAATCGTTTTTGTTCATGTTTCGCTGTACGTGAGTTATTAGGTTATTTAAAGTGGACATCGCAGCAAATATTTTACCGAATCGAGTATCCTGCCAACTCATTTCTTTGGCGTATTTAACCTACGGTATTTTATAATCTGGAAACGTATTGAGTTTCCTGGCCGTTACGGACACTGTGACCAAAGATTAAATTATGAATGTTTGCCCAGTCTCAATATAAAAACAATGTAATCTTTTCGAAGCAATTGTGAACTCTCTTTAAACAAAAAATCGTCGAATTTTGCAGAGTGAACTTTTAGAGTCAAATACAAGTCAAGTTTGCATTTCAGCAAGTTCATGTCTAGCAACCAAAACCTTTCAAATAAATATACCATACCGCGATTGCGCCTGTCCGTGTTTAACACGCGTATTAATCCTGAGTTCTTCAAGCATAAGAGATCCTATTAACCTTAAGGGTGGAACATAGATGAAGCTCGTTTTTGGTCAGGTCAGGTCAGGTCAACCTGTCATAATCTTTGACTCTAAACACTGGAACTTTTCTAGATCCGTGACGATACTCAAAAAACTGTTAGGGTGCTAAATAAAATGTTGATCGTTTGTGGAAAAAGTAGAGTAGAAACTATGTCTATGTGTCTATATATATATATATATATATATATATATATATATATATATTGTGTGTCACTGTCAGTGGATAAATTATCAGTTTTTATAGTGCTATTGTTCTGTAAGCAGACAAAGGAAGGTATATTACGAATGTTCTGAAGTACATGAACAAAACCGAATCAATACGGCTCGAGTTTTCACAGTTTGAAAACATGTCGTCTAGTGGTCTCCATGTAACAGGGGTAGGAAAAAATTAATCTTCGTTCGAACTTAAGGCAGAAAGGTGTAACGGATCACGCTGCATCTTAAGATTATCACTTCTTCACGAAATACCCTCAGAAGATCACGCTACAGCACAAATAAACACTGATTTTGTTAATATTGTTATTAAGTACGTAGCATTGGTTATTTATTTCTTCACTTATTTGAAATACACGGAAACCGTTAGTCAAACCTCTACGTAAAATATAAAAATTTCGATAAGTTTAGAAAAATGGAATTCAGTTTACGCAGTACCGGATTAACCACATAGCGGGTGGTAGCAAATGCTTCCTAGGAGGGCCCCGCACCTATGCTAGAAGGGCGACATTTTTTTATTTTATTTTTTTTAGCTCTACAATTTTGCCCTCTTCACATTTGCTACTATAAGATACTATATCACAATCGTTTATGTATAACGCATAAATTAAAAAATGAAACACACAACAAATAACATTTTTTTCTTTGCCGGGGTTCTTCCAGCTTTGCAGTCAGCCTCGCTCTCCTGGTTGCTCTTTGGCCCTAGATAACGTAGTCAGCGCCACGCTCCCGGTATCTTTTCCCTTCTCCAGTACTCATTAGCACAGCTTGAGTAGGACTGGGTGGCGTCCAGGACTTTCAGTTGCGACGAAAACCCTCAGACTCGTCGGGGATCGAACCCCGGTCTTCTGAGTCGCAGTCAGGTGCTCTATGTGTGAGGTACGCGGCCGCACAGTGACAATAGCAACACCAGACTGAGTACAGATACACGATAAGGACACAGAGAAGATGTTGGGGAATTTGGTTTTTTAGAAAGTAACATTGCAAATGATGTGAAAAGAAAAATAATAATACAAGCAGAATAGCACGGTCGAAAAGAAACGTCTTCACAAATTAATCGTTTAGCAACAAAAAAATTTGTGGCACCAGAGAGAAAGTTGTTTGTATATTGGGAACAGAACGTTCCATGGACACGACGAATGGGTTTAATAATGCTAAAAACAAGGAAAATTGAAGAATTTCAAATGCGGTGTTGTTAAAGCGATTTGTAAATTAAGTGAAAGTGAACATTCTTTCAAAAATGTTTGTTAGGAAGGTGGTTATTGGATGAAAGAGCTTGAGGTCATGGAGTATATAAACCCTTCGGCTTCGAGGGCGAATCAAAAATTAAGTTACACTTCCAAGTTATGGCCATTTATGAAACCACCTACATGTAGGCAACACGGCTATGACGTCATAAAATGTAAGTTCACATTTCCACATAGTCCCCAAGAGACTGTAAACATTTCTGGGAACGGCCAACTAACTTTCCGATTCCGGATGCGTAGAAATCACCTCCAGCGCTATGTAACAACCTGGAGACAGTTGCTTTCACATCCTCGTCGTTTCGGTATCGTCGTCCACTGAGTTACTTTTCATATTACCGAATATAATAATCACATGACGCTAAATCTGGGCTGTATGGAGGATGTTGCCATTCCTCCTACTTGAATCGCTACAGTAGTTCGGACGTTTGGCGGGCCGTGTGAAGTGTTGCGTAATCGTAACCTACTAGCCGGATATTAAAGACTCTTTACTTCTGCAATTACATATATATAATTGAAAATTAGTTCTCACAACCAGTGTTAGAGGTGGCCAGTCTCCCGATGGGCGGCCTTCTCGGTCACTTTGGCTGCCAGAAAGACTGAGAACGTGCGCTATTCCGGGAGATTTGGAATTCGGATTACCGCACCGATACCAATGCTGGAAAATGCTTTCTTAGATGGTAGAGTAGTAGATAATAGTAATAGTTTAGTAATAGTAGCAGTGGTAGACGTACAAAGTGACATAGTGAAATATTAAAAATTCTAACCATAAAGTGGACAGGAAACTGCAAACACCATACAAAACTAGAAAACTGTAATAAATCAATTATGAGAAAATGCAGCAAGTTTAGAAAGTTATAATATATGCTAACAGCGAAACAATAGTATGTATCGTGCTAACGAGAAAAGACTGCAGAGATATTGCCAAAACCATACAAAACAAAAACTGAAATTATTCATTCTGGAACTATCTGTTGAAATATTAAATGTAAAACTGTTGTATTAAATTAAGGCCTATTTTAGTTTCTAGATACTAAGCTGTAAAAACGTGTGCTAAATAAATAAAAAAAATTGTTGCGTAATCGTACAACAATATCACACCGGCGCTCAATTTTCACCGCCGCTTTTCTTTAATTGCCTTACGCCACGATGAGGAGGTGAAAGAAGCTGTCTCCAGGTGGCTACATAGTGCTGGAGGTGATTTCTACGCATCCGGAATCGAAATGTCCAGAGAAATGTTTACAGTCTTTTCAGGACTGTGTAGAAAAGTGAACTAACATTGTATGTTGTCATAGCTGTGTTGCCTACGTGTAAGTGGTTTCATAAATGGCCATAACGAGGAAGTGTAACTTACTTTTTGATTCGTCCTCGTACATATAACTGTTAGTGAGAAAACATGATTCTTTTAATTTAACACTACAATAATTTTCACTAAAATATGTTTCACTTTCTATTACTTCCTTCATCAGCTCTGATCGATTTAAAAACGTAAACTGACGCATGTATCTCGCCATTAAACCCTTCCGAGTTTCAACGTATCCCCACAAAAGCAGTATAATGGAACATTAGGGAATGTTGTAGAAGATTCTGGATTTCCGTTTACATTTTGTAGAACATTCTGAAACAGTCTCGAACCTTCCGGAATTGGATGAATCTTCGGTGATCCAGAACTGTCCAGAAAAATCTGCAACATTCTCGAACGATTCCGGTCAATCCATAACTGCCGCCTCACGCTGGTAATGTACACTTAGTATATCACGACCATTGTGATTCGTGTGCCCCGCCCAGAAAGTGCCCAGAGCCTATTAACATAGGTACATCGCAGACGGCCACCGCAATATTCCATTCCTTGCTGTGCCGTATTGCGAGAGATCTCATGCTCTCTCCGCCAGTTCTTGTTCGCTAGTCGTGGCGTATATTCGACTGAGTACTATAACGATAATGCAATTACTGTCCGCCACACCTAGCACCCGTTCCTTCCGTATGTTTTATTGTTTGTCTTTATTAGAATGTGCTAGTTATGGCACCCATGATGTTCTTGTAATCACCATAATCCTTTGTGTAGAATTGAAGGTTACAAATTGTGCTTTTTCCGTAATTATTGGACTAAAGATAAAAACCCCTGTGTATCCCAAATGTAAATCTTAACTTCGTACATTTCTGGTCCACCCTTATTGGTTTTAGTGAGAAAATTAGTCATTGTTGAATCAAAATATCAGTTTCACGGGTTGAAACATTACAATATCTCCGATCCCAACCCATGCATTTCTAAATCGAATCATCTTTGTGTCAGCTACATAGAGAAGAGGCTCATATATATATATATATATATTAATGATAGACCTGCATTCAGTATAGATTCCCATCAGTACCATCAACTATTTAGTTATGGAGTATTGGGAGGAAAATCGTAAAAACTTGGATGGGAACACTGGACGGCTGGACGGAGCCGTGCGCTGCGGGCCGGCCTGCAGTAAGGCGCGGAGAGTTACATATTAAGCTTTTTCATCCGCGCTCAACTTTCTCTGCGCCAAAGGAATCCCCCGTGCTGATGAGCGTTTCGCTGGAGGATTTCAATTATTCAGTGGTTATTAGGCGGCGCGGGACTAATCCTGGAGGCCAGTTTTTCGCCTTACTCGCAATTAGGCGGTGCGCGGCACGTCACGTCCTTACTGTTCCGTAATTAACCGCTGCAGGTCCTATCTCTCGGGTAATCCCCGCCAGAGCCCGCCCACCCAGGATTTCCTCGTTAAGTCTTTTCGTTTCTTTTCGTTCATAATTAATGAACCCTGGTTTGAAACTAGAAGTTATAATAAATGTGAAACTCCCCAGAAAGCTACGCCGAAGAGTATGAAAATTTTCTTGGTTGTAAATTTCAGAATATTAGCTCAGATTAATTAATGTCGTGCACTAAACACTTTTAACCTTTCAATTTATATTTATATTTCCCTTTAGCTCTATATTTTTTAAAAAAAATAGTTCTTGAGGTATATGCTTTATGTCTGAGAAATTTCACAACTAATTCCCTTGCATGTCCAGTTACGTTGGATCGAAAGGAAGCAACAAACAGTAATAATCTGAAAAGCCAGTTTTTCTGCTTTTTAAGTAATCCGTCATCTATCTACATGCAAATCTACATCCATTCTCTGCAATTCACAAATATTGTGGGCGACAGAGGCTGTTTAGCACCAAACCATATTCTGTGCATTCTAAACCCGAATAGCACGAGGAAAGAAAGAATTCATAAAAGCATCAGTGCGACATCTTATTTCTCTAATCTTATCCCTCCTGTCATTGCGACCTTAACAGGTTGGTGGAAGAAGTATTCCATTGCACTCTTAAATCAAAGAATTTCGCGTATTCTCAAATAAATTCAAACGAAAACGATGTCGTCTGTCTGCCAAACAATCCCAGCCCAACCAATGCATCAGTTCTGTGACACTTTCGTAATAACTTTAACTAGCAATCACTAATCGAGCGGCTCTTTCATGTACTTTCTCTATCGTATCAATCAATCCCTTGCGATACGGATCCCACAATCCACAACAGTAATCCAGATGTGGACTCTCTAGACTTTTGTACGCTATTTCCTATCTATGAGCATTACAATTCTTCAAGATACAACCTTTGAATCGTAATCTAGAAGTAGCTTTTACCAACGACGTAAGTTATTTGCAAGTCTAATTTCATGTTTCTTCGAACTACTGCGCCCAGATACTTCAGTTGTTGTTGTTGTTGTTAGGGCTTTAGGGCGCGTCAACATCTAGGTTATTAGCGCCCTAACTAAAACTTTGTTTAACAACGTGATTTAATATCATTTTCGTACCCGGTTCTTACTTGGTCGGCCACGCATAAGGTAAAGCAAACTAAAATATTAAAACAACAACAGAAATACCGCCCGCATGGCTGACTGTAAAGGGGTCAGCCACACAGACGGCAAAAAAAAAGACTAAAATACTGGAAGAAATGCCAACTGCATCGCCGGCCACAAAGAGGTCGGACATACAGACAGCTAAAAAGGGTACTAAAACGATCGCTGCAAAATGGTCATAAAAAATTAAAGGCAAAAATAACTGGTTCACTGTAAAAAGGCCAACCAGGTTAAATGATAAAGGAAACTCGCTGGCTAGTTCCTTGAGGGTGCATCGATAGTGGGGTCATTAGCGCCCTATTACTAGCTACCTCTGTGGATTAAGAAAGTACTAAAATACTGTCTGCATGGTCGACTGTAAAGGGGTCGGCCATACAGACAGCAAATAAAATAAGTAATAAAATCAAACGTGGCTTTAAAGCGACCACAATGAGTTAAAACCGTACAATACCTGTAAGGGTGTAAAGGGGCCAAACAGGTTCAAAAGAGGATAAAAAACACTACATGTCTTGCTGGCAGTATATTGGCCAGACAGACATGAATAATAACAATACAAAAAATTAAAATCACGCATATCGATTGGGTGACTGTAAAGAGGTCACCCATCAGTCTTAAAACTGGACCGATCTGCCTAAAATTGGTTTCACCCGCCTCGGTTCGGGTGGGTCTTCGATCATTGCCTGCTGAGGAACGGGATCAGGCACGTCCACCAGCATTTCTATTTCTTCTGGCTCCGAAGAGTCAGACGACTCCGACTCAGTTGACTCCTGGCTGTTCTTCTTCTTCTTCTGTTTCTTCTTCGCCCCTTTCCCCTTCTTCTCCCTACTACTTGGTAGTCTGGGAGGGGACGAAGAGGGGGATTTCACAAAGTGAGTCGAGTCCGTCAGTCTAAACTTCGGGCCACGGATCTTCTGATTGCCTCCATTCTCACTTGTAGCAGTTGGCAATGCTACCACCGTGATAGCACGAGGTGGTATTGGAGGTGGCGTTGTTTTCGCTATCAGTGCTGGTGGATCCTTCTTCGCTGCTGCTGGTGTGGTCGAGGACGCAGACGTGTTGCTACCAACGTCCGCGGTCGTAGATGTTGTGATCTTAGCGGATTTTGCACCGCATTTGCACTCACATGAGCACACTGTGCTAGTGCTCATGTCTGCAACTGACGTCTGGGTAGCAACACTCTGCTTCCTGACGGGAGCTGAAGCCATCTTAGCAAAAGTAGTTCCGAAGATTGGAGCGGCGAGCGACTTGGCCTTCTTTTTAGCTTCCCCATAGGGAATCCGCTCTTTGGTCTTAAGCTCCTGTATCTTGCGCTCTTCAAGATACACTTGACACTCCCTACTCCAGGCAGGGTGCGACCCGGAGCAGTTGACGCACACCTGTGGGAGCGTGCAACTGACACCCGGCTCATGTGCGCCCTTCCCGCAATTGCCACAGGTTGGTTTTCCTTTACATGACGCCGTCGTATGTCCGAACCGCTGACACTGGAAACAGCGCATCGGGTCCGGAACATACGGACGGACGTTCAAATTAATGTACCCTGCTTTGATGTTCTTTGGCAGTATTGGAGTGTCAAACGTCAGGACGAAGGTGGCAGTCTTTTCAGTACTGCCATTTACCCTTCGAGTGATCTGACGTACCTCGACCACTTTCTGTTCCTTCCACTCCTCAACGAGTTCCTCGGTCCCTATGTCAACTAAGTCACGGCAGGTGACAACGCCTTTGCTGCTGTTAAGGGATTTGTGGAGTTCGCAGGTAACGGCGAACTCCCCGAGCTTCTCACAGTTCAAGAGTTGGGTAGCTTGCCTACTGGAAGTTGTTTCCAGCAGCAGCGTCCCGTTCCTCAGCTTTTTAATAGTATTTAGGGTCCCTACCAGACCCTCTAAACCCTTAGAAATATAAAAAGGTGAAACTTTTTCTAAAGATCCATCCACTCGTTGCATAACTATAAAAGCATTCGCAAGCGAACAAACTTTTCTGTTACTATTACTATTACTTTCAGAAGAGGGGGGGCTATCAACCCTCACCCTCTTCTTAGAATTGGGTGTATTTTGATTATTCTGCGGCACACCCGTACTGCAGGGTTTTTTGTTTTTATTGTGAGTCTTAATTTTGGTCCCACGAGTAAAAACAATATAGAAGGAAATGCTAATACAACAGGGGTGCGCAGGTGCCCCTGAGGTTGCACGTTAGCGGGTGATTTCCCTCATCACTCATTCGCCTCCTCGGCACGTGTCTGACCTTGAGGTTGAGGGGTTTTTTATAGAGGTTTGTTCCGTCCTCGCAATCCGGGCGATGAAGCCAAGATTCCCGTTCTCCTAGGCACACAACGTTCCACCGCCACGCCTTACGGTGGTCGTTGAAGCATGGTAGGAGCTTACGGTGTGGGAAACTTGCGGCGCTCACAAGTTTCCAGCTCGGGCACCGCGGGTTCGCCAAACCCGTACCTGGCACTTGCGTACCAGGCCCCTGCGGGGAGATACTTCAGGAAATGAACCGCGTCAACAACTGAATCGTTTACTTCGTACTCGTGAACAAACTGAATATTTTTTGTTACTTTATTACCTTGCAGTTTTTACATTTAAATGTTAGCAGCCCTTTATGATACCATTCCTAAATAACATCCAGATAGAAAAGTGCATCATCAGCAAGAAATCTCAACCTATGGCGCTAATGTTACTTTATTAATACGGTTATGATGTTACTGGGAAATTTCAGTGTTCCAACTGTCCTGACACCGGTCGCCATATAATGTTACTCGGAATTTTAATGCATTTTAGTCTCATTTAACTTTAACAATTGCTGGTGGACCCGGTTGTAAATTTAATATTAGTACCCACTAGAGAGATTAACTTTCTCAGTTCTCGTGGAGGGTAGCTTTAAATGAGAAAACGAATAATACAATTAACGTCGCTTTCATTGCAGAAACAGATTTAAAATGAACATAAAACTCTTTTATGATGAACTTCAAGGAACTTTATGTAGTAAATTACGTAGATTGTACTTATCACTCTTCCGAGCAACACTACTTGCCGGTGGACTCGAAATATTTATCGATTTAAAGATATCATTATACGAAAAAATTAGTAAAAATTGTAGCAGGTATAAGCTATAATACTACAATATGATCATTTTAAGAGCCCTGAATATTTCAACGATAAGGCAAAAATTTGGTATTTCAAGGATAATATAACGGCCCTTTAATGAAATTGTATTTTAAGAATTATGTGTAGGAAACTGGGAGTTGATTAAATAAAGTTTTTATATTTTTCTTGTAATTGATCGTGAATTTGTGAAAATAAACCTTGTATTATGATAGGAAACTATGCAAACACTATTTATATGTTCAAGGACAGTACAATGCATGAAACATTGATTAATAGTTTGTAACTGTAAGTAATGATGTGAGCTTCGATGTCTGGAGAACAATTTACGACGGTTTGGATTGATTTATATAGATAATTTTGTGTGTAAATACTTGTAAAAATATTTAATTTCCTTTTTCGTGTGTTTCACAATTATTGTGAATGATTTTTTTATTCTTTCTGATTGTTTTAACGTTATTCTGATCGTTAGCTGCATTTTCGCCATTCGAGAAACATCGGACGTCTTGCTCTGTATTATTCTGGAAATTTCTGTAGCGTCTAAATAAAGCGAAAGGCACAAACGAATTTTAGTTTTGGAAGTTTTAGTTCGAAGGAGTTGTAAGTCAGTTTAAAGTTAGAATCGCCGGAGCATTTGTTTACGTTTGCACTCAGTCTCTTTGGAACCCGATATCTTAAAGGAAAATAAACAAACTGGAAACTAGAATCTTGGACTAATTAACTCACAGAAACGAGATACGTATCAATATCCACCAAATACATTTATAGCCACCATTGAAGGTAGCGGCGTTCCTTCAAGGATTAAGTTAGTGACTGGTTTTTTTAGGGTATTAGAGATGCAGATGTTACAGGATCGCGTTGCACGGCATTAACAGTTTGCAGGGTTTATTTACAATATACAAACAGGTAAAACAACAGTCCTGTAAAGTCAGTCGTACATAGAATTATGTTTTTCTTTTTTTACTAGTCTTCGAGTTAACAATGATTGAGAAACCTCCAGCAGTTTGCTGCCCTTACTGCTTTGCGACTAGCACCTTTAAGACATCTTGCTACCTTCCCGTGTTGATGCTGCAACCCGTCTTTGTTCTAAAGTGTTTGTCTCTTCCTGAGTTCTCAACGATCCTCTAAAGCCTCAGCTGAACTCCGGAATTGTCTCCCGTGGGTACAGCGGGCCTGTCTACAGCGCAGGCGCCGATTAGAATTGGTAAACATCAGCCGCCGTCCAGCAAAGGACAGGCAAAGGCCCTATCATTGACTTGGAAGCCAGTAGATTGTCTCACTTTCCTTGATTGTTCTTTTTTTCATGCCTTTTAAGAAATCAATTCATCGAGGAAATTTCTGAAATACACGAACTTTTGTTTGTTCTTCTGTAAATTGTATGTGGCACTAACAAGAAATGTACTGGATCATGTGGTAATTTTTCGATCAAGTATAAATTTTATACTCTGCCCCATTTATAATAGTCACGTATTACAAATCCAGATTTTAAGTTCGATCGCTAGGTTTCAAGCTATGCAAACTCAATCAAGTCTGTTAAACAGTTTCCTTAAAAAACTTATAGGTCATCATCATTATCGACAGTTTCCAGCCAATGGCGCTGAATTTTACTCTCCTTTTTCATACTTCCTTAATTATTATTTTTTAATTGTGATAGAACACACGCGCTCCTATCGAGCGTGGTGGGTGAAAGGTAACGTTCTGGCCTCACATTCAGCAGGACGTGGGTTCGAATTGCCATCCAGGTATCCAGATTTAGGTTTACCATCCTTTCACTAAACAAAATTGAACCCTTCTATTGTGATTGAATTACTTTTTTTTTTTTCTCTCTACCACCCCCGAGACTAACATTAAATTTGGGTAAAACCTCTGTCATGTGAGCAGTTGACCATATGAATAAAACTCCAGTAGGTAATACACAATATTTTTATTTATTAACAACAGTACATAACAACCCTATAATAACCTATTGCTTTCATTAATACCCTTGTTACAGCCAGGTCAGTTTTCTTTTCGACTAATGCCAGTGGCTAACAGTTCTTCCTTAACTTGCCATTAGGCACGAAATCACTCTAGGTGAATGCAAGGATAGTTCCTTAAAAAGTCCATGACCGAATTCCTACGCATTCTTTGTCTCCAGCCCTTTTCTACCTGTAAGGAGCTCGACGACGCTAAGGCGTAAAAACAGTAAAAGAAACACACACATACTCCCCTATGCCAACGTCCGGATACCCTCTCCTTCCTACGTCAATATTTTACTCCTTACCTCAGTAATTCATTCAAATCCCTGATTCCATTACCTACAAAAGAAAATTTTCTCATTTATTTCATCCTGAAATCGAGTGCCAGATTATGGTTATGTTGAGCTAGTACCCTCCTGATCCTTTTGCCAGTATCCAACAGTGCGTCATTACGATTATAATCATAGTGCCATCCAAACACTGTCTTTGCCCGACTTCTGTCTACCAATGTTTCCCAACCCACCTTTTTAATCATAGTCGCCATTTTGGTCATTTCCTCAGTTCTCTTTAGCACACACTTCTCCTCTCCTCTCAGCCACCTATCCATTTGTCTTCATCTGGACCGTTTAACTTGTTTCTTCAGTTCATATATTTGCCCTGGTAATCTATGCTCCACCAATCTCACAAGTCCATTCCATTTATCTTCTTATGCGGTGTTTTTCTTTCAGGATATCCCTAATCTTTTTGTTGCTTAACTCTGTCTAGTCTTGTAACCCCCCTCTTATTTTTTTTTAGAAATTTCGTTTCTCCAGCTTTAATACAGCACTTTTTAATTCCACTTCTTAATTTTCCAGGTCTCGTAAGCGTACGGAAGAAGAGATATACACTGATAAGCCAGAAAATTCAGTCTACCTACCTGCTTTCGATATAAACCTGTCCAGGTGATAGCAGCGTCACCTGACGAGGTATGACTGCTAATCAGACACACGCACGGTGCATGAAGTATCAGTGAGCGTGCTATCCGTGTTTAGAATGGGGAAGGCGCGGGATCTAGCAGAGTATGGCCGAGGGCAGAGTGTGATGGCCCGGAGGCTCGGCACGAGCATTTCGGAAACTGCACGACTTGTCGGGTTTTCGAGGTGCTGTGGCGAGTGTCTTCAAAAAATGGCAATACCAAGGTGAAACCACGTCCAAAGATTTAGGAGTTGGCGGCCACACCTCATTACAGATGTCGGACGTCGTTGGCTGGACATACTCGTAAAACGAGACAGCCGGCGAACTGTGGCGGAATAAACATCAGACTTTAATGCTGGGCGGAGTACAAGTGTGTCCGAACTCACAGTGCTCCGAACACTCCTAATGATGGGCCTCCGCAGCCGACGACCAATGCATGTGCCAATGTTAAAACTGCGACTTCGGCAACTAAGAACTGAAACTGGCACGTGATCATCGTCACTGGACGTTGGCGCAGTGGCAAAGCGTTGCATGGTCTGATGAATTGCGATACTTTCTTCATCATGCCGATGGGAAGGTGTGAGTCAGTCGTTTTCTAGGGGAACAGCTTCTTCACACCTGTACTGCGGGACGTAGACAAGCTGGTGGTGGCTCAGTTATGGTTGTGGAGAACATTCACTTGGTCATCCATCAGTCCAGTGGAGCTCGTGGAAGGCACCAAGATGTTCAATAAGTATAGAACATTGGTTACAGACCACGTACACCCCTTTATGACGACCATGTTTCCCAATAGCAGTGGCATTTTTCAACAAGATAATGCGCCGTGTCACAAGGCCAGGAGTGTGGTGGAATGGTTCTAGGAACACAGTGGCGAGTTGCAATTGATGTGTTGGCCCCCCAACTCGCCAGATCTGAACCAGATCGAACGCATCTGGGATTTTATTGAACGAGGTGTCAGAGCTCATCGCCTCCCTCCCCAGAGTTTACGGTAATTTGGTGACTTGTGTGCGCAGATGTCTCCCTCCAGCGACCTACCAAGGCCTCACTGCTTCCACGCCAAGGCGCGTCGCCGATGTTATCCGTGCCGAAGGCGGTCATACCGGCTATTAGGTAGGTGGTCACAATGTTCCAGCTGATTAGTGTATTTTCGTGCATTACACAGAACTTAACATAGTGATAGCTTATTTTATGGGACGGCTCTAGAATATATTTCATCTCGATAGTTTACAAAGATTCCGATGAAACAGGAACAAAATCGAAAATTTATTAAACTACGTCCAACGTTGCGCGTATCACTCGAAACAAAGGAACCAATTTTAACGAAATTCAGGATAGTGATAGGTTATGTCATAAGTTGACATACGCAATACCCAATAGTACTATATTTGTTCCATGATACGCAGGCCAAAACAGTGAATTTGGAGTTTTTGTATGTTTATGTAATGTTGTGTAGTAGGAGCCTTCTTGCAGTCGAAACATACAACGATTAGCTGTGCGTACACAGTAATGGTATGTCCGAGTTTGCAATTGATTAGGGATCCAATATAATTGTTTAGATATATATAATTATAGAATTTTGTTCCTATACTCGGTAGACTACGTCATTTCATACTTTTCTTCCGGAGACGCTGACAATACTGAAGAGTGCCTATGTATTATCAAGAACCATTAAATCTTCAAATAGATGGAAATTTCAAGGAGTGATAGGAAAGAACTGTGTTCACAATCGTGATTTAAACGTGAAACCTAAATTCGCGAGGAAAGGAAGAAATCCCATAAAGAAAGATCATCTTCTCTGCTCTTCCATACTTACCCAACATTACATTGATAGTTTGTACGTGAATTAATGGCAAAATACTCATCAAGTGGTAAAATATTAACCACCGGGAAGGAATTGAAACAATTAATAAATAATGAATAAATGTGAATAATAAGGACCTACACAGACAACTGGAGAACATTAAAACAGCCATGAGAAAAAGGAGATTAATGTTCTAGGGTCACATAGTTCCGATGGACAATCATAGACTCACCTCCAAAATATTGAAAATCGTCTGTAGAGAGAAAGAGACCAACGCAAAATGAAGAAGGCTAGTCAGAAAAGATCTCGAGCAACTGGAAATAATCCCCAATGACATTTAAAACAGGGATAAGTGCAGAACGTTGATTAAAGCATCCAATTCTCTCCAGACACTAACAGCCAAAACATTGCGCCCCGGATCTGGGTTGAAATGGACCAAAAAAAAAAAGACAACCACAGTGCAAGGAAGAAAGAATATTGGGCAAAAAAGAAAGTTTATCAGAGTTAATAACCTTGTGGTCCTTAGAGACCAAAAGCAGAATGAAGAAGAAGAGAAAAAAAACAAATGTAAGAATCTAGTGACTTTAATAAAAGTAATCATGGAGACTTGCATCAGTTAAAAAGGACGCGAGACATTGTTATAGTCTCTCACCATTAATACTCAACTTGAATGTAGAGGAAGCAATAGAGGAAGTGAAAGAAAAATTTGAAAGTGGCATAAGTGTTCAAGGAGAAAATATCTGTATGCTACGATTAGCTGATGACATGTTAGCAGAATAGGCTGAGAATATTGAGAAGTTACTGAATGGCATCAATGAACGTGTTTTGGAAATGATGGGTGAGGAAAGACGTTTATGGAAGTGTCATACAGAAGTAAGAGACAGTATGGTAGGTCATATTTAGAGACATGCGGGATCGGTTAGTTTGATGGTGGAAGGAGCAATTAAAGGTAAGGACAGTAGACGAAGGCAGAGATTAGAACATATGAAGCGGATTGTTAAGGACGTAGGTTGTAAGTCAAGGCTGCCTAACCACGGGCCCATCAACAGCAGCGGTCTAGAATATGCTAACTCTAAAACTTCTGCTAAGATCTCATTGATGTTTTTTAATTATAATTGAAAAACCACATAAAAGGTCCCTTTCATGTATTATACTTTTTAATTATAATTTTAAAAATCACTTAAAAGTCCTATTGATATTTTATACTTTTAATTTATAATTAAAAACACCCAAAATCTGACATTTATGTTTTATACTTTTTAATTGTAATTAAAAGAACACTTAAAATCTGTCATTGATGTTTCATAGTTTTTGATTATAATTAAATACCCACTTCAAAGGTCTCATCGATTTTTTTATTTTATTGTTTATATATATATATATATATATATATATATATTTACTTTTTGCTTATAATCAAACTGTGTTCCTTATATCGTTATTTCATTTAAGTACCTATAAATAACTAAAGGCAGGCTAACTTAGAATCGGAATTGTGGCCCATCTCCAAAATTGGATGGGCAGCCTTGGTGTAAGTAGGCTTGCCAACTTTTCAGATATCCACGACCGGACAACCGGATACTTGCCCGCGGTGGGACGGGAGAGGGGAAGGCTGTATGTTACAAAAAGTAAAATTTATAGGGCAGCTCTTTTTTATTTTTGTAAATAATTTAATGATAGTAACAAATACTCCTGCGGAAGAAACCGTATATCACGCCTTCATGCGATCAAATTCCGCAGTGAATTTAATTTCACATATTTTACAATATGCGGTTCAATCGTTTTCATAGTTTTGAACCCTTGATTTGAGATCTGGAAAGACAGTAACGTTTCTGTTTTTTTTTTTTTTTTTTTTTTTTTTTTTTTTTTTTTTTTTTTTTTTTGGTAGCTCACTCATCATTTATTTGTAACTTGCAAATTAATAGCACTATTCATTCTTCAATTATCCACGAACAAAACAAGTTTGACGTTCCTTCTTCGACACAGTGTAGATAACTGAACCAATAGTCCAATTGCTTCATGATAATCGGATTTGCGACTAACTGTCGTAAACGTTTGAGCACAGAGCAATAAAGTTGATTTACGTTCAACGAACGTGAGACTAAGGATCGAGGATGGTGACCTTGTTTACTTCCTGCACATTTGAGAAACCATCAACCTGTAATTTTTAAAATTTCTTAAAAACCTGACAACACTAGGTATAAGTGGTATGTTGAGATGAAGAGGTTAGCTCAAGAGAGGAAGGGATGGAAGATTACATCAAAACAGTCAAGAAAATGGTGAAGGAAAAAAGAAAACAATAAATAATGCCTCAGTGTAGCATTGCATTCATATCCAGCCTCGTTAATTTACGACTAAAACCTGACGAGTCCGGCACGGGGCACGGGTGGTTTTAATTAAGTGTTGTGTTTGTCCTGTGTTGTCCTTTCAATCGAGATTGTCAACAACACTAGAAGAAGATGACACAATTGATGAAAATGAAACACAGAGGATGCTGGCTGAATGGATAAAAAGACGAATTCCATATTTACGGAAACTGTGCAGTTTTTTAGTTTGATGTGTATTTTGTGAATAGTTTTAAGGGAATTAGTCGCTATTTTAGGTATTTTCCTTGTCTGTTTTCACGGCGCATTCGCCACTACCCGCTGTGAGTGCCACTCCCTGCCTTAATTTGCTATTGACGACGGCTCGGAGGCCTGCAGCAGCGACCGATAGGAAGCGACTCGACTTTCATAAAAAGTTGTAAAACTGCAACACGCCCACCTTGCTTGAATTTTTAAAATCATCCGAAGAAAATTTAATATTCTACGGGGGTTTTACTGGCTCGGGGAAATAAATTGGTTAACAGAGTTAGGATGCGCGGCGCTGCCTGCTACCCCCCCTCCCCCCCGCCCCCTTAGCCCCTGAAGGGGTTGATCCCCGCACGGTCAGGGAGCCCCTGCGGAAGTTTTAAAGCCGACCTCACCACCTGGGAACTCCTAGACTGCAACACCGCGGCTAATTACAGTGTGCTAAACTCGTATTCCTTAATTAACCTCCAATAGATTCCTGTATTTAAAGTATTGGTTATATTATGAAATGCAGTGATTTTAATGGTACAGTGATTTGTGTATCAGGAATGGTAGACTGTTCCGCAGCTTCGGAAACAGAGCGGTGAGGGAGGAGTTCTCAGTGTGTATTTGGAAAGAGGTTATGTGGAGGAAGAATAGTTCACGAAAATTTGGCACCATGTGATAAAATTACTTTTGAATCTAAAATTAGGACACCGAATTTGAAGATGGAGGGTCATTTTGTTCGTTGATCAGTAGTCATTGTTATTGTCGCTCTGTGGTCATTGTTATTTTGTAAACAGTTTGTTCGTCGGCCAGTGTTCATTGTAATACACGACTACAGGGTTTGGTTTTCGGTCATTGGTCATTGTTATTTTGTAGACCGTTCGGCTGTCGCCAAGTGCTCATTGTTATTCTGTACGTCGTTTGTTTGCACTCAGTCGTCATTTTTTACGTCATTTGGTTGTCTCTCCGTGACCATTATTAGTTTGTAGATCGTTTGGTTTCGCGCTGTAGACATTGTTAATTAATTTAATTTAATTGCAATGGAGCACAGGCTCCTGCGGCGATTTCCATACACATCCATCTTCCCTCTATCCTGCAGCCACTTACATTTGCCCTCTACAAATTTTATATTTAAATTCTTTCAACGTTTTCGGTAAATTATTCATCATTTCTCTTGGTAACTCATTCCAATCCTTGACACCCTTACCTAAAAAAGAGAATCTTCCCACACCCTTGTACCTGAAATCGAGTGCCAGCTTGTGGTCATGGTCATCTTTTCCCTTCCATGCACTACTTTTCATACCTACGCCAATATCTTTCCATGCTTCATCGCCAGTATATGCCCTGTACACTCCCATGTCCCTCCTCATCCTCCTCCTGTCTTGCAATGAATCCCATTCCAGCTCCTTTATCATATCCGTCACTGATTGCATTCTGCTATAATTTCCAGAATCAAATCTAGGAGCCCTTCTTTGCACCATCTCCAACTCCTGTATTTGATACGTAAAATGAGGGTCCCATACTACACTACCATATTCGAGCAATGGTCTGACCAAAGTTTTGTAAACCAATTCCTTTACTTCTCTCGTACATCCCCTCATCACTCTCTCCAACAAATGCAGAACTTTGAAACCTTTT
Source organism: Vandiemenella viatica (assembly GCA_031002005.1). Taxonomy (NCBI): domain Eukaryota; kingdom Metazoa; phylum Arthropoda; class Insecta; order Orthoptera; family Morabidae; genus Vandiemenella; species Vandiemenella viatica. The sequence continues at coordinate 13,443,343 of JARYHS010011408.1, read as the reverse complement.
CCTACCACCTGTCCTATGTGTCCTGCCCAGTTAAGCTTGTTATCAAAATTAATGCCAAGATCTTTACATTTCAAGTCTTCAGCAAGCAATTCTTTCCCCACCTTATATTCATAATTAACCTTTTGTTCAGAAAGCTGTGATAAAACAAAAGCTTGCAATGTAGCTTTCTATTTCTAAGATAATTATTTTAATTGTGACGGACTACTTTTTATACCTACGCCAATATCTTTTATTTTTCATGACGTGCGGTTGTTGGTCATTGTTATTCTGAATGTTGTTTGTTTATCGCTCAGTGGTCATTGTTACTTTGTAAATAGTTTGTTTGTCGGTCAGTGCTCACTGTAATATACTACAGCGTTTGTTTTCGGTCAGTGGTCATAGTTATTTCATACGTCTATAAGTCGTCGCTGTTTGCTCATTGTTACTCTGCTCATTGTTTGTTTCGCTCAGGTGTCATTGTTATTTTGTATATTTGGTTGTTTCTTATTGTTATTGGTTTCGCTGTCGCTGAGTGGCCATTGTTGTGTTTTTCGACGTTTGGCCTCCGGTCAGAAGTCATTGTTGTTATGTGCGTCGTTTGGTTGTCGGTCAGTATTCCTGGATATTTTATCTGTCGGCTGTTCGTCTTATTTTGTTCGCGGTGTCACGTCTATTGTCATTTTTTCGAGTTCAATGATTCTTCTTTTGCGCGTTATTAGTTGACTGTTCTTCATTTCCCATTTTTCTTCGGGTTTAAAAAGTGACTCCTACTGAGATTCGTCGTCGTTTAAAGACTGTTTGTGGTGCCGATGCCGTCAATAGGTCTACTGTAAATCGATGGGCAGTAAAATTTCGTGACTGCGCGTATGGAAAGACCATGATTGTCTATGAAAAAAGCTACGGACGTCTGATCGCTGGCACAGACGATAACCCTGTCGATGAATTGATTCAAAATGACAGGTGATTCACTTAAAAACGCATCGCAAATCATATAGGAATATCTAAGAAACGTGTCGGCTTCACTATTGACGAATCGGGATACCGTAAAATCTATGCACGATGATTACCACGCAGTCCCACAGACGAGGACAAACAACGTCGATTGGAATTAACCGATTCCACACCCTCCTTAGTACCCCGATCTTGCGCCTTGCGACTTTTATTGTTTTCTCCACTTAAGAGAGATTTCAAGGGTAATCGTTTAATTTAGGACGATTACGTGAAGGCAGCTGTCAAATCATTGATTCCGAAGATGTCGTAAGGATTTTTCAGTGACGGTATAAGAAGAAATAACGGTGACTAAGTTGAAAAATAAATATATGATTTTTAAGGTTATGAATTGTGCTTTAAGTCACTTTTTTCAGATCTTGCTATTTGTTTTTGTTCGTGTCCTGCAAGTATGTGTGCACTTCATTTCAGCCTACCCCCGTGTATAACATATTAAACCATTATTGAAAAATTGGTGTGTATAAAAACTTCTCTGCTTGGTATATTAGTGACATTTATAGTGATTGAATATGGTTTAGAAAGGTACAACCTAGAAAACTGGAACTAAATGAACGTACGATCTTGAGAAAAATCATGGATCCCATCAAAGAAGAAGTAAAATACAGGCCAGGCGTAATAAGGACCAACAACAACAACTGGAGAGCATTACAACAGCCATGAGGAAAAGGAGATTAATGTTATACAGGAGTCGGCAGACCGCAGCTCCGGAGCCTTTTGCATCAATTCGAAGATATTAGTGAGACTCTTTGATAATTATATTTTAATACAGTTTTACCGACAGCAGTAATTGAGAATATAGAGAAAAAAATGCACTTTGCTTTCAAAGGTTAATTGCTTATCAAAACAAAGATACTATCTCCAGCACTTGAAACAATGAATGGAAAAAGTATGCTTTTGGTGTTCTTAGTATCTTTGGCTCGACACAAACGTTTTGCAATATGAATATTATTAAAATTAAATTGAGAACCCAAATAATTCATGAGAACTTAGATTCGTGTTTGAAATTAAGTTCACCTTGATACGCACCTAACATGATAAGACTTTCTATGCGAATCAAACACACTGTTCTCATTAATTAAAATGTTTACTAATATATTATATTTATAAATATATTATTTGATATCGCGATGCATGATATTGGGGATTTTGCAGTGGGCCAGCTCCCCATGCATATATAAAATACGAAATGCTGAAAAAACGGAACAATATGGACGTAAGTTTGAGAACATTGTCTCAAAAGTGTAATAGAATGGGTTTAGAAATAATAGATTGAAAATATCTACATCATTTACTATTTGCTGATGATCAAGTCGTCATAGCACAAGATGGTGATGATGAAAATTACATATGCAATCAACTGTCAAAAGAATATAAAAAATGGAGCTTGAAGATTAACTAAAAAAAAAAAAAAAAAAAAAAAAAAAAAAAAAAAAAAAAAAAAAACAGAATATCTTACTAATAATCTGGATGAATTGTACATTGATGGAATAAAAATTAGAAAGGTAAATAATTTATTTTTGCTATTTGGGTTCAATTTTAGAAATAGAAGGAAAATCGAATATTCGAATATGGAAATAAATAAAAGAATTACTAATGGCCGGAAAGTAATCGGGATGCTAAATTCATTTCTATGGAGCAAGAGTGTTATGAATAGAGCAAAAAGAATTATATTCAAATCATTATTTGAAAGTATAGTCTTATATGGATCAGAAAGCTGGACAATCAACCAAAAACATATCAAGAAGCTGAAAGCATTAGAATTGGATTTCTGGAGAAAATCAGCAAGAATATCAAGGAAAGAAAAAGTAAGTAATACCGAAATAATAAGGCTAACGGAAGTGAAAGAAGATATGTATGATATTATAGAACGAAAAAGACTGGAATGGTATGGCCATGTAAGAAGGATGGAAGACACTAGGATACCAAAACTGGTACAAGAATGGGAAGTTAAAGGAAGGAGGAAAAGAGGACGGCCGTTGTTTACCTGGCTCCAAAGAGTACAAATAGCAATGAGAAGACTTGGTGCAGAAGAGGACGATATACACGATCGAAATATCTGGAGGAATATTTTGAGAAGATGAAGTCAAGATCTATATTCCGAATTCTTTATTGTTGTGTTGGAGAAAAACCTCTCTAGTGAGGAAAATCTCTTAATAATAAAAAAACGATATATGTATGTTCGTTGTTATATTTATTATTGAATAAATTATTTTAAAAATTATCTATCAAAATATAACTAGGCATGTGGCTCTAATAAATTTTTCCCGACGCCTTTAAAGGTGAAATTTGCTCCTTAGCCTGTAAAAATTGCGAACTCTGTTCTATGGTCGGATGGAAAATCATATACTCACCTCAAAAATCATCAAAACCGTCTGTAGAGACAAAGCGACTAACGATAAATGGACGAGGCTAGTCAGAAAAGATCTCGAGCAACTGGGAGTAGACCCCAATGAAATTTACAACAGGGATTAGTACAGAACGTTGATTAAAGCATCAGATTCTCTCCAGACAGTAACAGCCAAAACAGTGCGCCCCGGATCAGGGGTCAAATGGACCCAAGAAGGAAAAGGCAACCACAGCGCAAGGATGAAAGAATATTAGGCCAAAAAGAAAGTTCACCAGAGAACAACGGGGTGTATTGTGGTCAAAACGGAAAAGAAGAAGAATAAGTGACATCTGTGGACAAAGAGTACGAATATAAGGTCTGCAAATAATTTTTCTGCAACACAGTTACTTTTAATGAATTGTTTATTTATTAATTTAAGGCGTGACACATTTCAAGATCTTAGTCTTATTTTCAAACGCTGTTTTTGTTGTTACGTTATTGGTGTGAAGAGTGCTCGTGTAAGTTTCTGCTGAATGTTAACAGGACTTACTTCGTGTTTCCTGAAAATGATATTGTGGAGTGTGTAACAAACAGTTTTTGCAAATAATATGAAGTGGAATATTATTGAAATGAAACTTACATTTTGTGAAGATTTCTTCAAAACATGAAACACAGAAAGTAAAACGTGCACACTCACTACATTATGTTTACATACAGACAAAGCAAACAAGCTTCAGTATATCTTATGTTTAAAAAAAAAAAAAAAACACAGATAATTCCCTACAATGATGTACATTACTAAAGATAAATGTTATTATTACAGAGGTTGTATTATGATTTTACAACAATTTTCGATATTCACTAAAAATATACTACAGTTGCGATGGTAGTTTGCAGATGACGGAAAGTTATAATATGTTATCAAAACATTTGAAGAAGTTCACAGAATCACTTTCTAATCTTTCATTTGGTATAGTGTCTTTAAATAATTTGTGGTGTGTATAGATTTCTAATTCCAAAACATATATTATCACTTGCCATCATCTGCTAACTACCGTCGCAACTGTATAATATTTTTAGTGAATATCGAAAATTGTTGAAAAATCATAATGCAACCTCTGTAATAATAACATTTATCTTTAGTCACGTACATCATTGTAGCGAATTATCTTTGTTTTGTATTGTTAAATGCAAGATATACTGAAGCTTGTTTGCTTTGTCTGTATGTAAACATAATGTAGTGACAAAGTGCACGTGTGACTTTCTGTGTTTCGTGTTTTGAAGAAATCTTCACAAAATGAAACACAGAGTAAGTCCTGTCAACATTCAGCAGAAACTTAAACGAGCACTCTTCATACCAAGAATGTATCAACAAAAACGGCATTTGAAAATGAGATTAAGATCTTAAAACGCGTCACGCCTTAAATTAATAAATAAATAATTTATTAAAAGTAACTGTGTTGCAGAAAAATTATTTGCAGACCTCATATTTCAAAACAGTTAAAGACTTTCATAAAGTCCATTTATCAAAGTAGCCTTTTATTATTATTGACTTTTTTGTCTGCAGATCTACTTTGGGATTTTTCAGTTACGCGGGACGCAATAGTAGTCTGGGTTGTGAGGAAGTTTGGGTTCCTCGAAACAGGTCGAGGCTGACTGCTCTCTCGCAGGCGTTCTGTCGCAGTGAGACCTGCAAACGTGGTTGCGCGCTGGAGAATTTGTTTAATCTGGAGCCGGCGGCGCTTAGAAGGAAGGAATTACGTCCCCGTTAATCGCATCCCGGTAATCCCTTTACGCCGTAAACTCGCAGAAAGAGCGGAGCCGTCGCTCGGACTAAGAAAACGACGGCGGCTGCAACCGGAGAGGAGGCAGGCCGACTCCTGGGACACAAGACGAGGCATTGTCTGAAATCACAAAGGCCTGAGTGCCATCTGAATAAACAGACAATCCCTGTCGAAACTTTGCACTTCACATGCAATACAATGAATAGCTTATAAACTTTCTTTAAACAAATGAATAAATAGAAATAGAAGATAGTCCTCACACCTACCTTCAATCTTACAAATCTTACAAAATAACCACATTTTTGTCAGAGACAGATAAGCAGTAATTGGTATATTTTTCGTATCATTGAGTATTGACTTGATAGATGGAAATAGTTTAGGTCAAGTCTAATATGACTGAAAGCAGTTAAAGATGTTAAATAAACGACTTTAATTACGAATTTTTTTTAAACCGTATTATTTTAAGTATGATTTTCGGCTGTATAGAATTGTTTAAATTTGTCAGTTTTATATTTAATTGTCTGTAAATATGCTCTGTTTTCATCTAAAAAAAAATTCTCATGACTTTAACTAATTGTTTTGTACGGTTCTTATTGTTGCAGGAATTGTTTTGTGCTTTAAATGTGTAATCCTTATGTTTAAATACCTGTAAATGTATTTTATTTTTATTTAAAAATATTTTCTTCCGATTATAACTAATTTTGTATATGTTCTAATTTTTTTCGGAGAATTTTGATTGTTGGAGTAATTCTTCGCGTCCGAGCAGGCACAGGCAATTCGTTAAATATTATATTCAAATTTTTGTACTGCCTATTTAAACTGCAGAGACTGTCTACAGGTTATTTCGCTGTGTTTGTTGTAATGTGTTTTATATGATTGGAAGAAGCTGATGCCTTGTATGTGTATGCGTTTATGAACACTTCGTCGGGATAAAATGTTAAATAGACGGCAATGTTATTTCAACAACTACCTTATCATTGAGAAAATATAGAAATTAAGCATCATTCTTTGATAAAAATTGTAAATCACCTTGGAATCCTGAAAAAAAACGGCCAAATATGAACCGATTAAATTAATTAACAGCCATCTTGTATCTAAAGTAACAAAAGCACCTTGTTCTATCATACCACAGAGACGACAAGGAAACCAGATTTAATTTAATTTATTTAATTTACTTTAATTGCAATGGAGCACATGTTCCGGTGGAAATTTCCCTACACACCCAACACCCCCCTATCCTGCACCCACCTACATTTCCCCTCTACAAATTTTAACTTTAAAATCATTTAACATTTTCGGTAAGTTATTCATCATTCCCCTTGGTAACTCATTCCAATTCCTGACACCCTTACCTAAAAAAGAAAATCTTCCCACACCCTTGTGCCTGAAATCGAGTGCCAGCTTGTGGTCATGGTCATCTTTTCCCTTCCATGCACTACTTTTCATACCTATTGCAATATCTTTCCATGCCTCATCGCCAGTATACGCCCTGTACACTCCCATGATCCTCCTCATCCTCCTCCTGTATGGATACAAGATATTACCACATTAAAATATGTTTAATTTCGAAAACGGTTTACAAACTATTGTGAACTGATAACAGTATCATATTAGCACTTTTAACTTCTGTTAATTCGCCTAAATAATATAGTAGTCAATTTGTATCATTAACTATTACTACGGCAGTGAAATTTCTTTGGCAAGTACTAACTGTGTAATCAAAATTCACTGCCTTGCAGTTGAGGTAAAGGCCCACAACATGCGAATATTAACCTCTCGCATCGGTGAACTATGTTATCGCTGGTTTCGTATCACAAATTTTTTGCGACATGTTATTACAGCCCGCAGCCCCAGCGTTTTACGAAATATTATTTTAAGAATTATCTGTAGCAAGATGGAAGTTGATTAATTGTGGATTTGAATAGTTTACGTTTGATAAATTGTGAATCTGTGTTTATTCGTCCTGTAAATGATTATTGCTTTATGGAGTGTAAATGATATGCGCTACGATAAGGGACAGTATTATGTAACAATCATTAATCAAAAGTTTGTAATTGTTGATGTAAGCCGCGATGTTTAGAGGACAATTCTGAACGGTTTGAACTGGGTTATGTCAGTAATTTTATGTGAAAAAGCATACAAACAATAATAAGTTTCATTTTAATGTGTTGTCAAAATCGTTGTGAGTGATGTTTTGAATTTGTAATTATTGTTTGTATGCGTTTGATTGATAACTAATTGTTTACGCTCGAGAAACCTCTGTCGGCACTTTTTGTGTTATTCTGGATGTTTGTTTATGTCGTCTATATAAACGAGCGGAGATTGCGAGCAGAGTTGTGAGAAGATTTGCGTGTGGTTCATATTTGTGCTTTACTATCCTTGGACGAAATTCGATGCTCATCCGAGTGTAATGTTACTGTTGAGCTCACGGAGAAAGAAATATGAAGTGAAACCAAATCGTCTATGTTGTTATTTTATGGAACTATTTAATCGATTCAAATAATAGTAATTTAACCCTTGTGGCAAGGTAAAATCCCCTTGTGACCAATGACATTAAACTGTGGATTGGAGAACTAAGCAATTAAATCTAACCATCATTAATTGACTACAGGACAAATTAGCTAATTAGCGAGTAGCTTATCAACGTCTTGGAATACCTAACCTAACCATACGTATTGCCCAACTTTAATATTACATATAACAACTAAATTCAAGTCACAGAATACAAGGGTATTATTCCTAACATTCTCACATTCAACAAATGTCTTTTGTTGGTTTGTTGAAATTAAAAGCATAGCGAAATGTATGCACACAACAGTAAAGTAGGTTTCCTAACGTGAAGGTGTTTAGAATTTTACAATATCTCTTTTATACAATATTTGATGTCAGAATGCCATCATATTGAACTTTTTCATCATTCTCCTTAAACTGATTAAAAATATTGTTTATTTGGGAATTAAATAATTTCGGCTGTAGTTAACCAACGAAGTTGCCACTGTCAAAGCGTTGTCTTGTGCAGTGGGTTGCGTCTCGCCGTTGTATGTGATTACTTACCAGAAAATATTTCTTTAATGGCGCACGTGCAGTAACGCAGATGTCGAGGAGTGTTATTTCGATGGAATCTTAATGGATACACTGAAGAATTTTACTAACACAACTTAAGGTCCTGCTATGTGCTCTGAATTCATCTTCAGGCTGCGAGCTGTAGAAACAGAGAAACAGATCTGGTTCCAGGCAGCAATTGTCACCTGTCTTTCTGAGTGTCATTATGTATAGAATGTTGACCATGTGGGCTGGTACTTTGAAATACCTCTAAAACGAAGCCTTTGAAAAAAGAATGTGAAGTAAAAGTTGAGTAATCTTAAGGACGAACTCTATTATTCCAGTTTTACGTTGAGTAGGCCTGTGTTTTCAAGGTCCTTCAAGGTCAGCATATGTTTTTTAAATGGAAACCTAATATTATTCCTTGCTTGTAGACAAGTTTCTTTTTCGACAAAGTTCTTAGTTTGGCAGATATTCGAAAAACTAAGTGTGATCAAAGGAAGTGGTACTGTGGCACGTACATCCACATTTGTTTTATCTTTCATAGGAAAAACATCAAGAATTCAATCAGATCACCGTAATATATGAGGAGTGTTGTGCTTTTCTGTCTTAGGGCACAGTGAAATTTTTTGAAAAAAGATTGGCATGTGCCCAAAAGTAATTCATTTTGAATATACTCGTAGGCATAAACATGCCGTGTCCTCGCCTTCATAATTTCTGGAATCGTACCTTTACATGTACTGTACAATCCTTGTTTGAACACTTCCGTTGTTCACGCTATTAGTTATCTTAGGCTGCGCGGTATTACTTCCTTTGGTATTCAAATAGCTGCCAAACTAAGGGATAGATTAAAAAATGGTTGATATGATTGTGGTCTATTATTATGAAAGGAATTAGAAGATATAATAAAAGTCATAGACTTCCTTTTCAAAAAACTTATGCCGCTCTATAAATCACCCAGAAAACGTACTAAAAAAACTTGAATATTATATTTCATTTACATCAATCAGCTTTAGCTCCATACATTTTTTTTTTCTCAAATACTTTCATTAAGAGTTGTTCCAAGTACCAACCTACATGGCCCACCCCATTCTTGGTGAAACTCCTAAAGAAGAATGCAAATCTGTAGTTACTTTTGGCGACCAGTTCTAGGACACTCACCTACGACGTTGAGGCGGAAGGCGAGACTCATCTTGGGCTCTGTGTTGACCTGGCACTCGTAGATGCCGGAGTCCCTCTGCTGGGGGAACTTGATCTGCAGCGTCCAGTTGTCGGAGCGGTCCGGACGAATGACGGTGAAGCGCTGGTCGCTCGTGTACGTCAGGATGCCCGCCGTCAGGATGTGCAGGTCTCGTTTCCTGATCCACGACACCTGCAACACACGTCACCACACAGCCGTCAGACTCAACGGCACCAGAGACGAGAGCGTGCCCTGCCGTAAGTGGCACGCGAAGTAATATGTCATTTGAATAAAACGGGTGGGATTGGTGACTGAAGTAAGAGAAACATAAATTGTTATACGTTACTGAACGTTCAAATTTACGATATGTTATCATGATCAACAGATCACAGCCACTGAACATTTCCGTCTTCCACTTGTAATAGTCCTTTGACCCAGCCTTTTGTGCATTATAATCTTTCATCTGTCTGAAAGTTTATTAATTATGGATTTATATATTTTTAATGTGATTGAATATTGTTCTTATGGAAAGGGACAGTATAAGTGATGTGATCACAAGCAATATAATTAATTAAATATTAATTGAATGCTTGTAATTATAACTGTTGTATAAGCCATGGTGTTTTGAGGACGATTTTAAGCTATTTGGCGTGTCTTATGTTGCCAATTTTATGTTTAAATAACTAAGCTATTTGGTGTGTTTTATTTTGCCAATTTTATGTTTAAATAACTGTAAATAGCTTTAATTTCCATATGTTTTCTAATGATATTAAGTCATTTTGTACTATTTTTAACTGTTTTCGTTTTATTTTGACTGTCGGTGGGATTGTTAACTCTCGAGAAACGTCTGGCGGTACTCTTTGTTGTGTTCTAGATGTTTCTATGGCGCTTATTTAAGCTCGCAGCAAGGGCGAGGGGAATCAGTCGTTAGAATTTCTGATAATTATTTGTTAGTGTTCAAGGAGGAATATTCGCTGAAGCTTAATCGCTGGAACGCTTTTATAATGCGCTTTAGTATCGCTAGACAAAGTTTGAGGCTTATCTTCGTTATTGAAAATATTATCAGAATATTATTATCAGAAAGCTTTTGACTCTGTACCACACAACCGACTTTTAGCCAAGATTCGAGCGTACGGTATATCTGATCAGATTTGCGAATGGATACGCGATTTTCTCAACTGGTCGGTCACAGTATGTCGTTGTTGACGGAGAAGCCTCTTCTAAGCTAGATGTTACTTCGGGCGTTCCTCAAGGAAGTGTAATAAGACCACTTCTTTTCTAAAGAAAACGATCTCGGTGACAACGTTAATTGTAGGATGCAATTTTTTTGCTGATGATGCACTTATTTATAGGGAAGTGAGATGCTCTGACGATTGCTTAGAAATTCAGGAGCGATCTAGATGTTATTTCGGAATGGTGCCGTAAATGGCAGCTTACCCTTAACTGCAAAATGTGCAAGGCAATGCAAAGAAGTAATAAGAAGACCCCATTTGCTTATGAGTACAAAGTTAACAATTCAGTTGTTGACACTGTGGGTTCCCTGAAGTATCTAGGCGTAACATAACAAAGCAACATGAAATGGGACTTGCATATATCTTCCGTTGTAGGCAACGCTAATTCTAAACTATTTATAGGTCGTATTTTGAGAAGTTGTAATGCTCATACAAAGGAAATAGCGTACAAAACACTAGTGCGTCCGCATTTGCAATACTGTTGTGGAATTTGGGATCCGTATCGAAAGGGATTGATTGACACGTTAGAGAAAGTACAGAGGAGAGCCGCTCGATTCGTGACTGCTAGTTACAGTCCTTACGTAAGTGTCACAGAGCTGATACGTGGGTTGGGCTGGGATTGTTTGGCGGACAGACGACGTCGTTTTCGTTTGAATTTGTTGGAGAATATGTGAAAATCTTTAATTTAGGAGTGCAACGAAATACTTCTGCCGCCAACCTATTTAGGTCGCAATGACAGGAGGGATAAGATTCGAAAAATAAGATGCCGTACTGATACATTTATGTATTCCTTCTTTCCTCGTTCTGTTCGGGATTGGAATGCACTGAATTAGGTTAGGTGCTTAACACCCTCTGCCACCCACAGTATTTGTGATTTGAAGAGTACAGATGTAGATGTACATTTAATAGAACTCCTTAGTAAATTCAGAAGTTGTGTTAGTTATTATCGTTTGGTGAAAAGGTAAATTCACCTGGCGACTGGACGGTAAAAACCTATTAATTAAGGAACTAATTATTTAAGTTACAATCAGGATCTCAAAGGATTATGCATCTAAATTCTTATCACACTGTTGATAGTGATTCGTCCGTCAGATAGGGAAACCTGGCTAGGTGTATTTAGGAAGAGTAGGCCTAAATAGCCGTAATCAGGCTTCTTCAGTCTCAAACAACGGTCTGAACTCAATACAATCATTATCACAGTCATCCAAATTCACAAAACCACTTCTGAACTCTGTCACAACGAGAAATGCAACGGGATACCACTTGAGCTCATCTCTCCAGACATCGTGGAGCGGGTAAATATCCCCCATCGTAACCACCGTTTTCTAGAAAATGAAGAATGATTTGTTGTTTCATTTGACATTTCTTCGTTTTGATTCATAAATTGTTTTATAGTAGATTTCGCCTCCTAGTAAAGGTGTTTTGTTATTAATTACGAGTGGAAAGAATTGCTTGCGCGGTAATGGGATTAAAGAAGAGTGTTTTTAAATATTTATTTATTAGATTTTTAAGACTTGTAAACAATAAAAGTTCGCTTCTGGAAGGTTTCCCAAAAAAGCAATTGTTCCAAATATTTTGGGGACAGCTTGTTTTTTTTTTTTTTGTTTGTTTGTCATTGTTTCACCTGCCTTAGAAAACAAACAATCACTCGGTACTGACGTTGCTACAACAATAAGATACTGTTGTGCGTATTTATACAGACAAGGAAATTTAAGTTTCATTTCTTCCCACTCTGTAAAATGGATTGCTTTTTAGAGACATTTCAGTGTTTGACAAATAGAGAGGTACTTTGTCAATACCATGCGTTTTCTTTTTCTTTGTGATGTTTCCAGAAGTGATATTCCTGTGAAACGCTAACTGAAGCAGCTTCTTCTTCCGATTCACATGGGCTACCTAGTTGCTTATAAACATATCTTTTAGTTTTTGTGTGGGGCTGCGCGGGAGCGACCATTGGCCAAGTATAGCGAAATCCGCGCAAAGTACAACTTTATTATAATGAAATAGGGACCTAAATCAAACTCTTTGAGGATGACATTGCCTATTCTAAGACTGATTTTGTTTGATATTCAATGCTACCAACTTGACGGTAGCGAGAATTTAATTTCGCAGGCGTGACTGAGTGGCGCAGCAGGGATGATGCATTTAGAATTTAACACCGGGTGCGTGATTCAATACAAGTATACCGAGTAAGTATCGAGTGAATTAATTCGAATACGAAAAGTACTCGGTGTGGAAACAAAGTATCGAGTACTTACTCGTATATACTTGTATCGGATCATCACTAGTGCAGGGTGATTGTTATTTAGAAGGGCTGAGTTTGTGCAGTGCCGAGGTAGTCTGCCCCCGGAGGCGAGGTGCGACTGCCGTAGTTGGGTTACTGCTGCCGAGACGCAGATGCGATCTGATCGGCCAATTAGACGCCGAGATTAGGGCGGAATCCACTTGCCGCGCCTCGCGTGGCTGTCGCTTGCTTAGCGCGGCGCCGCCCGACCTCCGCTAATTGTAAGAGCAATTAGGCGCGCGCTGCCGGCGGCTGTCTAATTACCACGGGGGCGGCCACTCGTAAGGTTGGCACCACTGTGTCCAGGTGGCAGGGCCTCGTCTCCCGGCCCGTCCCCGCCCTGTCTTCGCGGAATTAATTTCTGCGAGGGATTACCCGACTGCACCCAGCGGCATTAAGTTGCGAGCGTTCGCCAGCTCCGACACGGGGAGGCGCCTTTTGTGTACGGCGTAATTACTTTTTGTCATAAAGGAATAATTTAGTAGCAGCGCGCGTAAATACAAGCGACGAAATAGCTGCCAACTGTTCCACTGTCTCTCTCGTTTTTATCTTTACTCCCACTCGCTCTGCGTATCCAATTATCGCTTTGCAGAATCTTACTTTGTAAAGTGACGCGAATATCTCACCTCGGCTCGCTATGAGTATTCATTTTGATCATCTGCTACGCATCACTGTATCGATAACAACCCCTTCTTACAAGCGAAAATATTACATGTCAGAGAGGAGAATTGATACATTGATTGGGCTGGGATAGTTTGGAAGATAGACGACGTAGCTTGCGTTCGAATTTATTGGAGAATATGCGAAAAGATTTAAATTTCGAGCGCAATGAAATACTTCTTCCGCCAAACTATTTAGGTCGCAATGACCGGAGGGATAAGATTAGAGAAATAAGATGCCGTACTGATGCTTTTATGTATTCCTTCTTTCCTCGCACTATTCGGGATTGGAATGGGCGGGTATAGGATTGGTGCTTAGCACCCTCTGCCACCCACAATGTTTGTGATTTGGAGAGTGTGGATGTAGATGTAGATAGGCAGAAGAAATTTTGGAAGGTAAGAAGCAAAGAATTAGAAATTAAATAACTTTTTTTTTAACAACTGGATATCGTGGGCAATTTCCTCAATTACAAGTTAATATATATATATATATATATATATATATATATATATATATATATATATACTAGCTCGTACCCGCGACTTCGTACGCGTGGATTAAGAATTTTTTACCAGAATTGAATATAGAAAGTTTTTGGTAACGAAGGATTGGACCCAAACAACACCGAGTCGGCATAATATGACAGGAAAGCTATCACTATATCATTCTACCGTCCATCCAGTAACTTGAAGAGAATCAGTTTCCAACATATTTCTTTCATCATTCGATAAGGTCTCAACATTTTGTGACTACAACTATTAAACATGCCGGAGAAAAAGTCCTGTGCCCTTCATACAGATTTTCTTGTCAAATTCCATCAACATCGATATAGCCATTTGGTCGTCAAAACGTAACAAAAAGACATTGACTAACTTCCGTATTTATAGTATTATTACTGCGGTTCACACACTCAGTCACTCACACACACACACTATCTCTCTCTCTGTCTCTGACTGCGAACAACCCCTGAGGAATCATTATAACGTAAAAAGTGTACACCTACAGCATTGCAAGACTACCTACGATTTGCCTTGCATTGCACCCCTAACTTTGTGATATATACAGTTTAACATTCAATCCGAATTACCTACGGCCCAGGCGTGACTCTTACGATCAAAAACAATTTTTTAAAATCTTAGCCTCCACGGAGATTTGAACCGGAGACCACGACCCAAACATTTGTAAACCAGCGCTTTAACCACTTTTTTTTTTTTTTTTAATAATCTCAGCCATCTGTAAGTTGATCTTTGGTTATTCGAATTTGTCTGTACTATATTATCGTTTTTCAGTCGGGACAACACAGGACTGACACAACACCCATGCTCGCAGCCGGACTCGAACCGGCGACCCTGGCAACGCGATGCAAGCTCGCTAGCCACTATGCTACCAGGGCCGGTGCTGAGCTGTGTGACCGATACACGGAAAAAGCAGTATACAGATGTCCATATTCAACGCGTCTGTCTATCACCATTCAGTAGTATTTCGAAAGTATGAGACAACATGTATTATTTAAACAGATAATAATTTTTAAACCAAATGTAGACAGTATTTTTCTCCTTGTTTCAAAGGATAAGTGTGCAAAGTTTTATCGAGACAGGATGAAAACTGTGGATTTGTATGAAGAGCAAACAAACAAACAAACATAGGTACATACATACATTCATCTTTATATATAGATAAAGGTAAATAACAGGTCAATGCAATTGAATTTTTGTTTTTGTTTTATTTTTTGTGTCGTACGCGTTTCACCCTATTTCCAGAGCATCATCAGCCACATATGTTACTATTTTATTTTGTCCTCATGGTCAGAGTTAGCTTCTCTGTTTTTGTAGGATTCATTCTGGAATGTTCTGAAGATATGAAGTACTACACTGCACCGGCCAGATTACTCATTATCACTATTATTTACTATCACTGTCAAAACATGAGAAAGTAAAACACCAAGCCATGTTTTTCTATCCCATGTTTTGATAGTGTTTGTAAATAATAGTGATAATGTGTAATCTGGCCGGTGCAGTGTAGTGCTTCATACCTTCAGAAGATTCCAGAATGAATCCAATGAAAGCCGAGAAGCTAATCCAGACCATGAGAACAAAATAAATAGTAACATCGGTCTCTGATGATGCTGTGGAAATAGGGTGAAACGCGTACGACACAAAAAATAAAACAAAAACAAAAATTCAATTGCATTGTCGTGTTATTTACCTTTATATAAAAAAAATTATTAACTTTTTTTTAGTTATGACTTTATGCCTCGTCGACATCATTAGAGGCGGGATGGGGTTGGGGACATGGATCGGGAAGGAATTTGACCATGGCCTTTTTGAAGGAAGCGTCACCGCAATCGTCTGAAGTGATTTGAGTAAACCATGGAAAACACAAATCTGGAGCGCTAATAACCTAGATGTTGACAGGCCCTAAACCCCCCCCCCCCAAAAAAAATCTGGAAGCCCAGAAGGGGATTCGAACCGACGTCCACCCTAATGCGAGGCCAAAGCGTTAACCCCTCACCCATCACGCTCGGTTAAATGCAATAACAAACTAATTTAAAGCTAAACTTGAAGGACCACAGGATATATTATTGGGACCATTGCTATTCATTATTCAAGTTAATGATTGCCTTAATGGTTTACAGTCACAATTTAAGTTGTTTGCACATGGCATAGTGTTAAATAATAGGATCAAAACGGTAGAAGACTGAACAGCTGCTGGGTGACATGGATTGGTCGAAATGAAATAAAGATCAATCCAAAAAGAGTCATCATATCGGGTACACAGATTTAAAACTAAAGATTGTTCATGATCATAGCGGCAGGTCTCAGTAGCGTAAGGGGTACAGTACTGGCTCCACATGCCGAAGGTCGCCGGTTCGTGTCCTGCTGAGGGCATGGGTGTTTAAGTAATGTGCGTGTGTTTATATCTTGTTCATCCTTTAATGTCCATTTGTCCATACTTAGTAGCAACAATGTACTGTATAAAGTGATACACTGGAAGAGTCATGATTACCACATTGAGCTGGCTGTATGGCCTTAGTAGCCGAATGCCAAAACAAAGGGAAAAATGATTATAGCGTGGTAAGAAACTGCTTGCTTAAGACCTGAAGTATAAATATATTGGCATAAATATGGTAATACACCTAACTGTTCAGGACAAATTAGGCTGGCGACAGGAAGAAGTTCAAAAATTCTTCACTTATTGGAGTGGGTGATGAGGGGATGTATAATGAAACAGATGGAATTAGGTTACAAAACTTTGATCACACCATTACTTTAATATGGTGCCGTAGTATGGGACCAACAGTTTGGGTATCAAATACAGGAGTTTATGACGTATGCTACCACCCCAATCAATCAATTAACAGTTTTGTCATTATTTTAGTAAAGCTACTGCCAGTGTAATTAATTTTAATATGTTTATGTAAATTTAATATGGTGTATGTTTTGTACTACTGCTTTCGAGTTTCACAGACTATAACATTAATATCACTGGATATCGTTAGTTAGATCTGTAAGAAATAATAGTAGGGTCTTTGGTTCTCTGGCGCGGATAGACTGACCGAGGAGTTGAAGTGGCGCTGTGGGAGGTTGTCAGTCTATTCGTCTACTTCGGGGTTAAGTAAACCCATTGCCAGAGTTTCAACAATGACCTTTGCCTTCTGGTACTGGTTACCTATAGACAATACGGTCGCCACGTGATTGAAATACACCTTAAACGTGAAAAGTAGGAGACAAAATAAAGAGCACTGCACACAGTTTAGAGTTCCATGAAAATTATAATCTATAGATAGTTCTTATACAAAAGTTCGGTACCAGATTCAAAGATTTTTTTCGGATAAGGCTATCAGACTAACAGTTCCATTATCGATTGTAAGTTCAAACACACGAGAAGACAAACTCTCATCCAACTCCCTTACTAGGATGAAAGTGAAACTATTGCATACTAAATCTTGCAGTCAACACCTAACAGGAGGTGGCATGGTTCCACCAACCACACGCGGACCGGCCTACATTATCACACGAGCTGAACTTTCTGAAAACAGCCGAAAGAATGCGCTCCAGCCAAGATGGCTAACTTCTGTTTTTCGAATCTGTTGACTTTGTGACGTCACCTTGTCACTTTGAAAATTAATATCTAGATAAGTACTTAATATTTTGCACTGTAATTAACATATGTGCCTTCGGGTAGCTTATTCTCCCTATTTGAGCCTACCTTAAGTTTCAAGGAGGTTTCTATTGTATTTATTACCGATTCTTTAACGGATCTTAGGTTCAGCTTCCTCTGAAATCGTGGGTTAACATCAACAAATCGAAATATCTTCCAAAATACATTTTTCTGAATATGATAAGTCAGGACTGGAATAGGATAAAGAAGTGGCTGCAACAGTTGTCACAGCGTTTAAACTCAGCCTTTTATGAATTTTAATCTGAGGAAGGAAGTATAGGTAGATGAAATTTGATTAATTATTAATTTGTTCATTTTATCATGTGTATGAATATTGCTTTTATGGTAAGATATTCTGTAAATGATACTTATTATAATCAACAACAGTATCTTTTTCAAAATATTAATTGAAGGTTTGTTATTGTAAGTGTAGTATAAGACACTTTGAGCACGATTTTCAGCTATATGGAGTGGTTTATGTTACCCGTTTCATGTATAAATTCTTTTAAATAGCTTCCATTTTGAATTGTTTCCTAGAGATTGTGAGTGATTTTAAAAAAGTTGTAATGGATTTCATATGATTTTGACTGTCAGTGTGATTGTCAACGCTCGAGAAATATCTGTCGGCCTCCTTTCTTGCACCGAGGATGGTGGTGTAACGGTTAGCGTTCTGGCCTCGCATTCGGGAGGACGCCGGTTCGAATCCCCGTCCGGGCATCCAGATTTGGGTTTTCCATGGTTTCCCAAAATCACTCCAGGCAAATGCCGTGAGGCTTCCTTCAAAAGGCCATGGCCGAATTCCTTCCCATTCCTTTCCCCCATCCTTTCCCGTCTCTAAAGACCTCGCTGTTAAGAGACGTTAAGCAGTTAAAAAAAAAATCCGTTCTTGCCTTATGGATCATACTCAAGTGTCTATTCGAGCTCGCGGAAATGGCGAGCATTGACAGTCGTTGTCAGTAGCTCCTCAGTTCTGTACGTTAAAGGTTGAGGAGTGTATTCGCTGGAGTTTTGTACTTTAACATCTTTCTACGAAGTCAATGCCTATCCGCATTCTACTATGATTATGTGGACGGAATAAAAGCGAACTTAAAAATGTGTCAACGATCTTGTTGTTTCACTGAACTCATAAATCAATTCAGGAGTTGTGTTGGTGTAAGGTCAAATTATCATCTGGCTACTAGACTATAGGAACCCTTTAATTGAAGAACTAATTAATTAAGTTGCGATTAGCACTATTTGAATATCAGTCCAGTGAGAGCCTTGAAATATGTCTTTCTTGTAAAATAATAAAAGAAGCAAAAGGCAATGGATGCATCGTTATCTATATATGCGTGACTATGCGTGAAACTATTATTGCCGTTGACAGAGAAATAGAACTGGATAAGGTTTAAAAACTTCACAACAATGTCAAAAATTAACTTTGAAGTTTTGATTTGTGTGATTTTTTTTAAGGTGATACCGTAAAGAGAAGAAATATACCAGTTCATACCATACAATCTATCACTACAGTTTCTAGTTACTGTAGACTCGTATAACAGTTTAATGTATTTATCTAGAGTATCAGATTAGTCCATCCGTCTCTCGTATTGTAGCAGAGATGTGCAAAGCATTGATGGTAGGATTAAAAGAATACATAAATGTATATGTAAATCCAACTATCTGTTTTTACTCGGTCTTTGCAAATAAATGCTTCTACATCCCACAGCTCATGCTGGCCGTGTATTTCCATGATGGAAGTTACCTTTTGGTTTATCAATTATTTATTTCAACACTTTGTACTATTTCAAAGATTTTATATTTTTTAAAAAATGTAAACTATCACGTGCAATGTGTCTACTTGCCGAATTTATTTATTTATTTAGCGTATGATGATACATGACATAACACTCAACTACAATCATACTGAACTTAACTTTCTTTTAAAATAATTGTATATATATGGTTGAGCGGACATGGGCCACAGGTGGCAGGTGATGAGGCATCTATGACAGAATCGCCAGCCATAAACGCTATAATACAATATCGAGGCTCTGCAGCTAAATTTAAGTTTTCAAGGCTTCCAGGAAAGGCACGCAGTGGACAATCCTGCACAAAACGCGACACAGTTTGTGAAACCTCACCGCAGTCGCAGAACGTATAATCTGCCCAGCCCCAGTTCTGGAGAGTTGAAGCAGTTCTTCCCACTCCACATCTAATACGGTTTAATTTACACCAAATTGACCGCGTTAAGTTGAATCCTGGTAATTTTGAGCAGGAGTTGGTAATTTCCTCTATGCCCTGTGTTGCTGACGATGCCCATTCCGCTGTCCAGCTATCTGTAGGACTGAAGGAGTTAGATGCTAGACTGACAGCAGTCTTCCAGGCAGGGCGACGTGACCACAGCCGTGTTTTGTATTCCCTAATATCTCCAAAGATGAGAATAGCCTCGTTGATCAGAATTCTTTATCATAGTTTGATTAGAACCTTTTGCCTTCTAATGTGAGGGGGTGGGATGTTGCTGAGCACCTGCAGCCACTGAATCGTGTAGGTGGAAGCGTTCCAGAATAAATGAAACTCAAAACGCATCATGCTCAAACAAACGATGTTTTGTTTACTTTAAGGAAATAAGAAAAAACATCGCCATTCGGCCAATACAGTCAGCTATAACGATTTATATATACTTTAATTTAATTGTAATGGAGCACAGGCTCCGGTGGCAATTTCTCTACACACCCAACTTCCCCCTATCCTGCACCCACCTACATTTGCCCTCTACAAATTTTAACTTTAAATTCTTTTAACGTTTTCGGTAATTTATTCATCATTCCCCTTGGAACTCATTCCAATCCCTGACACCCTTACCTAAAAAAGAGAATCTTCCCACACCCTTGTGCCTGAAATCGAGTGCCAGCTTATGGTCATGGTCATCTTTTCCCCTCCATGCACTACTTTTCATACCTACTGCAATATCTTTCCATGCCTCATCGCCAGTATATGCCCTGTACACTCCCATCACCCTCCTCATCCTCCTCATGTCTTGCAATGAATCCCATTCCAGCTCGTTTATCATATCTGTCACTGATTGCATTCTGTGATAATTTCCAGAAACAAATCTAGCAGCCCTTCTTTGCACCTTCTCCAACTCCTGTATTTGATACTCAAAATGTGGGTCCTATACTACATTACCATATTCGAGCAATGGTCTGACAAAAGTTTTGTAACCCAATTCCTTTACTTCTCTCGTGCATCCCCACATCACTCTCTCCAACAAGTTTAGGATTTTGAAACCTTTTACTACCACCTGTCCAATGTGTCCTGCCCAGTTAAGCTTGTTATCAAATGTAATGCCAAGATATTTACATTTCAAGTCTTCAGCAAGCAATTCTTTCCCCACGTTATATTCATAATTAACCTTTTTTTTATTTGTGTATCTAATTAGCTTTGCATTTATCTTCATCCCATGTTTACCAACCCAACCAAATATGCTGTCCAGATCACCCTGCAACTGTTTACAGTCCTCTATCGTTTTGATCCTTTTATACAGCATTATGTCCAAGTATACGCATTTGTTAAGTAGTGCAGGAAGTGGACGATACAAGACGAACACAGTATTTAATTAAAACAACCCATATCCTCGTGCGGACTCGAACCAACGACCTTCAGTACAATACACAGCAATACTGCAAACAAGGCGATTATATTGCCACATCGTTGCGGTCACTCAGACACAACACTTGTCGGCAACATATTGCCAGAAAAATGATGCGCATTGGCAGGTGCCTTAACGTCTCCTTTGCAGGTGTCATCCAGGGCTGTTTCGTCGCTTGCATAACCTGACAGGCGGCGCGTACTGCTTGTTGCTACCTCCACGAAGCTCATCCTCGGAGCTGTCAGGAGGGCACTCGGCAAGTGTTGTGATGACGTCACGGTGAGCGCGGCGGGTTGCCGAGCCGCTTGCTGAAACATCGCAGCCCACAACCAGGGGCAGAACAGAGTCATTGCATCATTACTCTGGGAAAATCACCACTCACACATATGCAAATACCTGATCACAAAATAGTTTTCAGTTATTTTTAGTAAATAGTTTATTTTTCTTTTGCCTCACGCGTCATATCAGTCTTAAGAAAGGTTATCAGATAATTCTGTTCCAATTGTTCTCCGATATAATAGCAGACTAAACCTCAATGTAATACAATCTACCGAAGTGTGATTTGGCTTTTTAATGATAATTACATTTTGTTTATGGGAATAACCGGGACGAAGTTAATATTTACTGCCAAAATGCATTATGATAGTATCGTTCATTTACTCTTGTCCGAAACAAACATAAAATGATACACAAAAAATAGACTCAAAAAATGTGTATGACGTATGGAAGCTTCACTCCTTGCATGCGAACACCTTTTTTTTTTTTTTTTTTTTTTTTGCTGTCGTCAGTCTTTCGACTGGTTTGATGCAATCCTCCATCCCTTCCTATCCTGTGCTAGCCTCTTCATTTCTACATACCCCTTACAACCCACGTCCTCAATTATCTGCTTCATATATTCTAATCTCTGTCTACCTCTACAGTTCTTACCTTCGACTGTTCCCTCCACCAGCAAATTAACCAATCCAGCATGTCTCAAAATATGACCTACCAGCCTGTATCTTCTTCCTGTAAGCTTCTTCCATAAACTTCTTTTCTCACCCATCATTTACAAAACTTGTTCATTTCTTACTTTGTCTGTCCACCTAATTTTCAGCATTCTTCTGTAGCACCACATTTCAAATGCTTCAAGTTTATTTCTTTCCGGTATTCCAAAAGTCCATGTTTCGCTACCGTAAAGTGCTGTGCTCCACACATAGAGTTTTAAGAAGTTCTTTCTAATTCCCAGATCAATATTTGAAACTAAAAGGTTTCTCTTTTTCATGAAGGCTCTTTTTGCTAGTGCTATTCTGCTTTTAACATCATTCCTGCTTCGGCCATCGGTTGTAATTTTGCTTCCCAAGTAACAGAACTCACTCACTTCTCCTATTGCATCCGATCCTATTTTTATATTTAATCTGCTAGTATTGGTATCATTTCTGCTACATTTCATCACTTTTGTTTTACTTTGATTTATATTCAGTCCAAAATCTTCTTTCAGTATTTTGTTCATGCCATTCAATAACTTCTCAATATCCTCAGCCCTCTCTGCTAATAAGACAATGTCATCCGCAAATCGTAGCATACTGATTTTTTCTCCCTGAAAACTTATGCCACATGGAAATTTTTCTTTGACTTTCTTCATTGCTTCTTCTACATACAAGTTGAATATTAACGGGGATAGACTACAACCTTGTCTCACACCCTTTTTAACTGATGCATGTCTCTCGTGATTCTCTACTTTTATTACAGACACTTGATTCTTATATAGTTTATTGAGTATTCTTCTATCTCGATACTTTAGACCTGACTTCTTTAAAATATTGAACATCTTGTCCCACCTAACATTATCAAAAGCTTTTTCTAAATCAACAAATGCCATAAAGTATCTTTGTTTTTCTTGATCCGCCCTTCAAGTATTAATCTTAAAGACAGAATTGCTTCCCTTGTACCGCGATTTTTCCTAAACCCAAACTGATCTTCACCTACTATCTCTTCTACTACCCTTTCCATCCTTCTGTAAATTATTCTGGTCAGTAATTTTGAAGCATGTGATGTTAGACTAATGGTGCGATAATTCTCACATTTGTCGGCTTGTGCTTTCTTTGAAAATGTGAAGATGATATTTTTATTAAAATCAGTTGGAATTTCTCCTGTTTCATAACTTTTTGATATCAGCTTGAATAATCTTTCGATTCCTTCCTCTCCTAGAGATTTAAGAGTTTCTGCAGGGATCTCATCAATTCCAACTGCCTTATTTGCTTTCAAGTCATTCAGAGCTTTATTAAATTCTGTCTTCAAAACAGGATCTCCCAAGTCATCCATGTCGACATCGCCTTCCTTTTCCAATACACTATTGTTCAAGTCGTCCCCATCATACAGTTTCTCAATGTATTCCCTCCATCGGTTAGCTCTATCTTCTGAGCTTAAAACAGGTTTCCCATCGGCAGTTTTAATGTTCATAACTCTTTTCTTCATTTCTCCAAAATTTTGTTTGATCTTTCTATACGCAACATCAACTTTTCCTACGACCATTTCCTTTTCTACTTCTTCACACTTTTCTTGTAGCCATTTTTCTTTTGCTATTTTGCATTTCCTATTTATTTGATTTCTAAATTGCCTGTACTGCTCTCTTCCTGTTACATCCTGAGCATGTTTGTACCTTCTCCTCTGATCGATCAGCTGCAAAATTTCTTCTGTGATCCAAGGTTTTCGGGCAGCTTGTTCCCTAAAGCCTAATGTTTCTTTGCCAGCTTTAATTATTTCGGTCTTTAATGCATTCCATTCGTCCTCGGTTGAGCTCCTTTCACAGTTAATTCTTAGACCCAAGTCTACCATTTCTGCAAATTTTTCTCTTGTGCTAGATTGTTTCAGTTTATTCACTTCCAGTCTGTTCTGCTTATACTGCTTCCTTATTCGCTTGAATTTCAGCCTGCACTTCATTACTATCAAATTATGGTCAGAGTCTATGTCTGCTCCTGGGTACGCTTTACAGTCTAGAACTTGATTCCTGAATCTCTGTTTGACCATGATATAATCTAGCTGATATCTGCCTGTATCCCCAGGACGTTTTCAGGTGTATATTCTTCTTGCATGGTTCTTAAACAGTGTGTTCGCTACTACTAGCTTAAATCTTTCACAAAATTCTAGCAACCTGCTTCCTCGCTCATTTCTTTCTCCTAGACCAAAACTTCCTACAGTATTCCCCTCTTTTCCTTCTCCCACTATTGCATTCCAATCACCCATGATTATTAGATTTTCCTCCCCTTTCACATATTGGATTAATCTTCATTTCAATTTCATCACGCATATTATATTTTTTTCTATT
>JARYHS010011408.1:13295976-13417758 GCA_031002005.1 Vandiemenella viatica | reverse complement strand
AAAAAAGTTAATCAATTTTTTTATATATATATAGGTAAATAACACGCCAATGCATAAAATTTTTGTTTTTGTTCTATTCTTTGTGTCGTACGCGTTTCACTCTATTTCCAGAGCATCATCGGCGACGTACGTTACTATTTATTTTGTTCTCATGGTCTGGATTAGCTTCTCTGTTTTTGTAGGATTCATTCTGGAATCTTCTGAAGATATGAAGCTCACTACACTACACAGATTACACATTACACTATTATTTACTATCACTGTCAAACATGGGACTTGAAAAACATGGCTTGGTGTTTTACTTTCTTGTTTGATAGTGATAGTAAATAATAGTGTTAATGTGTAATCTGGCCGGGCAGTGTAGTGCTTCATAAAATTCTATTCCATTGGCGTGTTATTCACGTTTATATATATATACGGCATCAGTACGGCATCTTATTTCTCTAATCTTATCCCTCCGGTCATTGCGACCTAAATAGGTTTGCGGAAGAAGTATTTCATTGCGCTCGAAATTTAAATTTGTTCGCATTTTCTCCAATAAATTCGAACGCAAAGCTACGTCGTCTGTCTTCTAAACTATCCCAGCGCAATCTATGTATCAATTCTGTAACGCTTTCATAAGGGCTGTAACAACAAGTCACGAATCGAGCGGCTCTCCTATATACACATGTAATACAGGGCGTTCGCGGGAAACGCAACCCTGTTTTTTTTTTTTTTTTTTTTATTTATGGTCGTTGGCTTGCGCCAATTGACCAGCTGATTAATTACAATATTTTACAGTTCCATTTAGTCTAGACATAGTACAATTTATTTCTATTATAAACATTAATATATCTTTTGATTCGGTATTACCTATAGATAGTAGTACATTTTATATCCATGATGGCCAATGCGGTGATCAACATTCCTGTTATATATTACACTTGTTGGATTTTTCATACATAATTGACTATTCTATTGAAAATGTTGTATTACATTGGAGTGGTAATTAGTTTAGACATAGTACAATTTACATTTATTGTGACCTTCATGTATCATTTGTTTCGGCATTACCCATAGATTGGAATACATTTTATATAAGTAATAACCAATGAGATGAGTAAGGTAATTAACAATCCTATTACAAGTTTTACATTGGATTGTTTTGTCAAATAATTTAAACTGGGTATTTTGTATTTTTCATTCGGACTTTTATAATGAATAAGTGTGTGAATAATTTCTCGTCTTTTACTTTATGATTTGAAACGTGAGTCTATCATGTGGGTATTATTTTATTGTAGTGTATTAAATTTTTCCTTAGCAAGCTTTTATCTGATTATTGGTTGTCTATATCTGTCATTAGGTGATATCTCCTATTTTGATGGGAAGTTCAAAGTTTTAGGTTGGACTCATGTAGAAATCGGGCTAGTGCTCCATACACATCTTGTCTTTGTGACATCAAGAGGGAGGTTACGGAGGTCGGAAGAGGTATATTTAGTTTTACTAGAGTTTTGTATAGTTTGTTTTGGGGGTTCTTGTACTGATTGCAAGCTAGGATGATGTGATTTAAATCCGCTACTTCTTCGTGGTCTTCCTGACAAGAGGGTGATTGGAGCACTCCTATTCTATATAGATGGCTTGGGAAACTTCCATGGCCCAATCTTATGCGGATTATTGATGATATGTGCCTTCTGCTCATTCTGCAGGTTGCAAACCAAGGTTTGGGTGGAATATTGGGTTGAATTGAAGCGTAGTGCTTTCCTCTGACCGATTGGGTTGTGGACCATGATTCTGACCAGTCACTAATATATTGTTTCTTGATAATAGGTATAAAGTCAGTGTGTGGCAATTGAATGAATTGTCTCTCTCCGTGTGATAAACTATCTTTTGCTAATATGTCGACTGCTTCATTGTGTTGAATTGACGCATGACCTTTGATCCATACTAGGTGTACATCTTTCCCTTCTACGTAGGCCGCATGCATCAGTTGTATAATGTCTACTAAAATCATATTGAGGTCACTATGTCTATTTGGGTTGTCTAGTTTTAAGGCTACGCTTTTCGAATCTGTTAGGATCAGCATTTTACTGTATCGCTTGAATCCGTATTTTATTGCTTCTCTGATTGCGAGGGCTTCGGCTGTGTATATCGAAGTTTCTGGTGGTAGACTGACTTGCTTAGATACTTTTGATTCAGGACAAAAGTAGGCGTATCCAACTCCGTCGGGGGATTTGGAGCCGTCAGTGTAAATGTGGATGTGATTCGGCCACGTTTGAGATAAGAACCCCTCCGCTAAGGATTTTATTTTCCCACTTTTCATAATCCAATTTGGTAGATAGTGTATATTGGGTTTGAATCTTAGAACCTCGTAGTCTTTTGAAAAGAGGGGTAGCATTTCATTTTGGATAATTAAAGGTGCCATAAGTTTTATTTTTTCGTAGCTTAGGATCAACAAAGGAGTTCTTGAAATGGTGGACATATCACTTTTCTCCATCACTTTTGTATAATCTATGGCCTTTTTCATTACAGGGTGATTTGTAATTGCTGCTCGCCTGGTTAAGTAAACCGATGCTAACAGCTGACGGCGGATGACCAGAGGCATTTCCTTTGCCTCCACTAATAAAGCGTTAGTTGGCGTGGACATCATCGTTCCTAAGCATATTCTTATGGCTCTATATTGCAGGATGTCTAATTTGCGGAGTATATACTTGGGTGCATTACCGTAACAGTGGCTTCCATAATCCAGGATTGGTCTAATGAGTGCTCTGTACATAATTAGAAGAATGGCAGGGTCGGCTCCCCACCAAACACGTGATATCGATCTTAAGACGTTCAGGTGACGTTCCGATTTGGTTAAGATTTGATCGATGTGTTTTTTCCATGTAAGTTTGCTATCAATCAGTAGCCCGAGGTGTTTGACTGATGTTCGTACCGGGAAAAGGTAGGGCCCTAGCTGAATCTCCGTCTCTCTGAGGGTGCACTGTTTCCGGGAAAAGATTACAATTGACGATTTCGTTTGCGATATAGTTAATCCTAATTGAAGAGTCCATTCGTATAGCTTTTTGGCGGCTTCTTTTAATCTCCAGATGTTTATGCCTTGAGAGGGAGACCATGTGTAGACGCAAACGTCATCTGCAAATTGCAATACTTTTATCGATGGGCTGAATATATTTTCTATGTCAGCTATATAGATGGCGAAGAGAATGGGACTGAGAATTGCTCCTTGCGGAATTCCTTTAGTGACAATGCGTGGTCCGTATAGAGTATTGTCCTGTTGTCGGATGTATATGGTCCTACAGCGAAGGAGATTATATATACCACGCAAATATACTTCCGGGAGTTGTAATGTTCTAAGCTTTTCAATTAAAGTCGGTATCTGGACATTATCATATGCTCCTGTTATATCCAAGAATAAGGCTGATAGGTATCCTTTATTGATAAAGGTGCGTTCTATATCGAGGGTAAGTATACTCAGATTGTCGTTTGTACTTTTCCCTTTTCTAAATCCGTACTGTGTTTTCGGTAACTTGCTGTGGTGCTCCAGCCACCATTCTAATCTCGTTTTGATTATTCGTTCAAATGTTTTAGCAATACACGAGGAGAGAGCTATAGGGCGATACGAGTTTGCACAGTTACTATCTTTACCCGGCTTCTGTATTGGTATAATAATTTGTGTTGTCCAGTCTTCCGGGAATTCACTTTTGGACCATATGTTCGTAAACAGATGTAGCAATATTAATTTAGCTCTGGGTGGTAGGTGAAACAGCATCAGATAGTTTATATTATCTATTCCCGGCGCTGAGTTGGTTGACGTTTTGAGGGCCATGTCCAGCTCCTCAAGCTTGAACTCTTTATCTAAAATATTTTGTCGATTCTCTTCCTTGGAATCATTTGAGGGGCTTGAGAGACTTGGTGGAACTGTAGGCGGAGCAATTTTATTGGCGAATTCTTCCATCCAATTTGTTAAGGATTTCATTCCTGTAGGTTTTTTCCGAAATCTGTTTATGGTATTCCATACTGTGTTCAAAGGTACATTCTTGTTTAGCTTGTTGCAGAATTCCTTCCAGCAGTCTTTTTTCCTCGTTTTCAGAATTCTTTTGGTTTCAGCGTCGGCTTTTTTATAGTTTATAAAATTTTCCCACGTTGCTGCTTGTTTGTATCTAGTTAGTGCTAATTTTCTTTTGGCCGTTGATCTGGAACAAACTTCATTCCACCATGGTACCGGGATTCTTTTTCCTGTCGTTTCAGGGTTACATCGAGGAATTGATTTTTCTGCTGCGTTGTTTATGATTTTTATAAATTCTTGATATTGATGGCTAATTGTGTTGTGAGAACAAACATGATCTAATTCTGTCTCTATTGCCTGACCGTATTTGGCCCAATTGGCTTTCCGGATATTCCACTTTCTATAGGGTAGTGAATTCTGTGGTTTGGTCCACTGTTTGGTTGATATAATGATTGGGTAGTGGTCCGAGCCCCATGACTGCTGCAGGTTATGCCAATGAAAATCGGTTGCCAGGGAGGGTGAGCAGATAGATATGTCTATTACAGATTTTCGATGTCCAGGTTTTGGGATTAAAGTTGGTGAACCGTCATTCACGTACAGGTTAAGTTCATCTATTATTTCCATGACAGCTTCCCCGAATGTGTCGTTTAACTCGCACCCCCAAGTTGTGTGGTGTGCATTTAGGTCTCCGCATATTAAGAACGGTTCCTCTACCTGCTGAATAAGTGCTCGCCATTCTCCGCTTCTAATTTTTGTTTTGGGAGGGCAATAAACGGAGATAATGGACAATTTCGTATTATGTACTCTTACCCTAACTGCAATGGCTTGGAATGAATTTATGCGCGTGTGGTCAATATAAATTGCTGTAAATGGAATCCTGGTTTGTATTGCTATGGCTACTCCTCCTTTTCCATCCTCTCTGTCGTTGCGTAATATGTGGTAGCCTTTGAAGTGGAGGGGAGTATCAGGTTTTAGCCAAGTTTCTGATATTGCCGCTATTGATATGTCATTACAGCTTAATTCTCTTTGAAAGGATTCTTGATTTGCTCGAATTGATCTAGCGTTCCATTGCAGAACTTTAAATTTGGCCATTGGGTTGGAATATGTTAACTAGTCTTTCTAGAACAATTGAAGGGTTTAGTGAATTCTCTGGTGACGATCTTGCATCTTTAATCAAAAACATAATAAGATTGAATATTTTTTCTATTAGGCTTTCGTTTTGTGGATGTAATATCTCAGTATGAGCATAAGGAACATTGTGCTGCTGATTCGTTGGAGGCTGTATGAGGTTTGTGGTTTGAATCGCTTCGCACGGAGGGACGGAGGGGAAGAGTAAGGCGCAGTTTCCGCCTGGTCCGTTTGGGGCCGAGTGTAATTGATGGCCTGTGATGATTGGAGCGGTGGGGCCGTTATATGTGTACAGGAATTTCCTTGTATTCAGATCTGCGTTTTCTTTAGTGAATCTTGTATTTTTAAAGGATTTAGGGCCTTTGGTCCAGACATATCGATTGGGAGAATTATTGTTATTATTGTGCTGTAAGGTACTGGATGGTTCGGTTGATTAGAATCTACTTGCACTGTTTGGTAATGTCTATGCTTTGGAGGCTCGGCTGTGATTTTTGCGTAGCTGTGAGCCATTTCACCGTATTGGTTGGGGAGGGAGGCATATATTCTATTAATTTTTTCCGCTCGTCGTCTCTGATATTCTGGGCAATTTTTATCAGTGGCAAGGTGATTTCAGTTGCAAAATATGCAGCATGGGTTGCCCTGAGAGGGGCAAAGTTTGTAGTCATGAGGCCCTGCGCACTTGCTACATCTTTGTTGGCTACGGCATTGCGCTTGACGTGATTATAGCGTAAACATTGGAAACACTGAATTAGTGGTGGGATGTAAGGCTCGACTTTGCATCGCATTCCGTAGAGGTAAACAAATTCAGGAAGAACCTGGGATTTGAAGGAAAGTAAGCAAACTGGCAGATCTCTGAGGGTTGTCTTCCCGTTGTTTAGGTATCTTTTAGAGAAGCGTTGACGTTAATCACTTTATACTGACTTTCAATGGATTCAGAAATTTCCTTAGTGCTTAAACTAGTGTCTACGTTTCTAATTACGCCCTGTCTTGTTGTCATAGAGGTTGGGATATATGCCTCCAAGCTGACTTCTTTAAAGGATTCTAGCGCAACCAGTTGGTTTGCTGACTGCCCCGTTTTACATTCAATTCTGACTCTGTTACAATGTTAACTATTTTATCTTTTAGGTGGCTATGATTCTGAAACAAAAATTTCCCCAACGCCATGGGATGCCATTTACCCACGTTCCCGTCTATGCTTTCTATTATCACAATGAATGGACCATTGTCCGATACACTAAATCTGTTGTTAACACTGTTATTGTTCCTGGCTCGCGTGGAGTTTACATGATCGTTCACTGTTGACTGCACACTGGGAAGCGCAAGCTGCTCACCTGCTAGTACCGTTGTTGGTTTTGGCTGCTCGTTGTCTGCTGCCAACTCCATTCTGATGGTTTCTGTTTCTTCTTGCTCACTGCGTCCCTCTTGTCTCATCTTCTTCTTCAGGGAGGAGTCGAAGTTGGCAGCGGTTTCTGTTGTTGGTGGAGAGCGAGGGCGATTCTTTGCAGTTTGCTGGCGCTGATTAGTTTGTAGATCTTCCGTTAATGTAGCTGATGGTAGTGGTGGAAAATGGTCTTGGTACTGGAGTAGGGGGGGCTGGTCTGATATGTTGAACGTCTCACATTGCTGACTGAAGTTGTTGATCGGTGTTGAAGATGACTCACTGTCGTAGCACGTTTGTAGAGCTGTTGCTATTGATTGTCCTGTATCGTAAAACTGCCCTTCCATTGCTGTAGACTTTACCTACGGCGAAGACAAAGTTGTCTTGTCTGCCACAGGCAAAGTTAAAGTAAAACCACAAACAAAGTTAAACTATCACACACACTTGCAGAAATGAGGAAATTTGTTCACTGCTCTGAGCCTACGAGGAAGTTACCGGTTCGGCGACTCAATGCGAACTGCAACCCACTGTTAGCGCTACAAGGAAGAAACTGCTCCCGGCGAGCGAGCGCTCAGTTTCCGGCATTGTTCGACCGTCGGCCGCGGACTATTTCATAATAATTACGCTTCATAAACTTGTATGTGCTAAGCATTTAAATGTGACGTAATTCATTAGCTTAACTTATAAAAGATGCTGCAAGTGTTGACCCTCTTGTATAATGCACATTTCACATCTTCTGAACATATTTCGAGACACACGCTGCCCTAACTGACTTAATGATTTTTTGAGTGACTGTTCTAGTCGAAAAGCGATATCGTCAATTTTCTCCTCTGTGAGAATACGGTTGACCGACAGTCTCTTTTTGTTAAAAAATGAACCCGTTTCTCTTACTTTTTTAACCAGACGCAGAATTGTTGATTTAGCTGGCAGTAAAGCGCCAGGAAATTCGCGACGAAAATTTACTGCGACACTTTTTAAACGACTTCTTCACATATGTATCGTAGAGAAATATTCTTTGTTGCAAACTGTAACGTACCATAATTTTACTCACACTCAAACACGGTACAGATTAATAAGAGAATGAAGCCCCAAACCAGCCAAACCGCAAAGAAACGTTTATTCACAACACTGATTAATAAGAGACTGAAGTCACAAACTATCTACAATGCAAAGAAACCATTCTTAACAATGTAAGGGTCACTGCACTGCACTGTTGGGCCAGCGGAGGTGTTAAACAGTGCGGTGATTCACGGTGCCGCGTGGCGGAAACTGCTGGCTCCACTGACCGAGCAAGTTGCCGACGGCAACAGACTGGGAGGGTAGCGTTTTCCGGCGAACGCCCCGTATTTTCGCTTGTAAGAAGGGGTTGTTATCGATACAGTGATGCGTAGCAGATGATCAAAAGGAATACTCATAGCGAGCAGAGGTGAGATATTCGCGTCACTTTACAAAGTAAGATTCTGCCAAGCGATAATTGGATACGCAGAGCGAGTGGGAGTAAAGATAAAAACGAGAGAGACAGTGGAACAGTTGGCAGCTATTTCGTCGCTTGTATTTACGCGCGCTGCTACTAAATTATTCCTTTATGACAAAAAGTAATTACGCCGTACACAAAAGGCGCCTCCCCGTGTCGGAGCTGGCGAACGCTCGCAACTTAATGCCGCTGGCTGCAGTCGGGTAATCCCTCGCAGAAATTAATTCCGCGAAGACAGGGCGGGGACGGGCCGGGAGACGAGGCCCTGCCACCTGGACACAGTGGTGCCAACCTTACGAGTGGCCGCCCCCGCGGTAATTAGACAGCCGCCGGCAGCGCGCGCCTAATTGCTCTTACAATTAGCGGAGGTCGGGCGGCGCCTCGCTAAGCAAGCGACAGCCACGCGAGGCGCGGCAAGTGGATTCCGCCCTAATCTCGGCGTCTAATTGGCCGATCAGATCGCATCTGCGTCTCCGCCGCAGTAACCCAACTACGGCAGTCGCACCTCGCCTCCGGGGGCAGACTACCTCGGCACTGCACAAACTCAGCCCAAGATAGAACCTTTTAAATATCAATCACGCTGGCCAATACAAAAATTTAACAGCCAATTATGCAGAAATCCGCACTACCAAATCATGATAAAGCTAATAAGGAAAGCTCATAAATTAAACAAAAATCCAATAATAAATCACCGAGCGTGGTGGTGTAACGGATAGCGTTCTGGCCTCGCATTCGGGAGGACGGCGGTTCGAATCCCCGTCCGGGCATCCAGATTTGGGTTTTCCATGGTTTCCCCAAATCACTCCAGGCGAATGCCGGGATGCTTCCTTCAAAAGGCCATGGCCGAATTCCTTCCCATTCCTTGCCTCCATCCTTTCCCGTCTGTAAAGACCACGTTGTTAAAAAGGGACGTTAAATTGTTACAAAAAAAAATAATAATAATAAATCAAAAGGAAATAAACCACCCCGAAATCCCCTACTACTCAATAAAGGCACGTCAAACTAGGAAAAAAAAAGAGTTAACAATAAACAAGTCACCCAATCCATGTTTCAAATCCCCACTCCCAAAAAAAAAGAGGTCCTATAAGTGTACATATACTCGCTCCTCCAAAAGTTTTTAAGTCTTACTATTACAAAAATAGGACTAAATAAAGTTCATAAGGCACCAAATATTAAACTCGCAATTGCACCAGACGAACCATCACTAACTTACCCACATCGATTATTACAAATATAAATTGTATTTATGTAAAGCTAGCTATAGTCTCCATCGTGTCGATAACAAATGAAACTAGCACTATAATTAATATTTATTAATCCGTAATATACGAGGGTGAGTCAAATGAAAACCTTAAATTTCTAATAAAAAATCGAAATTTCGCGTCGTTAGCCTGTAAGTTGGTAAGCGTGCTACAAGCAGCGTGCTGAGTGGCCTGTAGGTGGCAGCATAGTGCAGATGCACAAATACCGTCGCAGTATCAGTATAAAGATGGCTGCCCCACTTGAGACTTGCAACAGGGAAGAACAGCGTTCTGTTATTCGGTTTTTGAGTAGTGAAGGTGTGAAACCTATTCAAATTCATCGAAGAATGAAGGTTCAGTACGGTGATGCATGTTTGTCACAGCAGCAAGTCTACGAATGGAGTAGGAAGTTCGCAAATGGTGTGACTTCAGTGGAAGATGCTCCTCGTCCAGGTCAGGCACAACGAGTTGTGACTCCACAGAACATTGCAGCAGTTGAAGCCATAGTGATGGAAAACCGCCGAGTGACACTGAATGACATTGCAGCATGTTTAAAGATTAGTCATAGTTCAGCACACCACATTGTGCATGGTGTGCTCCAGTTTTACAAAGTGTCTGCAAGATGGGTGCCACGGCAGCTGACTCCTGAAATGAGAGAACGACGTGTTGATACTTGTGAAGAACTTCTTCGGCACTTTGGACGAGAAGGTGATGGCTTCCTTGCAAGAATCGTTACTGGGGACGAAACCTGGGTTCACTTCCACCAACCGGAAACGAAGAGAGTGAGCAAGGAATGGCGCCATTCCTTATGACCAAAACCAAAGAAGTTTCGAACAGAATCATCAGCAAGGAAGGTTATGCTGACTCTCTTTTGGGACGAAAAAGGCGTCATTTTGGAGCATTACATGCCTAGAGGGACCACTTTCTCCAGTGCATCATACACAGATCTCCTAAAAAATCATCTTCGGCCTGCAATCAAATCAAAGCGACGTGGATTGCTGTCATCAGGTGTCCTTTTGCAACATGACAATGCAAGGCCCCACACTGCCCGTACAACAGTTGCAACAATCACAGACCTGCATTTTGAGTGTCTTCCTCATCCACCATACTCACCAGACCTTGCCCCAAGTGATTTCCATATGTTTGGACCACTCAAAGAAGCAATGGGAGGAAAGAAGTTCCGTTCTGATGAAGAGGTACGCCACGCGGTGCATGAGTGGTTGCGAGGACTACCAAAAGAATTTTTTTTCTAAAGGAATTTATGCACTTTATAAGCGCTGGAGGACTTGCATTAAGCGTGGGGGAGATTATGATGAAAGGTGATAAAGCTTTGTACCACTTCTGCACAATAAATAATATTTAAAAACATATTTAAGGTTTTCATTTGACTCACCCTCGTAAGATAAAATAATACAAAAGAAAGACATGTAAAATGTAAGAAAGATGTTATATGTAACCGAGATACCAAACAATTGTAAAAGTAGAAAATAACCAAAAAATGTAAAAGGTAAGATTGTTGAAGGGAAAATATGTAAATATCAGCTGGTCAAATTGGCGCAAGTCACCGACCATTAAATAAATAAATTAATTTAAAAAATCAATCACGCCGCACTAGTTCGTTTTCACAACCACTGTGTGATTATATATGGTAAATTGCCCACTCTTCCGCAGTTGCTTGTTAAACAATTGTAAATGAAAACACTGTCTATTAGCAACTGGTTTTATTCATTTAGGCTCAGACGCGTTTCGTACTTGTGGAATGTGGCATCGTCAGTGACTGTGAATGTACATACTTGTTGGTGTTAAGAAAATTACAACACTGACACCATTGCACAAACAGAGGCATATTTTAATAATACATAGACACATACGTTAAAACGCAAGCAAAAACATTAGGTTGGCATCAACGTACAGGCATGTAAACAAGAAGGTTCTTGCTGTACCTCAAAAACAAAGTGTAAATTTCAATAGATTTTGGCACAGTGATATAGTAACCTCCAAAAAAAAAAAAAGTAATAATAGTTTTCTTATAGCTATGTGGAACCACAACAACAGTTCTGTTCGCAAAAAAAAAAGGGGCAGATGGAGCTGCTCCGGTCACCACGTAAGTATCTCACCCATAATTCGCAAATAGAGTGCAGTTTATTATCAGTTAGTTATGTACATTAATATTGCAATTTTTTAACACCAACATGCATGTGTGTTCACAGTCACTGACGATGCCCCATTCCACAAGGCCGAAACGCGTCTGAGCCTATATGAATAAAACCAGTTGCTAATAGACGGTGTATTCATTTACACTGTGTGATTATTTATATGTTTGCATAATAGTCTAAGATCCGGCTGCATGATTTCTACGTCCATCTGTTATTTGATTAAAATGCATTTTTTATGTATAATTATTAGTAACAGAATACCATTCTGCTGAGTTGCCTATCCAAATATTGCAGCAATTAATTTTAGTTAAATTTTCAAAAAAAAAATGTTTTGAATAAAATTCTTTCACTTGTTTTTCTAGTAAATTGTAATTCCTATCAAAGAGAGACATGCAAAGAATATAAAAAGTTTGGATTGCCTATGTAAATGTGGCCACTAGTAGGGGTTGCCAGCTGTTGATGTCAGTGCACCATACCGTCTGACAGACGGTAGCGGTACTTAACTTTCTCTCGCCGGCCTCGCTAGCGTAGGGGCTAGAGTGCGAGTTCCACGTGCCGATGGTCGCCGGTTCGAGGCCGGCCGAGGGCATGGGTGTTCAGTGAAAGTGTCGCGTGTGTGTGTGTGTGTACATGCCATGTACGTTCTCTGGGTTTAGATCTACTTGCAAAATAATATACAATGGAAAAACTGAAATCACTGGATGATACGAAATCGCGCTAGGGATTGCTAACGCGCGGCCCGCCGTAGGTCTACATGCGGCCCGCGGAGCTGGTTCATCATATCTATAAACTTTAACTTTCGACGGAGATATCATACATTGCAACACTCAGAACCCCTGCTTTCTACTTCAACTCATTAAACTAGCTATATTTTTAATACTCCATTAAATGTGTATGTTTCATTCTTAATGATTTCTTCCCTCCATAAAAGTATTAAAGTATTTTTTTTCTAAGAAAGTGGTACGTGCGACCCGATTGAAGATTCTATTTCAAAAATTTGGCCCGGCTGCTGAAAAGGTTGGCCATCATTGGCCTAAGAGAAGCCAAATACCATAAAAAAATACTTTCTATTGCTGTTACGTATCTTTGGCAGCCTTGTAGGCGAATTGAGGGAGGGTCCCCAACCACCACCTCATAAAATATACTTTCCACACACATACTCAAAAAAAAAACAACATACAAACAAAGAACGTTTCACAGACAGGTGGCTACATTTGAGTTTCTCCAATAGTTCGTCCTAAGACCTGGCAGTGGGTATAAAATGCTCTGGCCTCGCATGCGGGAGGACGCGGGTTCAAATCCCCGTCAGGCAATCCAGATTTGGTTTTTCCGCGATTTCCCCAAATAATTCCAGCCGAATACCAGGATGGTTCCTTAAAAACGCCATGGCCGAGTTCCTCCCCGTTACTTTCATGCCTCTAATGACGTCGACGAGGCGTAAACTCATAAACAAAAAAAAAAAAAAAAAACTAAAAAGCCTCATCAAGGTCTTGCGATAGTAAAACCAGAAGCTCCCAATTTGACCATTGGAATGATGACTAAATGATGGCCGATCCAAAATTTTGTAAAAAGGAGGTGAAGAAGAAGGAGACTTAGCAATACTGACAGGATAACAGTTACAGCCATACGTATTACCACATTTTTCTTTACAGTTAGAAATAGTATCTTATGCAATGTTATTGATTTCGGTTAATGGCTTCGTTGTAATTGGCTGTGGGGACCATTGTATTTCCAGAACATTCGACGGCCAACGATTTCTCGGGTATTACAGGTCGTGAAGGAAGATTTTGTTATGTAGTCTTTTATTCCACAACATGCCTTTCCAGCTATTTTTTTTACTAATTTATAGACTTGCAAAGTTAATTCGCAAATAATGTTGTGTTTCTAAGATAATCGCGCACTGTAGGTCAGGGGTTACTGCAATGACTTGGGTGTCGCCGGAAGATGGAACCAGAGTCAGGCTGCGAAACGTCGTATCTTATGGACGCACTCTCTGATTCACCGAGAAAGCCTACATCCTTTCATCAACGGATAGAAGTTTGAGAGGAGTCGAGGACCTTGAGCAATAAACAGGAATAGAGGAAAGGAAAGACATAGGATTTAATTGAAAGAGACAGGCAATCACAGTTTACTTTCACTTCTGACTTTGTGTGATTTCATCTCTCCTACATGAAACGAACAGTACCCTAAGATTGGGTTCTTTGTCAATTGCCTCTATGGTCATTGCTCCAAGTCAACAAGTCCATCTGAAACTAGAATGTTCAAAAGTAGCAAGGAAACAAATTAACCAACTTAGGCAGGATTTAACACATGAATTTTGACAGAAATATTTTTTGAAGATTAAGTCCGATTAGCGTAATGGACCGATAAACAATCAAAAATATTTCAGAAGATTCCAACCATTCTGAAACAGTTTCCTTTTTCCTCTGTATTTGTCAAAAGTTCATTCCAATCAGCTATTTATATTTACAATCAGCCTTCTATAATTCCATTACTGCGCAAGCAATTCTTTCGACTCGTAATTAATAACAAAACACCTTTACTGGAAGCTGAAATCTACACTGAAACATTTATTCGCCGGGAAAGCCTGCATTCGCATATACACTGAAACAATTTATGAACCGAAGCGAAGAAATGTCAAATGAAACATCAAATCATTCTTCTTCTTCTAGAAGAGTGGTTACGATGGGGGATGTTTACCCGCTCCAGGGTAATGTCTGGTGAGATGAGCTCAAGTGTGTTCCCGTTGCCTTTCCCATTATGACAGAGTTCGGAAGTGGTTTTGTGAATTTGGATGATTGTGATAATGATTGTATTCAGTGCAGACTGTTTTTTGAGACTGAAGTAGCCTGATTACAGCTATTTAGGCCTACTCTACCAAAAGACACCCGAGCCAGGCTTCACCATCCGACGGATGACTCAGCATCAACAGTGCGATTAGAATTTCGATGGATAATCCTTTGGGATCCTGATTGTAGCTTAATTAGTTAGTTCTTTATTTAACATATTTTTAGTGTCCATTCGCCAGATGAATTTACCTTTTCACCAAAGGATAATAACTAACACAATTTCTGAATTTACTAAGGAGTTCAATTAAATAACAAGACCATCTAAACCACTTTGCTTATCACTTTTGTTCCGTCGAAATTTTCAATAACGAAGATACGCGGATAAGCCTCAAACTTCGTCCAGAGATACTAAGGCACATTAAAAAACAATTCCAGCGATTTAACTTCAACGAATATTCCTGCTTGAACACTCACAAATAATTATCAAAAATTCAGACGACCGATTCCCCTCGCCCTTGCTGCGAGCTGAAATAAGCGCCATAGAAACATTCAGAACACAACAAAGAGTACCGCCAGACCTTTCTCGAGTGTTAACAATGCCACCGACAGTCAAAATCACATGAAAACAGTCAGAAATAGTTCAAAAATCACCTAAAATCATTAGAAAACATTTTAAAATGAAAATTAAAGCGATTTACAGTTATTTAAACATAAAATGGGCAAAATAAAACACACCAAGTAGCTTAAAATCGTCCTCAAAACACCATGGCTTATACAACAGTTATAATTACTAGCATTCAATTTATATTTAACACATTATATTGCTTCTGATCACATTACTTATTCAGTCCCTTTCCATAAGAACAATATTCAATCACATTAAAAATTTATAAATCCATAATTAATAAACTTTCACAGAGTTAAAAGATTAAAATTCACAAAAGGCTGGGTCTAAGGACTATTGCAAGTAGTAGATGGAAATTTTCAGTGGCTGTGATCATAAATTTGAACGTTCAGTATGTAACGGGAGGGGGGGTGATTGACGTCACCTTAAGTTTTAATGTTAAAGTGGTTCTTGATTTTAATAAGAAATTAATATTAGATAGCAAGAATCTTGATTGCTGTTGATAAAACATATATAATGCTGAATTTATTATTTTCCTATGGCTTGTACATATCCGGATACATTTAACGTTACGTTAGACATTACTTGTATCTGCAAGCAAAAGCACTATCCGGCTTTACAATCTGCCTGAAGATAGCAAACATAAACTAAATGTTAAATATTTCATTCATAAATTTAAATACATGATAACATCGTGGCCACAAGCCAACAATAATATGTTATATGGATAGTGGATAAAATCCCTTGGGCGCCTTTTGAATTAAAATATGAACAAGAATAAGGCTCAACTGAATTTACAAGGAGCTTTAAAGTTCATGAGGTTATTTGCCAGCTAGCTTTTAAAATGGAATTGAGCAGAGATCCTGTCACATGGGTCGATTACGGATTCTTCAAAGCCTTCCAAACGATGAAACGATGATGGGCGATGGAACACGTTACCATAATCATCAGCAACAGCAGCTGCGGCGTGTGGCGGAGACCATCAGTGCATGGACAGCATCAAACGACCAGCCTGTGGTCGAAGCCAGAACCCTCCAGCATAGTGCCACTCTGCGCTATGACGTCTGGACACGGCGACTGCTGACCAAAGAATGCCAGTATGGTCGCTTCTGCTTCTCTTCCCAAAAACTCCTTCCCGAAGTTTTGTTACATGAAAAAGGAAGCTATGAATTAACATCGGTAGACCCCGTATATAATACGGCATTGGATGTCTAACTTCTTCCCAAAACCACGTGAGGTTTGAAGCACCCCATTCGCTCTGGTCTTTCCCGCGTGTCTGTCACCCCTTGTACTGTTCAGGTAACCTTGCGCAGGGTCAATGCACTGACCTTAGGGTTGGCCGTTGTATCCGGGGGGACAAAGGCTCGGACCATCCCACGCCATCGGTAGAATTTACCGTTGCCAGCTTCAAAATCCCTTCTACCCCTCCAAGTAGCAACCTCTTTACTCAGATAAATTTTAAGAAAATATGGCAGCCTGGGATACCCATTACGCGGATCGGAGAATTAAATTACTAAATACTCATTAAATATTAATATAATCTGAATATAAAAATAACTAAATACAAATATTTACGTATTTTGTAGTACGCCACAATCCTGCGTGCTACAAGTAACGTAATAACATTTATGATGCTCCTACTTCAGTCACCTATCCCACTTGTGTTATTCAAATGACATATCACTTTGCCTGCCACTTACGGCAGGACAGGCTCGTCCCTGATGACGTGCAGTCTGACAGCTGTGTGGTGACCTGTGTTGCAGGTGTCGTGGATCAGGAAACGCGACCTGCACATCCTGACGGCGGGCATCCTGACGTACACGAGCGACCAGCGCTTCACCGTCATTCGTCCGGATCGCTCCGACAACTGGACGCTGCAGATCAAGTTCCCCCAGCAGAGGGACTCCGGCATCTACGAGTGCCAGGTCAACACAGAGCCCAAGATGAGTCTCGCCTCAACGTCGTAGGTGAGTGTCATAGAACTGGTCGCCAAATGTAACTACAGATCTGAAGACCTAGTTCCCCCAGCAGAGGGACTCCGGCATCTACGAGTACCAGGTCAACACAGAGCCCAAGATGAGTCTCGTCTTCCGCCTCAACGTCGTAGGTGAGTGTCCTAGAACTGGTCACCAAATGTAACTATGGATTTGCATTCTTCTTCAGGAGTTTCACCTTATATGGGGTGGACCATGTAAGTTGGTACTTGGACGAACGATTAATCGAAGTATTTGAGATAACAACTGTATGGAGCTAAAGTTGATTGATGTAAGCGAAATATAATATTCCAGTTTAATTTTGAGTGCGTTTTCCGGGTGATTTATAGAACGGCATAAGTTTTTTGAAATGGAAATCTATGACTTTTATTATATCTTACAATTCCTTTCATAATAGTAGACCAGAATCATATCAACCATTTTTTAATTTAGCCATTAGTTTGGCAGCTATTTGTATACCAAAAACGCCCAAAGGAAGTGATAACTCGCCACCTAAGATAAATAATTGCGTAGAACAACGACAGTGTCCAAACAAGGATTGTACATGTGCAGATACGATTCCAGAAATTATGAAGGTGAGGACACGGCATGTTTATGCGTTAGAGTATATTCGAAATGAATTACTTTTACGCACATGCCAATCTTTTTTCAAAAAATTTTACTGTGCCCTAAGACAGAAAAGCACAACACTCCGCATATATTACGGAGATCTGGTTGAATTCTCGATGTTTTTCATATGAAAGACAATACAATTGTAGATGTAGGTGCCACGGTGCCACTTCCTTTGATCACACTTTGTTTTTCGAATATCTGCCAAACTAAGAACTTGGTCGAAAAAGAAGCAATGAATAATCTTAGGTTTCGATTTAAAAACCATAAGCTGACCTTAAAGGACCTTGAAATCACTGGGCTACTCAAAGTAAAACTGGAATAATAGAGTTCGGTTTGCTCCTTAAGATTACTCAACATTTACTTTACACTCTTTTCTCAAATGCTTCGTTTTAGAGATATTTCAAAGTACCAGCCCACATGGTTGACATTGTATATAGAATGACACGCAGAAAGTCAGGCAGCCTGGCTCCAGATCTGTTACTACAACTCACAGCATGAAGATGAAATCAGAGCACCTAGCAGAAACTTTGTGTTAGTAAAATTCTTCAGTGTATCCTTTAAGATTCCTTCGAAATAAGACTCCTCGACATCTGCGTAACTACGCCTGCGCAGTTAAAGAAATGTTCTCTGGTAAGTAGACAGCGCTTTGGCTTTACAACCGAGATTATTTAATTCCCACATAAACAATACTTTTTAATCAGTTTAACCGGAAATGATGGAAAAGTTCTAAATATTTTTATAAAAGAGATGTTGTAAAATTCTAAACACCTTCACCTTAGGAAACCTACTTTACTGTTGTGTGCATACATTTCGCTATGCTTTTAATTTCAACAACCCAACAAAAGACATTTGTTGAATGTGAGAATGTTTGGAAGAATACCCTTGTGTTCTGTGACTTGAATTTAGTTGTAATATGTAATATTAAATTTGGGGAATTCGTACGGTTAGGTTAGGTATTCCAAGACATTGATAAGCTACTAGGTAATTAGCTAATTTGTCCTGCAGTCAATTAATAATGATTAGATTTAATTGCTTAGTTCTCCAATTCACAGTTTAATGTCATTGGTCACAAGGGGATTTTACCTTGCCACAAGGGTTAAAGAACTACTACTTGAATGAATTAAATAGTTCCATAAAATAACAACATCTACAAATTGGTTTCACTTAATATTTATTTCTCCGTGTGCTCCACTGTAACATTACACTCGGGTGAGCATCGAATTTCGTCCAAGGATACTAAAACACAAATACGAACCACAAGCAAAACTTCTGACAACTCTGCTAGATATCTCCGCTCGTTTAAATAGACGCCATAGAAACATCAAGAATAACACGAAAAGTGCTGACAGATGTTTCTCGAGCGTAAACAATTA
Organism: Vandiemenella viatica; assembly: GCA_031002005.1. NCBI lineage: Eukaryota > Metazoa > Arthropoda > Insecta > Orthoptera > Morabidae > Vandiemenella > Vandiemenella viatica. The sequence continues at coordinate 13,399,003 of JARYHS010011408.1, read as the reverse complement.
GTTATCAATGGAACGCATACAAAAATAATTACAAATTAAAAAAAAATACTCACAACCATTTTGAAAACACATTAAAATGAAAGTTAATACTGTTTATATGCTTTTTCACATAAAATACTGACATAACCCACTTCAAACCGTTCAGGATTGTCCTCTAAACATCGCGGCTTGCATCAACAATTACAAACTTTTAATTAATGTTTCATACATAGTACTGTCCCTTATCGTGATGCATATCATTTACACTCCATAAAACAATATTCATTTACAGGACGAATAAACACAGACTCACAATTAATCACACGTAAACTATTCAAATCCACAATTAATCAACTTCCATCTTGCTACAGATAATGCTTAATATAATATTTCTTAAAAGGCTGGGGCTGAAGGCTGTTATAACATGTCGCAAAAAATTTGTGATACGAAACCGGCGATAATATAGTTCACCGATGCGAGAGGTTAATATTCGCATGTTGTGGGCCATTACCTCAACTGCAAGGCAGTGAATTTTGATTACACAGATAGTACTTGCCAAAGCAATTTCACTGTCGTAGTATTAGTTAATTATACAAATTGACTATTATATTATTTAGGTGAATTAACAGAAGTTAAAAGTGCTAATATGATACTGTAATCAGTTCACAATAGTTTGTAAACCGTTTTCGAAATTAAACATCTCTTAATGTGGTAATATCTAGTATCTGGTTTCCTTGACGTCTCTGTATTATAATAGAACTAGGTGCTTTTGTTACTTTAGATACAAGATGGCTGTTAATTAATTTAATCGGTTTGTATTTGGCCGTTTTTTTCAGGATTCCAAGGTGATTTATAATTTTTTTCAGAGAATGATGCTTAACTTCTATAATTTCTCAATGATAAGGTAATTGTTGAAATAACATTACTCTCTATTTAACATCTCATCCCGACGAAGTGTTCATAAACGTATACACATACAAGGCATCAGCTTCTTCCAATCATATAAAACACATTACAACAAACACAGCGAAACAACCTGTACACAGTCTCTGCAGTTTAAATAGGCAGTACAGAAATTTCAAGATAATATTAAACGAACCACCCTTGCCAGCTCGGACACGAAGAATTGCTCCACCAATCAAAATTGTCAGAAAAAAATTAGAACATATACAAAATCAGTTATAATCGGAAGAAAATATTTTTAAATAAAAATTAAATGCATTTACAGGTATTTAAACATAAGGATTACAAGTTTAAAACACAAAACAATTCCTGCAACTATAAGAACCGTAAAAAAAAATTATTTAAAATCATGAGAAAACAATTTTAGATGAAAACAAAGCATACTTACAGACAATTAAATATAAAACTGACAAATTTAAACAATTCTATACAGCCGAAAATCATACTTAAAATAATACGGTTTAAACAATATTCGTAATTAAAGTCGTTTATTTAACATCTTTAACTGCTTTCAGTCATATTAGACTTGACCTAAACTATTTCCATCCATCAAGTCAATACTCAATGATACGAAAAATATACCAATTACTGCTTATCTGTCTCGGACAAAAATGTGATTATTTTGTAAGATTGAAGGTAGGTGTGAGGACTATCTTCTATTTCTATTTATTCATTTGTTTAAAGAAAGTTTATAAGCTATTCATTGTATTGCATGTGAAGTGCAAAGTTTCGACAGGGATTGTCTGTTTATTCAGATGGCACTCAGGCCTTTGTGATTTCAGACAATGCCTCGTCTTGTGTCCCAGGAGTCGGCCTGCCTCCTCTCCGGTTGCAGCCGCCGTCGTTTTCTTAGTCCGAACGACGGCTCCGCTCTTTCTGCGAGTTTACGGCGTAAAGGGATTACCGGGATGCGATTAACGGGGACGTAATTCCTTCCTTCTAAGCGCAGCCGGCTCCAGATTAAACAAATTCTCCAGCGCGCAACCACGTTCGCAGGTCTCACTGCGACAGAACGCCTGCGAGAGAGCAGTCAGCCTCGACCTGTTTCGAGGAACCCAAACTTCCTTACAACCCAGACTACTATTCCGTCCCGCGTAACTGAAAAATTCCAAAGTAGATCTGCAGACAAAAAAGTCAATAATAATAAAAGGCTACTTTGGTAATCGTGAATGCCAGTCTGTGACGTAACGCACTCCGCTACCGTTGGTTGCTTAGCAACGGCCAGAGACCTTCTTACTCTTTTTTTTTTTTTTTTTGTCCATGATAAATGTACTTTATGAAAGTCTTTAACTGTTTTGAAATATGAGGTCTGCAAATAATTTTTCTGCAACACAGTTACTTTTAATAAATTATTTATTTATTAATTTAAGGCGTGACGCGTTTCAAGATCTTAGTCTCATTTTCAAATGCCGTTTTTGTTGATACATTCTTGGTATGAAGAGTGCTCGTGTAAGTTTCTGCTGAATGTTAACAGGACTTACTCTGTGTTTCATTTTGTGAAGATTTCTTCAAAACACGAAACACAGAAAGTCACACGTGCACTTTGTCACTACATTATGTTTACGTACAGACAAAGCAAACAAGCTTCAGTATATCTTACATTTAACAAAACAAAACAAAGATAATTCGCTACAATGATGTACATGACTAAAGATAAATGTTATTATTAGAGAGGTTGCATTATGATTTTACAACAATTTTCGATATTCAGTAAAAATATACTACAGTTGCGATGGTAGTTAGCAAATTATGGCAAGTTATAATATATGTTTTGGAATTATAAATCTATACACACCACAAATTATTTAAAGACACTATACTAAATGAAAGATTAGAAAGTGATTCTGTGAACTTCTTCAAATGTTTTGATAACATATTATAACTTGCCATCATCTGCTAACTACCATCGCAACTGTAGTATATTTTTAGTGAATATCGAAAATTGTTGTAAAATCATAATACAACCTCTGTAATAATAACATTTATCTTTAGTCATGTACATCATTGTAGCGAATTATCATTGTTTTGTTTTTTTTTAAATGTAAGATATACTGAAGCATGTTTGCTTTGTCTGTATGTAAACATAATGTAGAAAAGAAAGGCACGTGTGACTTTCTGTGTTTCGCGTTTTGAAAAAATCTTCACAAAATGTAAGTTTCATTTAAATAATATTCCACTTCATATTATATGCAAAAACTGTTTGTTACACACTCCACAATATCAGTTTCAGGAAACACAAAGTAAGCCCTGTTAACATTCAGCAGAAACTTACACGAGCACTCTTCACACCAAGAATGCAACAACAAAAACGGCGTTTGAAAATGAGACTAAGATCTTGAAACGCGTCACGCCTTAAATTAATAAATAAACAATTTATTAAAATTAACTGTGTTGCAGAAAAATTATTTGCAGACCTTATATTCGTACTCTTTGTCCACAGATGTCACATATTCTTCTTTTTTTCCGTTTTGACCTCCTGGTGAGCTTTCTTTTTGGCCTAATATTCTTTCATCCTTGAACTGTGGTTGTCTTTTCTTTCTTGGGTCCATTTGACCCCAGATCCAGGGCGCACTGTTTCGGCTGTTAGTGTCTGGAGATAATTTGATTCTCCAATCAACGTACTTGTCCCTGTTGTAAATGTCATTGGGTCTACTCCCAGTTGCTCGAGATCTTTTATGACTATCCTCGTCCATTTTGCGTTAGGCGCTTTCTCTCCAAAGACGGTTTTGAAGATTTTGGAGGTGATTCTGTGATCGTCCATCCGACCATTGAACAGAGTTCGCAATCTTTACAGGCTAAAGAGCCAATTTCACTTTTAAAGGCATCGGGAAAATTTATTAGAGCCACATGCCTAGTTATATTTTGATAAATAATTTTTAACATAATTTATTCAATAATAAATATAACAACGTACATACATATATCTAAATAATCTGTATCTATAATACGAAAACCGGACATATTGGTCGTATAAAAACTCGGAAACTACGGGGCAGATTTAGATGGAGTTTCACCGTTTTAAAGCTTAGATTCTTAATTCACTTGTCTGGCATGTTTTATGTTTCAACGTTAAATAATGTAGGAGCATTAAATGAAATTTTGAACGTATGGTGAGAAATTCCACAGGAGAAATCACTAGATGCCGCATACTCCGCACTAAACACACAACACAATGTCTCTGACCATAGCCTTTAATTAAAGAAATATGATAACTTATAGTAATAACTATTTTGCACACTAAACAAAACTTTAAGTATTCTTTCCTTTAATTCAATTTCTTGAAGTATTCTTTCCCGAGATATCAATTTTTAAACGACATAGATAGCCGTAAAAACAAAAGAGATTTTCTTTAAGCACGATCTCTAGACAATATCTCTGGCATTTAGCATTAGTCTTCTGTTTACGATAATATTATTCCGGATTCACTTTTGATATTTAATCTGCAGAGTTAAAGGATCTGGCGTTTCGAGTCACAAGTATATCTATTCACTTCGCAATTGAATCAAACGTGAGTTTTTAACATAATCTAGGGTTGTTCAGTAATATAGTAATAAAATTAAGCTTGATATACATGAATCTTTTGGGACGAATGAAAATAGTATACGTGTAAATAAACTTCAGCCCACCAGTTTCTTGGTAGGGGGCGGGTGAATGTAAGTTCGCTTTAATTCCGAAAAAGTTTGCGCGCATTTCATAAAACTTTGTACAAATGTTTTGCGGGAATAAAAATAAGGTACGGTTAAATCTACGCCAACTATACCGGGCATCGCCGGGAACTCCGCTAGTATATTTATAAATAAGTAGTAAACATTTTAATTAATGAGAACAGTGTGTTTGTATTTGCTTAGAAAGTCATATGATAATAGGTGCGTATCAAGTTGATCTTAATTTCAAACACGAATCTAAGTTCTTATGAATTATTTGGGTTCTCAATTTATTTTTAATAAGATTCATATTGCAAAACGTTTGTTTCGAGCCAAAGATACTAAGAACATCAAACGCAATAACATTAATCTCCTTTTTCTCATGGCTGTTTTAATGCTCTCCAGTTGTTGTTATCGGTCCTTATTACGCCTGGTCTGAAATTTACTTCTTCTTTGATTGTATCCATGATTTTTCTCAAGATCGTACGTTCCTTTAGTTCCAGTTTTCTAAGTTGTACCTTTCTAAACCATATTCAATCACTATAAATGTCACTATTATACCAAGCAGAGAAGTTTTGATAAACACCAATTTTTCAATAATGGTTTAATATATTTTAAATTACGAAACAACCATAAACAAATCTATACACATCCTATAAATCATGATATTAGATTTTACGGTTGTAGTTGTTTTTTTATTTATTTACTAGCCCCAAAGCCCGTCAAAAATGGACGGGATTAACGGAGTGTTATTGTAATTTTTTCTCTGTATCTGATTAACTGAATAGAATTGTTATAAAATAAGCTCATTGTAATTTATCGTCCCTTGTGCTGTAGCAAAAAGCTTCAGTTGTCAACTTGGTCCAGGTTGCATTTCAGCCTAACCACAATCTCCGCTAATATTGCCGCTAGAAAACCAAAGCTTCAATCACGCGCGAATTAATACATTCCCTGTAATGCATGTCAGTGTCATCATGCATCGCGATATCAAATTGATCCAAAATATTCACAGGCTCTTATACATTTCTTTCTTATTACCTGTGATGAAGATCGATGCTTTAACAGCTGACACAGCTTACATCGGCTGAAATAATGACCCCAGTGAAAACGAAGGATGCTAAAAATAAATCTTAACAACTTAAGCGATGCCACGTAATATTTAATTGTTATTTAGGCCTCATATATCGCAATCAATTTGGAACTTCTTTCATTCAAACCATGTAATGATTTCAGTGTAAAAAACCTGATAGTTAATATGCAAATTTTAAACGAAATCATGTTTTTCTTTCAATGTTCTGACAATTCATTTCTTAGCAGTTTCTTAAGTAAATAGAATTGTTGTAAAATAAAATTCAATTTAATTCCTCATGTCTTGCGGTGTAGCAAAAGGTTTCCGCTTCCATCCAGGTCCAGGTTGAATTCATCCTTACCACAAACTACTCTAAGCTTAAATATCTTGATACTAAAAAAACAGCAACCAGTCACAATTTGTTTGATGTTTTTTATTTAATAAACCATTACCGGTTTCGAACACAAATTGTTCATCATCAGATGGTTTTTCATTTATTTTTATGTGTGTAATAAATTATGCATTTGCAAAATGCAAGCGTGCATCATTCAAAAGTTGAATGTTCCAAACTGAATTTTTCTTGAATGATGTGATGCATTGATAAATAATTATAAATATTTCACCAATATAAGCATCTGAATAGCACGCTAGAAATTTGCTATGCATTTACACCTATTTTTTTGTTAGCCGTGATTCAGACCGATATTACAACGACTGAATGGATGACACAGTTACTGAAATAATAGCCTCAGTAATGTTGCTCAGTGAAAGGAAAGTAAATAAAAATAAATCTTACAAGCTTACGTTATGCTACGTAATATTTGTTTTAATTGTAGTATAGGTTGCACAGATCATGAGTAGTGTGCAACCATTTCGATTCAAACGATTTAATAATTTTAATAATAAGACACGTTTACATTTAAAAAAAAAAAAAAAAAAAAACACCTCTAAGTTATTTATTCCCTTTGTAGTAACATAAAATGACAACTGTAATTCTGACCTATGCTAAGTAACAATCTAATCAAAACTGTCGCTGACATTGTACTCAAAACTTCAAGCTTCTATCTTGCATATCTATGGACAAATAATTTAAAGAATACTTCTATATATCAAAAGAATGTTACGTTAATGTAAGCATCTAATGATTGATATGTCGATTTAAACGCAATACATACTATTATTTCAGTGTTCTGTCAGTTCATTTATTCGCGGATGCATAGAAATGTGCTTAACCTAAAACAATGGCCAGTTCATTTATTCGCGGATGCTTAGAAATGTGCTAAAACAATGGCGTTAAGCGTGACGTTACAGCGCGACATCATAGAGAGACCTCATGGAGTGACAGGTGACATCATAGATGACCAACAGTTGCTTATTATTTAGATAGATATTAGTTTAAGGTAGATGTTTTCGTGATATTCTGTGTCCATAGATGTGGCTATTGTAGCAAATTGTTTGGCAAGGATTCAATGTATTTTTCTGTTATATTAAAATTTGAGGCTACCATATGAAAAAGATACGTGTTGCGTTTAAAGCTACATGTGTGTTACGAAGAGGACAGTGCAATGGAATAATGAGGGCCAAAAACATGTGCAGCACTATATTGCTACAAAACAAAGCTTATGTGCGTTACTGAATAACAATTCTATTTATTTAAGCAAACGATAGAAATGATCTGCCAGATCACTACGTTCAGCCCAAGGTTTTTTTCGGGCTTTGAAGTTATATACGGGGATAGGGTGAAATGAAGTGCATACATACTTTCAGGACACGAACAAAAACAAATAGCAAGATCTGAAAAAAGTTCCTTAAAGCACAATTCTTAACCTTAAAAATTATATATTTATTTTTCAACTTTGTCACCATTATTTTTTTTTATACCGTCACTGAAAAATCCTTACGACATCTTTGGAATCAAGGATTTGACAGCTGCCTTCACGTCATCGTCCGAAATTAAATGATTACCCTTGAAATCTCTCTTGAGTTGAGAAAAAAATAAAAATCGCAAGGCGCAAAATCGGGCTACTAAGGAAGGTGTGGAATCGGTTAATTCCAATCGACGCTGTTTGTTCTCGTCTGTGGGACTGCGTGGTACTCATCATGCACAGATTTTACGGTATCCCGATTCGTCAATAGTGAAACCGACACGTTCCTTAGATATTCCTATGTGATTTGCGATGCGTTTTTGAGTGAATCACCTGTCATTTTGAATCAATTCATCGACAAGTTTATCGTCTGTGCCAGTGATCAGACGACCGTTGCTATTTTCATCGACAATCATGGCTTTTCCACACGCGCAGTCACGAAATTTTAATGCCCATCGATTTACAGTAGACCTATTAACGGCATCGGCACCACAAACAGTCTTTAAACGACGACGAATCTCAGTAGGAGTCAGTTTTCAAACCCGAAGAAAAATGGGAAATGAAGAACAGTTAACCAATAACGCCCAAAAGAAGAATCATTGAACTCGAAAAAATGACAATAGGCGTTACTCCGCGAACAAAATAAGACGAACAGCCGACAGATGAATATCGAGGAATACTGACCGACAGCCAAACGACGCACGTAATAACAATGAATTTTGACCGGAGGCCAAACGTCGAAAAACACAACAATGGCCACGCAGCGACAGCGAAACCAATAACAGTAGGCAACAACCAAACGACGTATAAAATAAAAATTACCACTGCGTGCAACAAAACGTCATTAAAGATAACAATGGCCACTCGACGACAGTCATACAAATAACAATAAGAAACAACCAAATGAGGTGCAAAATAACAATGATCACTGAGCGAAACAAACAATCGAGCACACAGCGACGACTGAAGGACGTATGAAGTAACTATGACCACTGACCGAAAACAAACGCTGTAGTATATTACAGTGAGCACTGACCGACAACCAAACTATTTACAAAATAACAATGACAACTGAGCGACAAACAAACAACATTCAGAATAACAATGACCAACAACCGCACGTCATGGAAAATAACAATTTCTACAGAGCGAAACAAAACGATCTACAAACTAACAATGGTCACGGAGAGACAACCAAATGACGTACAAAATGACGACTGAGTGCAAACAAACGACGTACACAATAACAATGAACCATTGGTGAGAGACGAACGGTGAACAAAATGACAATGACCAATGACCGAAACCAAACGCTGTAGTCGCGTATTACGATGAACACTGGCCGACGAACAAACTGTTTACAAAATAACAATGACCACAAAGCGACAATAAGAAGAACTACTGGTCAACGAACAAAATGACCCTCCATCTTCAAATTAGGTGTCCTTATTATAGATTCAAAAGTAATTTTATCACATGGTGCCAAATATTCGTGAACTATTCTTCTTCCACATAACCTCTTTCCAAATACACACTGAAAACTCCGCCCTCACCGCTCTGTTTCCGAAGCTGCGGAACAGTCTACCATTCCTGATAGACAAATCACTGTACCGTTAAAATCACTGCATTTCATAATATAACCAATTCTTTAAATGTAGGAATCTATTGGAGGTTAATTGAGGAATACGACTTAAGCACACAGTAATTAGCTGCGGTGTTGCAGTCTAAGAGGAGTTCCCAGGTGGTGAGGTCGGCTTTAAAACTTCCGCAGGGGCTCCCTGACCGTGCGGGGATCAACCCCTTCAGGGGGCGGAGAGGGGAGAGGGGTAGCAGGCAGCGCCGCGCATCCTAACTCTGTTAACCAATTTATTTCCCCGAGCCAGTAAAACCCCCGTAGAATATTAAATTTTCTTCGGATGATTTTAAAAATTCAAGCAAGGTGGGCGTGTTGCAGTTTTACAACTTTTTATGAAAGTCGAGTCGCTTCCTATCGGCCGCTGCTGCGGCCCTCAGAGCCGTCGTCAATAGCAAATTAAGGCAGGGAGTGGCACGGACAGCGAGTAGTGGTGTCTGCGCCGTGAAAACAGACAAGGAAAATACCTAAAATAGCGACTAATTCCCTTAAAACTACTCATCTAACAATAAAATCGCACAGTTTCCGTAAATATGGAATTCGGCTTTTCAGCCATTCAGCCAGCATCCTCTGTGTTTCATTTTCATCAATTGTGTCATCTTCTTCTAGTTTTGTTGATAATCTCGATTGAAAGGACAACACAACACTTAATTAAAACCACCCGTGCCCCCTGCCGGACTCGTCAGGTTTTAGTCGTAATTTAACGAGGATGGATATGAATGCAAAGCTACAGTGAGGCATTATTTATTGTTTTCTTTTTTCCCTAATTAATTTCTTGACTGGTTTGATGTAATCTTCCATCCCTTCCTCTCTTCAGCTAACCTCTTCATCTCAACATACCACTTATACCTACTTTTGCCAACCGTCCGGTTTTCGACCAGACTGTACGGCTCTAACGCGAGTTGCCCGTGTCCGGTCCACTACATGCAACCAGACACAAAATGTCAGGTTTTTAAGAAATTTTAAAAATTACAGGTTGATGGTTTCTCAAATGTGCAGGAAGTAAACAAGGTCACCATCCTCGCTCCTTAGTCCCACATTCGTTGAACGTAATTCAACTTTATTGCTCTGTGTTCAAACGTTTACGAAATTTAGTCGCAAAACCGATTATCATGAAGCAGTTGTACTATTGGTTCAGTTATCTACACTGTGTCGAAGAAGGAACGTCATACTTGTTTTGTTCGCGGATAATTAAAGAATGAATAGTGCTATTAATTTGCAAGTTACAAATAAATGATGAGTGAGCTACCAAACAAAAAAAAATAATAAAAAAAAAATAATAAAAACAGAAACTTTACTGTCTTTCCAGATCTCAAATCAAGGGTTCAAAACTTGGCTGCATAACGTAAACGATTGCACCGCATATTGTAAAATCTGTGAAATTAAATTCACTGCGTAATTTCATCGCATGAAGGCGTGATATACGGTTTCTTCCGCAGGAGTATTTGTTACTATCATAAAAATTATTTACAAAAATAAAAAAGAGCTGCCCTATAAATTTTACTTTTTGTAACATACAGCCTCCCCCCCCCCCCCCTTTTCCCTCTCCCGTCCCACCGCGGGCAAGTATCCGGTTGTCCGGTCGTGGATATCTGAAAAGTTGGCAAGCCTACTTACACCAAGGCTGCCCATCCAATTTTGGAGATGGGCCACAATTCCGATTCTAAGTTAGCCTGCCTATAGTTATTTATAGGTACTTAAATGAAATAAAGGTACACAGTTTGATTATAACCAAAAAGTAATAAAAAAAAATCGATGAGTCCTTTGAAGTGGTATTCCGAATAACCCATTTGGAGGGTACAATAAATCAACTTTGGTTATGTTTCTTTGTATTTAATTATAATCAAAAACTATGAAACATCAATGACAGATTTTAAGTGTTCTTTTAATTATAATTAAAAAGTATAAAACATCAATCACAGATTTTGGGTGTTTTTAATTATAAATTAAAAGTATAAAATATCAGTGGGACTTTTAAGTGATTTTTTAAAATTATAATTAAAAAGTATAATATATGAAAGGAACCTTTTATGTAGTTTTTCAATTATAATTAAAATTAAAAAACATCAATGAGATCTTAGCGGAAGTTTTAGAGTTAGCATATTCTAGACCGCTGCTGTTGACGGGCCCGTGGTTAGGCAGCCTTGCCTTACAACCTACGTCCTTAGCAATCCGCTTCATATGTTCTAATCTCTGCCTTCGTCTACTGTCCTTACCTTCGATTGTTCCTTCCACCATCAAACTAACCGATCCCGCATGTCTTAAAATATGACCTACCATACTGTCTCTTACTTCTGTATGACACTTCCATAAACGTCTTTCCTCACCCATCATTTCCAAAACACGTTCATTAATGCCATTCAGTAACTTCTCAATATTCTCAACCTATTCTGCTATCATATCATCAGCTAATCGTAGCATACAGATATTTTTATACACTTATGCCAATTCACTTCCTCTATTGCTTCCTCTACATTCAAGTTGAGTATTAATGTATTAATGGTGAGAGACTATAACATTGTCTCACATCCTTTTTAACTGATTGATGTCTCCATGATTACTTTTATTAAAGTCACTAGATTCTTACATTTGTTCTCTTTTTCTTCTTCTTCTTCATTTTGCTTTTGGTCTCTAAGGACCACAAGGTTATTAACTCTGATGACCTTTCTTTTTGGCCAACATTCTTTCTTCCTTGCAATGTGGTTGTCTTTTCTTTCTTTGGTCCATTTCAACCCAGATCCGGGGCGCAATGTTTTAGCTGTTAGTGTCTGGAGAGAATTGGATGCTTTAATCAACGTTCTGCACTTATCCCTGTTGTAAATGTCATTGGGGATTATTTCCAGTTGCTCGAGATCTTTTCTGACTAGCCTTGACCATTTTGCGTTGGTCTCTTTCTCTCTACAGACGGTTTTCAATATTTTGGAGGCGAGTCTGTGATTGTCCATCGGAACTATGTGACCCTAGAACACTAATCTCCTTTTTCTCATGGCTGTTTTAATTTTCTCCAGTTGTTGGTGTAGGTATTATTCACATTTATTCTTTATTTATTAATTATTTAAATTCCTTCCCGGTGGTTAATATTTTACCACTTGTGCACCCTGGTAGTTCTCAAGTAATATGACTATTTTGCCATTAATTCACGTACAAACTATCAATGTAATGTTGGGTAAGTATGGAAAAGCAGAGAAGAAGATCTTTGTTTATGGGATTTCTTCCTTTCCTCGTGAATTTAGGTTTCATGTTTAAAACACGATTGTGAACACAGTTCATTCCTATCACTCCTTGAAATTGACATCTATTTGAAGATTTAATGGTTCTTGATAATACATAGGCACTCTTCAGTATTGTCAGCGTCTCTGAAAGAAAAGTATGAACTAACGTAATCTACCGAGTATAGGAACTAAATTCTATAATTATATATATCTAAACAATGATATAGGATCCCTAATCAATTGCAAACTCGGAAAAACCATTACTGTGTACGCACAGCTAATCGTTGTATGTTTCGAATTCAAGATGGCTCCCACTACACAACATTACATATACATACAAAAAATTCCAAATTCACTCTTTTGGCCTCTGAATCGTGGAAAAAAATATAGTACTATTGGGTATCGCGTATCTTAACTTATGACATAAGCTATCACTTCTCTGAATTTCGTCAAAATTAGCTCCTTAGTTTTGAGTGATACGGCCAACGTTGGACGTAGATTTATAAATTTTCGATTTTGTTCCTGTTTCATCGAAATATTTGTAAGCTATCGAGATGAAAGATATTCTAGAGCCCGTCCCATGAAATAAGCTATCACTATGTTAAGTTCCGTGTAATGCACGAAAATACACTGATCAAACGGAACATTGTGACCACCCATCTAATAACCGGTATGTCCGCCTTTGGCACGGATAACAGAGGCGACGCGTCTTGGCTTGGAAGTAATGAGGCCTTGGTAGATCGCTGGAGGGAGTGGCCCCACATCTGCACACACAAGTCACCTAATATCCGTAAATTCCGGGGTAAGGGGGGGGGGCCATGAGCTCTGACACCTCGTTCAATCACATGTGATCGATCGAGTTCAGATCTGCCAAGTTTGGAGGCCAGCACATCAGATGCAATTCGCAACTGTATTCCTCGAACCACTCCATCACACTCTTGGCCTTGTGACGTGGTGCATTATCTTGTTGAAAAATGCCACTGCCATTGTGAAACATGGTCGTCATAGAGGGGTGTACGTTGTCTGCAACCAGTGTTCTATACATATTGAACATCATGGTGCCTTCCACGAGCTCTACTGGACCCATGGATACCCACGTGAATGTTTTCCACAGCCATAATTCAGCCACCGCCAGCTTGTCTATCCCGCAGTACAGGTGTCAAGAAGCTGTTCCCCTAGAAAACGTCGGATTCACACCCTCCCATCGGCATGATGAAGAAAGTATGGGGATTCATCAGACCATGCAACGCTCTGCAACTGCGCCAACATCCAGTGACGATGGTCACATGCCCATTTCGGTCGTAATTGCCGATGTCGTGGTGTTGACATTGGCATATGCATGGGTTGTCGGCTGCGGAGGCCTATCTTTAGGAGTGTTCGGTACACTGTGTGTTCAGACACACTTGTACTCCACCCAGCATTAAAGTCTGGTGTTTGTTCCACAACAGTTCGCCAGCTGTCTCGTTTTACGAGTATGTCCAGGCAACGACGTCCGACATCTGTAATGAGGGGTGGCCGCCAACTCCTAAATGTTTGGACGTGGTTTCACCTTGGTATTGCCATTTTTTGAAGACACTCGCCACAGCACTCCTCGAAAACCCGACAAGTCGTGCAGTTTCCGAAATGCTCGTGCCGAGCCTCCGGGCCATCACAATCTGCCCTCGGTCATACTCTGCTAGATCTCACGCCTTCCCCACTCTAAACACGGATAGCGCGCTCACTGGTAGGACTTGCACCAAGCGTATGTCTGACTAGCAGTCATTCCTCGTCAGGTGACGCTGCTAACACCTGGAGAGGTTTATATCTGTAGTAGGTAGGTGGTCATAATGTTCTGGCTGATCAGTGTGTATCTCTTCTTACTTATGCTTACGAGACCTGGAAAATTAAAAAGCGGAATATCAGTAATATTCAAGCCAGAGAAACGAACTTTCTAAGAAATAAGATTTGGGATATAAGATTAGGCATAGTTAATATCGAAAAGGTAAGGGACACCCTGAAATAGAAAACCCGCATGAGAAGACAGATGCGACGGACTTATTAAGAGAATGGTGGAACATAGAATACCAGGCCAAATATATAAACTGAAGAAACACCGTAAACGGTCCACATGAAGACAAATGGATAGGTGTCTGACAGGAGTGGAGAAGTGTGTGTTAGAGAGAACCGGGACATGACCCAAATGGTGACTATATGGTGATGTTGGAAGACATAGGAAGACTCAAGATGGGTGAAGAGAGTGTTTGGATTGTACAAGGATTATAATCGTTATGACGCACTGATGGATACTAGCAAAAGGATCAGGAGGGGACTAGCGCAACATAACCATAATCTGGCACTCGATTTTAGGATGAAATAAATGTGAAATTTTCTTTTGTAGGTAATGGAATCAGGGATTTGAATGAATTACTGAGGGAAGTTACGAAGAATTTATCAAAAGACACTAAAGAAGTTTGCAAAACTAGGTCGAAAATATTGACGTAGGAAGCAGAGGGTGTACGGCCGTTGGCATAGGCGAGTATATGTGTGTTTCTTTTTCTTTTTTTACGCCCCTGCGTCGTCGAGTTCATTACAAACAGAAAAGGACTGGAGACAAGGAACGGGAAGGAATTCGGTCATGGACTTTTTAAAGAACTATACTTGCATTCACCTGGAGTGGTTTCGTGCCTAATGGCAAGTTAAGGAAGAATTGTTAACCACTGGCATTAGTCGAAAGGAAAACTGACCTGGCTGTAACAAGGGTATTAAGGAAAGCAATGGGTTATTATAGGGTTTTTATGTACTGTTGTAAATAAATAAAAATATTGTGTATTGCCTACTGGAGTTTTATTCATATGGTCAACTGCTCACACGACAGAGGCTTTACCCAAATTTAATGTTAGTCTCGGGGGTGGTAGAGCGAAAAAAAACCTGTTATTCCATCACAATAGAAGGGTTTAATTTGGTTTAGTGAAAGGATGGTAAACCTAAATCTGGATAGCTAGACGGCGATTCGAACCCACGTCCTGCTGAATGCGAGGCCAGAACGTTAACTTTCACCCACCAAGCTTGATAGGAGCGCATGTGTTCCATTCGAATTAAAAAATAATAATTAAATAATTAAGGAAGAAGGAAAAAGGAGGGTCGAATCCAGCGCCATTGGCTGGAAACTGTCGATAATGATGATGACCTATAAGTTTTTTAAGGACACTGTTTAACAGATTTGATTGAGTTTGCATAGCTTGAAACCTAGCGACCGAACTTAAAACCTGGATTTGTAGCACCTGACTATTATAAATGGGGCAGAGAATAAAATTTATACTTGATCAAAAAATTATCACTTGATCCAGTCCATTTCTCGTTAGTGCCACATACAAATTACAGAAAAACAAACAACAGTTCGTGTATTTCAGAAATTTCCTCGATGAATGAATTTCTTAAAAATCATGAAAAAAACAAACAATCAAGGAAAGTGAGACAATCTGCTGGCTTCCAAGTCAACGATCCTGTCCTTTGCTGTACTGCGGCTGATGTTTACCAATTCTAATCGGCGTCTGCGCTGTAGGCAGGCGCGCTGTACCCACGGGAGACAATTCCGGAGTTCAGCTGAGGCTTTAGAGGATCGTTGAGAACTCAGGAAGAGACAAACACTTTAGAACAAAGACGGTTCGCAGCATCAACACGGGAAGGTAGCAAGATGTATTAAAGGTGCTAGTCGCAAAAAGCAGTAAGTGCAGCCAACTGCTGGAGGTTTCTCAATCATTGTTAATTCGAAGACCTGTTTAAAAAAAAAAAAAACAACAACATAATTCTATGTACGACTGACTTTACAGGACTGTTGTTTTACCTGTTTGTACGTATATTGTAAATAAACCCTACAAACTGTTAATGCCATGCAACGCGATCCTGTAAGATCTGCATCTCTAATACCCTAAAAAAAAACCAGTCACTAACTTAATCCTTGAATGAACGCCGCTACCTTCAATGGTGACTATAAATGTATTTAGTGGATATTGATACGTATCTCGTTTCTGTGAATTAATTAGTCCAAGATTCTAGTTTCCAGTTTGTTTACTTTCCTTTAAGATATCGGGCTCCAAAGAGACTAAGTGCAAACGTAAACAAATGCTCCAGCGATTCTAACTTTAGACTGACTTACAACTCCTTCGAACTAAAACTTCCAAAACTAAAATTCGTTTGTGCCTTTCGCTTTATTTAGACGCTACAGAAATTTCGAGAATAATACAGAGCAAGACGCCCGATGTTTCTCGAACGGCGACAATGTAGCTAACTATCAAAATCACGTTAAAACAATCAGAATTAATAAAAAATCATGCACAATAATTGTGAAACACACGAAAAAGGAAATTAAATATATTTAAAAGTATTTACACACAAAATTATCTACATAAATCAATCCAAACCGTCGTAAATTGTCCTCCAGACATCGAAGCTCACATCAATACTTACAATGTTTAATGCACAGTACTGTCCTTGAACATATTAAACAGTGTTTACATAGTTTCATTTCATAAAACAAGGTTTATTTTCACAAATTCAAAATCAATTATAAGAAAAATATATCAAATTTTATTATTTAATCAACTCCCAGTTTGCTACACATAATTCTTAAAATACAATTTCATTAAAGAGTCGTTATAATATCTTTGAAATACCAAATTTTTGCCTTATCGTTGAAATATTCAGGGCTCTTAAGAAGTTTATCTCGTAGTATTATAGCTTATACTTGCTTATAGTCTTATACACTACGTGTATGGTAATCATTGACGTGCACAATTTTTACTAATTTTTTCGCATTATAATCTTTAAATCGACAAATGTTTCGATGCCTTCGGCAAGTAGTGTTGCTAGGAAGAGTGATAAATACAATCTACGTAATTTACTACATAAAGTTCCTTGAAGTTCATCATAAAAGAGTTTGATGTTCATTTTAAATCTGTTTCTGCAATAAAAGTGACGTTAATTGTATTATTTGTTTTCTCATTTAAAGCTACCCTCCACGAGAACTGAGAAAGTTAATCTCTCCAGTGGGTACTAATATTAAATTTACAACCGGGTCCACCAGCAATTGTTAAAGTTAAATGAGACTAAAATGCATTAAAATTCCGAGTAACATTATATGGCGACCGGTGTCAGGACAGTTGGAACACTGAAATTTCCCAGTAACATCATAATCGAATTAATAAAATAACATTAGAGGCACAGGTTGCGGTTTCTTGCTGATGATGCACTGTTCTTTCTGGATGTTATTTCGGAATGGTGTCATAAAGGGCTGCTTACACTTAACTGTTAAAAGTGGAAGGTAATAAAGTAACAAAAAAGAATCAGTTTGTTCGCGAGTACGAAGTAAACGAATCTGTCATTCCCTGAAGTATCTAGGCGTAGTATTTCGAAGAAACATGAAATAAGACTTGCACATAACTTACGTCGTTGGTAAAAACTACTTCTAGATTACGATTCATAGGTCATATTTTGAAGAATTGTAATGCTCATACTTAGGAAATAGCGTACAAAGGTCTAGAGCGTCCACATCTGGATTACTGTTGTGGAGTTTGGGATCCGTATCGCAAGGGATTGATTGATACGTTAGAGAAAGTACAAGAAAGAGCCGCCCGATTAGTGATTGCTAGTTGCATTTCTTACGAAAGTGTCACAGAACTGATGCATAGGTTGGGCTGGGATTGTTTGGCAGAGAGACGACGTCGTTTTCGTTTTAATTTATTTGAGAATACGCGAAATTCTTTGATTTAAGAGTGCAATGGAATACTTCTTCCACCAACCTGTTAAGGTCGCAATGAAAGGAGGGATAAGATTAGAGAAATAAGATGCCGTAATGATGCTTTTATGAATTCTTTCTTTCCTCGTGTTATTCGGGATTAGAATGCGCAGAATATGGTTTACTATTACTATTACTCCGCGATTCACTAAAAGTGTTTGGCGGAGGGTGCATTGCACCTATCAGGAAAGGTAATGGTTTGGAAAGGATATACGGGATATGGCAGGTGGCGCCCATGGGCTATTGTGAGGAACCATCCCAGCATTCGCCTGGAGCGATCTAGGGAAACCATGGAAAACACAGATCAGGATGGCCGGAGTGCTTTATCGGAAGCTACTGCTGTGAGATACGTTTGGTGCTAAACAGCCTCCGTCACCCACAATATTTGTGAATTGGAGAGAATGGATGTAGATTTGCATGTAGATAGATGACGGATTACTTAAACAGCAGAAAAAGTCTTTTCAGACTATTACTGTTTGTTGCTTCCTTTGGATCCAACGTAACTGGACATGCAGGGGAATTAGTTGTGAAATTTCTCAGACATAAATCACATAACTCCAGAACTTTAAAAAAAAAAAAAAATAAATAAATATAGGAGCTAAAGGGAAATATAAATATACAGTGAAAGGTTCGAAGTGTTTAGTGCACGACATTAATTAATCTGAGCTAATATTCTGAAATTTACAACCAAGAAAATTTTCATACTCTTCGGCGTAGCTTGCTGGGGAGTTTCACATTTATTATAACTTCTAGTTTCAAACCAGGGTTCATTAATTATGAACGAAAAGAAACGAAAAGACTTAACGAGGAAATCCTGGGTGGGCGGGCTCTGGCGGGGATTACCCGAGAGATAGGACCTGCAGCGGTTAATTACGGAACAGTAAGGACGTGACGTGCCGCGCACCGCCTAATTGCGAGTAAGGCGAAAAACTGGCCTCCAGGATTAGTCCCGCGCCGCCTAATAACCACTGAATAATTGAAATCCTCCAGCGAAACGCTCATCAGCGCGGGGGATTCCTTTGGCGCAGAGAAAGTTGAGCGCGGATGAAAAAGCTTAATATGTAACTCTCCGCGCCTTACTGCAGGCCGGCCCGCAGTGCACGGCTCCGTCCAGCCGTCCAGTGTTCCCGTCCAAGTTTTTACGATTTTCCTCCCAATCCTCCACACCTAATAGTTGATAGTACAGATGGGAATCTATACTGAATGCAGGTCTATCATTAAAAAAAATATATCAGCCTCTTCTCTCTGTGACCGAGCGTGGTGGTGTAACGGTTAGCGTTCTGGCCTCGCATTCGGGAGGACGGCGGTTCGAATCCCTGTCCGAGCATCCAGATTTGGGTTTTCCATGGTTTCCCAAATCACTCCAGGCAAATGCCGGTATGCTTCTTTAAAAAGGCCATGGCCGAATTCCTTCCCATTCCTTGCCCCCATCCTTTCCCGTCTCCAAAGACCTCGCTGTTGAGATACGTAAAGCAGTAAAAAAAATGTTTTCTATGTAGCTGACACAAAGATGATTCAATTTAGAAATGCAGGGGTTGGGTTCGGAGATATTGTAATGTTTCAATCCGTGAAACTGACGTTTTGATGCAACAATGACTAATTTTCTCACTAAAACCAATAAGGATGGACTAGAAATGTACGGAGTTAAGATTTACATTTGGGATACACAGGGGTTTTTATCTTTAGTCCAATAATTACTGAAAACCACAATTTGTAACCACACAAAGGATTATGGTGATTACAAGAACATCATGGGTGCCATAACTAGTACAATGTGATAAAGACGAACAAGAAAACATACGAAAGGAACGGGTGCTAGGTGTGGCGGACAGTAATTGCATTATCTTTATAGTACTCAGTCAAATATGCGCCACGACTAGCGAACAAGAACTGGCGGCGAGAGCATGAGATCTCTCGCAATACGGCACCGCGAGGAATGGAATATTGCAGACGCCGTCTGCGAAATACCTATGTTAATAGGCGCTGGGCGCTTTCTGGGCGGGGCACACGAATCACAATGGTCGTGATATCACCAAGTGTACATTACCAGCATGAGGCGGCAGTTATGGATCTTCCGGGTTCGTTCGAGAATGTTGTAGATTTTCCGGACAGTTCTGGATCATCAAAGATTCATCCGATTCAGGAAGGTTCGAGACTGTTTCAGAATGTTCTAGAAAATGGAAACGGAAATCCAGAATCTTCTACAACATTACCTAATGTTCCATTATACTGTTGTTGTGGGGATACGTTCAAACTCGGAAGGGTTTAATGGCGAGATACATGCGTCACTTTTAATTTATAAATCGATCAGAGCTGATGAAGGAAGTAATAGAAAGTGAAACATATTTCAGTGAAAATTATTGTAGTGTTAATTTAAAAGAATCATGTTTCCTCACTAACAGTTATATGTACGAGGACGAATCAAAAAGTAAGTTACACTTCCACGTTATGGCCATTTATGAAACCACCTACACGTAGACAACACAGCTATGACAACATACAATGTTAGTTCAATTTTCTACATAGTCCCAAAAAGACTGTAAACATTTTTCGGAACGGTCAACCAACTTTTCGATTCTGGATGCGTGAAATCACCTCCAGCGCTATGTAACCACCTAGAGACTGCTGCTTTCACCTCATCATTGTTTCGGGGACGGTGAACCGGTTTCGTAAGGCAATTAAAGAAAAGCGGCGGTGAAAATTGAGTGCCGGTGTGATTTTGTTGCACGATTACGCAACACTTCACACGGCCTGCCGAACGTCCGAACTGTTGCAGCGATTCAAGTGGGAGATATGGCAACATCCTCCATAAAGCCCAGAGTTAGCGCCATGCGACTATCATGTGTTTGGTAAGCTGAAAGAGGATCTCTGTAGACGACGATTCCGAAACGATGAGGAGGTGAAAGCAGCTGTCCCCAGGTTGTTATGGTACATAGCGCTGAGGTGATTTCTATGCATCCGGAATCGAAAAGTTAGTTGGCTGTTCCGAGATATGTTTACAGTCTCTTGGGGACTATGTGGAAAAGTGAACTTACTTTGTATCTTGTCATAGCCGTGTTGCCTACATGTAGGTGGTTTCATAAATTGCCACACTTTGGAAGTGTAACTTACTTTTTGATTCGCCCTCGAAACCGAAGGATTTATATATTCCATGACCTCAAGCTCTTTCATCCAATAACCACCTTCCTAACAAAAATTTTCGAAAGAATGTTAACTTTCACTTAATTTACAAATCGCTTGAACAACACCGCATTTGAAATTCTTCAATTTTCCTTCTTTCTACCATTATTAAACCTATTCGTCGTGTCCATGGAACGTTCTGTTCCAAATATACAAACAACTTTCTCTCTGGTGCCACAAATTTTTTTGTTGCTAAACGATTAACTTGTGAAGACATTTCTTTTCGACCGTGCTATTCTGCTTGTATTATAATTTTTCTTTTCACATCATTTGCAATATTACATTCTAAATAACCAAATTCTCCAACATCTTCTCTGTGTCCTTATCCCGTTTCTGTACTCAATCTAGTGTTGCTATTATCATTGTGCGGTCGCGTACCTCACACATAGAGCACCTGACTGGGGTTCGATCCCCGACGAGGCTGAGGCTTTTCGTCGAACTCAAAGTCCGGGACGTTCCCCAGTCCTACTCAAGCTGCTGCTAATTGAGTACCGGAGAGGGGAAAAGATTGCTGGAGCGTGGCGCTGACCACGTTATCTCCAATTCTAGGGCCAAAGAGCAACCAGGAGAGCGAGGTTGTCTGCAAAGCTGGAAGAACACCGCAAGGAAAACAAATGTTATTTGTTGTCTGTTTCATTTTGTAATTTATGGGTTATTCTAGCATTTATCATTCTGTTTCCCTTGTACGGAGATTGTTATCGGTAGTAATGCGTTTCTCTTCGTGTTTCCTTCTGGCATCAAAACATAAACGATTGTGAGATATAAGTCTTTCTCGGCGTATCTTCGATATAAATTCTTCTCGGGTTTGCCGCCGAATTACAGTAGAAAATGTAATTCGGCGGCAAACCCGAGAAGAATTTATAAACGATTGTGATATATGTGAGGTCCACACTCACCAGTCATTACTGAGTTATATTATTACATTATAAATTGATTGTAAATAAATTTATATTTTATTTATAGTATAGGTCTTCCAGCATAGTAGTTTGTGTAGAACGGGGTAATTATAAGTTAGTTTAGTAATTTCATGTTGCGAGAGTTGGCAGTACGGTATGGTTGTGTTGGCGCGGAAGGAACAAGCCAATTTGGCGAGAGACACTTTTTTTTGGCTAGCATAGGGTGAACATGTGGAGAAACTGATTTCGGCTAGCGTGAGGCAAATATGTACATAATATTGTTTCAGTGAAAGCATTATATCTTGTGTGAATTTTTTAGTGTAATAAATTGTGAATTATAGTAAAAGTGTGGCGAAAGTCATTTACATAGCATTAGAATATCCGTTGCGCAAATTGAGAGGTGATTGAGGGTTTTGTAATAAAAGTTACTTTATATTAATACAAACGGCGAGGTGATAGCAACTACCGCAAAAAGGCACATTAGTGCCAAGTGCCAGTAAAGCGGGCTATCAATCTTTCTTGTCGCAGTCTAAATAATGGATAAGGAGGACCTCGCATATAGTATCTTCTAAACGTTTACCGTAAACTCAGGGCCGGATTAAGAAAGCGGGTGGCCCGTAGCAAATGTGAAGAAGAGGCCCTAGATAAAATTGTAGAGCTTTTATTTATTTATTTATTTTAAAAAAAGTCGCCCATCTAGTCTGGGGCCCCTCTAGGAGACGCGAGGCTCCCCAGAAGGCGCGAGGCCCGTTGCATTTGCTACCACCTGCTACGTGGTTAATCCGGTACTGCGTAAACTGAATTCCATTCTTCTAAACTTATCGAAATTTTAATCTTTTACGTAGAGATTTGACTAACGGTTTCCGTGTATTTCAAATAAGTGAAGAAATAAGTAACCAAAGCTACGTACTTAAAAACAATATTAACAAAATCAGTGTTTATTTGTGCTGTAGCGTGATGTTTGGAGGGTATTTCGTGAACAAGCGATAATCTTAGATGCAGCGTGATCCGCTACTCGTTTCTGCCTTAAGTGCGAACGAAGATTAATTTTTTCCTACCCCTGTTACGTGGAGACCACTGGACCACAAGTTTTCAAACTGTGAAAACTCGAGCCGTATTGATTCGGTTTTGTTAATGTTATTCAGAACATTCGTAATATACCTTTTTTTGTCTGCTTACAGAACAATAGCAATATAAATACTGATAATTTCTCCACTGACAGTGACACACTATATATATATATATATATATATATGTATATATATAGTTTCTACTCTACTTTTTCCACAAACGATCAACATTTTATTCAGCACTAGTGTAAGTCCCTGACCGTTTTTTGAGTATCGTCACGGATCTAGAATAGTTACTGTTTTTAGGGTCAAAGATTATAACAGGTTGACCTGACCTGACCAAAAACGACCTTCATCTGTATTCCACCCTAAGGGTTAATAGGATCTCTTATTCTTGAAGAACTCAGGATTAATACACGTGTTAAACACGGACAGGCGCAATCGCGCTATGGTATATTTATTTGAAATGTTTTCGTTGCTAGACATGAACTTGCCGAAATGCAAACTTCACTTGTATTTGACTCTAAAAGTTCACTCTGCAAAATTCGACGAATTTTTGTTTAAAGAGAGTGCGCAATAGCTTCGAAAAGATTACATTGTTTTTATATTGAGACTGGGCAAACATTCATAATTTAATCTTTGGTCACAGTTTCCGTAACGGCCAGGAAACTCAATACGTTTCCAGATTATAAAATACCGTAGTTAAAATACGCCGAAGAAATGAGTTGGCAGGATACTCGATTCGGTAAAATATTAAACTATGATGTCCACTTTAAATAACCTAATAACTCACGTACAGCGAACACGAACAAAAACCATTAACGAAAGTGGTCAGTAAAATACGTAAAGAGCAAATAAACCGTAATATACTCGTATAAACATTGGTCATACAGCAACATTAGCGGAATTTTTAATTAAACTGAAATTTAGCCTACACCGGAATGACGATTGATATTCGTGGTTACAGCAGAGATCATGAATAATTTAAGTTTTTATTCAGTAGCGATATGTTACTAGAACGTATTCGTATTTCCCCGTTTTTTAAAGCGTAAGGTTTTTCGATATTTGTTAGAGAATAAAAAGCTAAGAAAAACAAAGTTTATTAATGGATTCTGGCAATTAATTTCATATCAGCTGCTTAGCTATTTAACTGTGAACTTAGCCTCCAATTTTTTTTTAAAAAAAAATGTCTCTGGTCGCTGTTAATTTGCGAGTGCAGGACAGGTCGTGACGTCATCTTTCCCCAGCCAATAACTGTCGAGGTGAGTGAGTGAGTGCGTCAGCTTAGGACATTATATAGCAGACTAGCAAATGTCGAAAATAACCTGTTCTATCAAAGTCTCACGACTCTGATACCCAGTGGGTAGTTGGCGCAAACAATACGTCGGAAGAACTTCCAGTATATCAGCCCAGCGGGGGGGACGAAAATAAAATTATACCGGAGATAAATCTGGAGTTCCTCGGTTGACACAGCGGGATGGCTATCTCCGTTATCAGAGTGCTTCACCCGGCCAAGACGGATTGCCGCTACATTAATTCCTTGGTCCGAAATTTTCGTTATTTATTCGCCACGATAGCTCAGCTGCGCCGCCATTTCCGCACCTGAGACAAGGAGGGATGATTGGTGGCGCAGATAAACAGGGACGGCCTCCGCAGACACATCCATCCCCCGCGGAGACGCAATCCCTGCCCCTCGGCCGCCCAAATGAAGCCGGCGCTTTAATTTAGCCAGATACCTGCGACGGAGGGTGAGTGGGGGTGGTGGCATTTTTCTGCCGCCGCGACTGGGTGAGGGGTGTTTTCCTCGGAGGCCTCTCTGAGGGGGCGGAAGAGACAAATGGCAGTCAGGAGTCGAGATTACAGGAGTCATAACAAGGCCGAGGCAGGGCCGCTCGCTCCATCAAGGTCTTTGCTTTCACCCAAGCGGCTGTTTTCAGTTGGTCTTCAGCCGCTTCGGGGATAAGATGACGCAGGAGCACCAGTATAGGACAGGTTAACAATTAATTTTTACATTTTCAATATCTGTGCCGATACCGTTTAATGATTTTTTAATGAAAATACCGCTCTTAACAACTCGTCTTTTATTCCTAAAAGCTCAGACGCGTTTCGCCATTGTGGACGTGGGCATCATCAGTGAGATTTTTGATACAAACAGTCACATATTGGTCAGAAAACAGCTCTAGTTGCACACATATTTTTTGTAGAAAATCCTGCTGCCGTTTTGCATTGCTCCTTTATTTATTTATTATTATTTATTATTATTTATTTTTTTTGACAACGTCTCCATTTCACTGTTTTTAAATGGTAACACTCTTAATTTCGTTTTGTTTATACACGGCCAGTGGCCATATTGTTATTAATTTTAATTGCGATGGAGCTAACGCTCTGGTGGCAATTTCCTTAATCATCTAATCCCCGGCTTTTTTTTTTTTTTTTTTTTTTAAATCTTTTATGATTGAAGTGTTAAATTACTTCCTCCCATTTACTTTCCCGATTTAGAAATTTTAAATTTCTTAAGCGTTTTTGGTAAATAATTCATCACTTCACATGGCCACCAGGTGTTTATATACAAAACGAGATTAAGTAGTGTGACCATTTAAAAACAGTGACGTGGTAAAAAAAAAAAGAGGCAGCAAAGCAGAACAGCAGCAAGATGTTATGTTCTACGAAAAAGTGCAACTAGAGCGGTATCCTGACCGACATCTGATTGTATCAAAACTCTCACTGATGATGCCGCAGTCGACAAGGGCGAAACACGTCAGAGAGTACAGGAATAAGATAACAGTTGCTAAGAGACGGTATTTTCATTTACAAATCTTCAACAATCAACTGCGGAATAATGGACAGTAATATTTACCAGTCATGAATTGTAAAATCATTTTCCCCGTCCTGAATATCTCTATTCCATTTTACGTGGTGTCCAAAAAGTCGTGCTAACGTTGTAATGAAACATTCCTCGTAAACTACAGTACTGTTTGTGGAAATTTCAACTCAAATAAGGAAACAATGATTATGAAGTGTGGTATAAGTCGCCCACTACTGTTTTGAGCAGTCACCGCGGGGGGGGGGGGGGCTTTCTCTGAGCTGTATTCGTTTTAAATGATTGAGGAATCCACCATAGACTTTGGTAATGCATCTGATGTGATGACTGCTAACATTCCAGCTATAGCACCAAGGCTTCGCGTGGATGGTTGCTTGCATACGGCCGTAGAGAAAACTTTTTTGCTGTAACGAACGGCGCCAATCCGCCAAACACAAGAAAATGGATTTTGGACGAAGAGACGAAATGCAGACCTCTGCAGTATCACAGACAGTTGAACCAAAAGTTTGCACCAGACATACGAGCTCCAAGATAACACACTAATCCCTGACAGTTGATCAATTGTCTGTCGACGGTCTGAGAGCACAAGCTCTCGAAATTGTTCAACATTTTCGTCGATTCGGGCAGTTAATGGACGTCCAGAACGAGGTTTGTCATCAATCGACATGTCGCCAATTTTAAACCGAGCGAACCACTCGGACACTTCAGTTTTTCCCATAGCGTAATCATTGTAAGCTTTATTCAACATTAAAACAGTTTCAACATCATTTTTACTGAGTAGAAACAAAATTTTACAGCTGCACGTTGTTCACTTAAACTTGCCATCAACAAAAACATAACATTAACAAAACAGCGCTATCAAAAACAATCATTGCAGATTAACAGAACAAGCCAGGTTGACAAGACAGGCGGCACTGAACTGACAATGAGTTGCGCTATAAACGCCTAGCGGCAGAAACGTGTACTACACAAGCTCTACCCACTGCAATGATATTCCGGTTACTTTTGGGTACTCCCTCGTAGACACACAATTTTCAGGCCAGTCCGTTCAAGAGATAGAGAGAGTAAAATTTCTCGGTTTGCATATTGATTACAATTTAAGTTGAAGGATGCATGTCTCTGACTTACTGCAGCCACATTTGCAAATCGTACAATTTCAGCTATAAGTGATCTCAGTATGAGGAAACTGGTTTATTTTGCTTATTTTCTCTCCTTAAAGTGATATGGAATAATATTCTGGAGCGATTTTACTCATACAGACAAAGTGTACAGAGCCCAAAAGCGAATAATAAGAATTATGTGCTGAGTTAGCAGTAGAACTTCATGCAGAGAGCTGTGCAAGAAATGAGGGGTTTTAACACTTGGGGCCGGGTATGTATACACATTAATGTCCTTTGTACTCACAAATTATACTCTGTTTGAAACAAATACTGAAATACACAATTATCGCACTAGAAGTAAGGAATAGAATTTGTTGTCATTTGTTCAAAAATGGTCCGACATTCAGAGATACATATCTTCAATAAGTTCCCAATACATATTAAATGTCTTACAGATGATAAGATAAAATTCAGTAAAAAATTTAAAAAGAAATTTAATTAAAAACTCCTTCTACTCCATTGAAGAATTTATTTCTAAGGTGTCGTCTACATAACAGTCGGTAGTATTTTATGTAAATGTAGTTGACATAATTAATGTACCATGTATGCTGTTACTGCACACCTTCTGTTGTGTTTATCTATTTTGTTATGCAATTGTTTATCTGTAAATTGACATCTTTCCACATACCACAGAGCCAGTCTCTTATGTTGGGATGTATGCAAGGTGAATGAATTGTATTGTATGGTATACGCATGAGACGATTGAAATATTTTATACAAATTCACAAAAAGATTATTCAGAGTAATAAATTCCAAAACCAAGAGTATAGATTGGATAGCAGAAACAGGGGAGTAGGACACTTTTAAAAATCATGAACATCGGTAAATAAGCACACATTTTTGTTTAAATCTAGAAGCAGAACTGGTACAAAGGCTTTAAAACAACGGAAGAAGCAACATAGTGAGTCATGAAGAGATTTTTGAAGAGTAGGGAGACGAAAATTCAAACAGGCACGCTCTATGAATGGTAATAAAGGACAAAGAAAATGAAGAAGAAAATAACCACTGCAGTACTATTAACTGATGTTTGGCGTACCAGCAGATTTTTTACTCAAAAGTGGTATGAAGACGTTGTGTTTCATTCCTAGAGGGTTATTTGAAACTGAAGCTTGTGTCCCATTTGTCTGTTAGGATGCTTTGCTATTGCACTTCCTGGCAAAGCTTGAGATGGATTCGGTATAAATGTAAGCGAGCATGTAAATATCGTATCACCTGCAAGCAGTGGAGCAAAGTATTTCGTGATGTACCGCAGAGATGGAAAAGAAGTCTGCTCAAATTTCGCCTCAGAACTCGTTATTCAAATTTAAATCAATTTCTATGCAAAAAGTTTGGCGAGTAGGGTCTCCTGGAAGAGGTGACGTGGTGGTATGAAACTTGGTTTATGATAATCCCGCGTTAGAAGTATTCATCAAACAGTAATGTCGTTTGGCCCGGATGTTTTTCAATGAGGTGCATTATATCTCTTTCACATTTATCAGGACAGAAAGCAGATGGAAAGTCGTGATTACTTGGCACACGAAGTTTGTCTGTAGATCCAAGATAACCCTACTGTCAAAAAAGCAAATCAGCATTGTTTTGGTCTCCCTGAGCGAGGATGATCTTCATCGTGTTCTCGGCCTTCCAAAAATGATTTTTGCCAGCAGAAAACTTGTGATCTCGATAAGCAATGTTTCCCATTGGCCTGATTCAACTTTTCAAATGTCACACTCCCGTATTCCTCAAGTTTAACACAAATCTTAACGGTGCACTAAATTCCGATGCTCCATTTTCGTAACACACAACTTCACTGATAGCGCTGTCAAAAGTGAAGTGTTGGCTGAACGGAGCTGAAACTTGGACTGAGCATATGGAAGGCACAGGCTGGTAGACACAGCGTTGCCAGATTGCTCGCAGTGTTATACATGTCATTACTTTTCTCACACACCTCGTAAGTATTTTTTTTTTTTTTTTTTTTTCTTTTGCGTGGTCGATATGTGTTATGCTATTGCATTCAGGGCACCACTTTGCTTGGCAAACGGAAGTCCCACACAATATTAGGAAGTATATCATCACCTTTGGTATT
Organism: Vandiemenella viatica; assembly: GCA_031002005.1. Lineage (NCBI taxonomy): Eukaryota > Metazoa > Arthropoda > Insecta > Orthoptera > Morabidae > Vandiemenella > Vandiemenella viatica. Next base: position 13,369,676 of record JARYHS010011408.1, on the reverse strand, counting down.
TCAGTGCCTGCTAGCGCTATTCCTAACGGTTGGCAGAGCAACATTTTTTATACAACATAGAACATTATAGACACCTATAAATGTGCTATCACCCGCTTCAACAACGCCAAACAATGCCACATACAACAAGGAACCATTAAAGCTAATTAAAACTTACCTAAAACTAGCTGGCATTAAAGGAAATAATCTTAATTTAAATAGCAAAGAATTTAAAAATTTCTAATATTGCATTTGGCGGCGCTGGTAGCGCAGGGACTAGCGAGGTGGCCACACATTTCAAGGATCGCTGGTTCGTGTCCGGCCGAGGGCATGGGTGCTTTTAATTATGAGTTGTGTCCGTTCTGTGTTGTCACCACTGAAAACGATAATAAAGTATCTGCACAGTTGAAGAAACATAAACGCTCTTGGAGATGGCTGTATGGCTGATCTGTTCCAATGCTAAATTTGTAAAACTCAAAGGAACAACAAACAAAAAAACAAAGAAAGAAAAATAAAAACAAAAAAACATAAACACTACAAAACAAACACAAACACAATACACAAACACTACAAAACACAAACAGTACAAAACAAAAATAAAGAATATTTTCAAACTTTGGAATAATAGTTTGAATGCAGTAACTGGCACAACATATAAAACAAAAGATCACATATTAACGAAAACTTTTAACGCAATCGCAATATATTGATTATTTCTTTTCATTAACAAACTTAATTATTTAAAAGGGAAGTAATTAATAAAAAAATATGCGGTAGTTTAGTTTCAGCTAGGTGCTCCGCCATGGTTCAACCACTGAGGTTCAGAGATCATAGAAGGTAAAGAACCAAGAACAATATTCAACTTTGTAGCCAGTATTTCTCAGATAATAAAGTCAACCGTTCGCCAGAAAGCCACTGATTCGGCGAAACTGCAGGAGATAATCTAAGCCGTAGTCACCATCAAATCGAGTCATTCTTGGAGCCGTATGCTTAATGACGTACTGTGAAAAACAACTTGGCAAAGTTTTAGCGTTAAAACTTTACTGTCGGATACACAAACGCGAAAACAAGAAGAGCGGAGAAAGCTCTTACGAACTGACCGCTCGTATCTGACAAGAAGTACAAAACACGGTTATCGCTTCCCAGAATCCACTAAGGAGCTAACGCCCTCATATAAACTTGAATGCAGTAAAGTACTCTGCAAGATCTGTGTGCAAACAAGAATTTCTCAGCCACGCCCCCCTCCTGTAATATCTCAACAAACGTTCATATCAGCGGCAAAGCTGCGTAAAAGATACGTTCTGCAGTAAAGCGACCGTTCTCGAGGCACAAACTTTGGAAGCAGTATTTTGATGCTCTTTCTACAAGTCTCCGGAGAGATTAACCACTCCGGTTATTAGTCTTGACGAGCACGACAAAGACAACAAAATACAAATCGACTTCTTGTTTGAAAGCCTTTCGTTCGTTCTGTTCATCTTTACGATTACAATTTTTTTTCTGTTATCGTTTTAGAATCATAAGACGTTATCAACCAGCTGGAAGAACAGTACCATTTTCGCACTCATGCAAAGAAACCCGTGCGAAAATTTTGCGAATGATATGCCACGAATAGCGAGGTTGGTAGTTTGAAGTACGATGAAAGAAGAACCGATTCATTAACAATAACATTCAATTAAATTGCAATGTAGCGCACGCTACGGTGGCAATTTCCCTACACAACCCTCTTCCTCCTTTCCTGCACACATCTGCACTTGCCCTCTACAAATATCAACATTAAATTCATTCAACGTTTTTGGTAAATTATTAATCATTTCTCTTGGTAACATATTCCAATCCCTGACACCCTTACCTAAAGAAGAGAATCTTCCCACACCCTTGTGCCTGAAATCGAGTGCCAGCTTCTGGTCATGGTCATCTTTTCCCTTCCATGCACTACATTTCTTACCCACACCAATATCTTTCCACGCCTCATCACGAATATACCGGGTGGTTATAATTAAACTTTCCCTATTTAACACGTTATAACACGGAAACTAATTACCATACGAGTACCAAACTTGGTGGCATTAATGTCCAGAGTATGGGGTGCATGATTTCCATGCGTCACAGCCCCACCGTCCAGTTCCAACTATGGCCACCAGATGCCACGGCCAGTCATCGTGATTCATAGATTCACACACCTGACCGAATTATCAGCCGATCTCTTCCAAATGCACGATCACGTGACCTCACTCCCTGTGATTTCTAGTTGCTTGGCTACCTGAAGGACAGGGTTTACGAGGGGAACATTCACACGTGTGCTGATCTGAAGCACGAAATATCCAGAGAGGTAGCCAGCATACCTACGGACATGCTTCGTTCTTCTATTCAGAATGGAATCCTGCGCTTTCAGACTCTTCTGTACGCTGATGGTCGCCATATTGAACCCCTTTTGTGGCAGTAATGGTACCGGTATGTAATGGTTTGATGTACCGTAGCAGCACATTAAAAGTGTTCCAATTGAATTTATTCTGCATTAATTCTCTTCCCCATGTCCTTGACAATAATGCTACCACGTTTGGTACTCGTACAGAAATTAGTTTCCATGTTATAACTTGTTAAATAGGTAAAGTTTAATTATAACCACCAGGAATACCTTATATACTCCCATGAACCTCTTTTGTAACAAATCTTTATGCGTCAGCAAAAAAAGGTACGCAACGTCTTAGAAAACACTTTTGGATACTTAAAACATTCTTATAACACAAACACCTCGTAATTTATAACACAAACCAAAATCCGATTAACATGTAAATGGTATTACAACATGTTTACATAAAAATTGAAATTACAAAACATTTGCACTACGAAACCTCTTTGCACACAACATTTCAAGTGAAAATATGATTATCGGTTATCTTTTAATGAAATATTTCACGAACAGAAACAAAAATATCCGAGCAGCTCATTACTCTAGAAGACACACACAGTGTACCTATTTCTCTGTGACGTGTAGTGCTATGCTATCACTCCTCATCGACGTCAGAGAAGCCAAGCTGCTTGACTCAGAACTGACTCTTTGTGTAGTAACCATTGTTTATTTGTCGACTGAAATATCGGGCACCAATGCGATCACGTCCAGTACAAAAATTTGAATACCTCGCGCTGCTATCTAGTGGGTTGCGGTGTCTCCTTATCAAGGGCAGTGACACCTAGCAGCTAGGCTCTGAACTATCCGCGTCGTGATTGTTCATGTTTTTTCATTTAAGGGCTGAATTTCGAAAAATTCCTTCTTAACTGTCATGTTACCACAGCGGGGAACTTTGAATTAATACTTAATTTACCGATCTTGGTTGAGTATGAAAGGATAAAGAAAAATTCCTTTTTAATTAATCATGTTACCAAAGCGAGGAACTTAATCTTTAAATTAATACTTCATTTACCGATTTTGCTTGAGTATGAAAGGATAAACAAAAATTCTTTTTTAATTAATCATGTTACCAAAGCGAGGAACTTAATCTTTAAATTAATACCTCATTTACCGATTTTGGTTGAGTATGAAAGGATAAAGAAAAATTCCTTTTTAATTAATCATGTTACCAAAGCGAGGATCTTAATCTTTAAATTAATACATCATTTACCGATTTTGATTGAGTATGAAAGGATAAAGAAAAATTCCTTTTTAATTAATCATGTTACCAAAGTGGGGAACTTAATCTTTAAATTAATACTTCATTTACCAATTTTGGTTGAGTATGAAAGGATAAAGAAAAATTCCTTTTTAATTAATCATGTTACCAATGTGGGGAACTTAATCTTTAAATTAATACTTCATTTACCAATTTTGGTTGAGTATGAAAGGATAAAGAAAAATTCTTTTTTAATTAATCATGTTACCAATGTGGGGAACTTAATCTTTAAATTAATACTTCATTTACCGATTTTGGTTGAGTATGAAAGGATAAAGATGGATGGCCACAAAAGAAACATATTTTATAAATAATATGTAGATCATGTGAAACGAACACCGTAATAATTTCCAATTTGCTATATCCAGTTGCTGATGAACTAGAGGAGGAAATTTGTTTTTTTTTTTTTGTTTTTTTTTTTACTTCGGGTTTATCTACGTCGAGAGCGTTATATATGGTGGAGGATGAGAAACACCGTACGGGAGGGAATTCAGCCTTGGTATCCTCAAGATATCATCCCGGCACTCACCTCGGGTGATTTTAGCAAATCATAGAAAACTGAAGTCTGGATGAGTCGACTGAGATTTCAACCCACGTCCTCCGGTGTGGGACGATCGTGCTGCCATCTGTCAGCTAGTTATTTAAGCAATGTTATGTGGCAGTTTTTTGTACATCCTGTTATGGCGAATCACCTCGGAACCATAGGGACGAGGGGCACTATGTCAGGTCCAGTGATCATTCTCGACCCGTAGTATCTTAAACATACAGAAGTTCAAGACGGGAGATTTTTAACGCATACCGTCACACTGCAGGCTTATTACTATACTCCGCTTGCTATAAAGAAGCAAAAGTAACTTCAAATCTGGCGTTCATAAAAGAGGAATAAAGATTTTCAAATCGAAAATCAATATCGTTCGTGGTCTACGAGAAAAGAAGAATTTTCTTGTTAGGCCCTTCCTATCACTGAGTGTAAAAAGATTATGTTGACGGGAAGATAGCATAAGCCAGGCTGCCTCAAAAGGGCTCTTCAGACCCTACACTATCCTGCCTCCTTGGTTTTACAGTGGAGTGTGAAACATATTTTTTTAAAAAAAATGTAGACTGGAGAAAAGTTAAATATAAATTCTGATAGATTTAGTCTTCGTTTTATGGAAGTAAAAACGGACGAGGCAAAAAAATAAATCTTACAAAAAAATAAAATTTTAACAAGGTCATGTGTCGTTAAAAAATCTTGAAGTTTCAGGGGAAAGAACAGAAATGAAGAAAAAAATATTTCGGATTGGAAAAAGAAAGAAAAACGTATTGAGAGGATGAACAAATATTGGGAGCAAACAGAAGAAATGAAAGAAAATGACCGATGAATTATTCACTATGGTCCATAGTGTGCCGAAGTGTAAAATGAGTAAATGAAATTGTATTGCAAAAGTTGCTGAAATATTTCTCATCGCTTTTCCTTTCATAAATCTGCAGTGTATTAATGCTACATTTGAAAAGTATGAACCCTCTAGAACGATGCTTATTACAAGATAGAGGAATTTTTTACTTTAAATTCTATATTGTTCCTTTCATTAACCTTAATATTGAACATGGAAATTGTATTGTGGAATTAATGTATATAAATTTATATCTATAAGAAACTTCATATGTGAATCTTGTCTAAGGTAGTGTGGTAAGGTAGAAGAATCATAGCTACAAACTCGTCATGTAATATGTATTCAAAACCTATAATTGTATATGCTAGGTGGTAAATACACACTCTGTATAATATCAGGACCTTATCTGCGTGCCCAAAATGTAAAAAGTATACATAGTTTGGCTGTATGGTCATCAAACCCAAAGCCAACTTTTTAAAAAAAATCTGCAGAGACTTTGTTTTGGTTACGAAATTCATCCCCGTCACCCAATGTTTTTACGAAGTGGATTGTGACACTACCCAGCAGTATCACTAACACAGATTACTGGGCCAGACTAAACTGCCAGGACGGGCTTAGAACTTTACACCAGTGAGAGAAGCTCATGTTGTAGCGAACAAACACGTCTGCGATTGCTTTGTTTGACGGATAACCTAGTTGGGAGTTGTCACCACACGAGATGGACTTCAAAGCAATGTGCGGTCTGGACATGCGCGGACAGAGTGCCGAGTTTATTGACAACTAGCTGTTACCCGCGATGTCGTACGCTTGGACTTTGAACTGGAATTATATATAGAGAGCTGTAAATTAAGTAAAAGGTGCCACCAAAGGAACGGAGTTGGGATGATATGACGGGGAGGCCAACATTTTACCACTGAGGCTGTCTCAAGGGCAGAACAAGTTTACAACATGTAATATCTCGGTTCTCCGGGTGAAGCCGCGTCGATTTGTTAAAACCTAACGTTTCTGCCATCGTGATGTAGCCTTCTTCAGAGGAACAGCACGATGGCAGAAACGTTAGGTTTTAACATATCGGCGCGGCTCCACCCGGAGAACCGAGATATTACATACAGTGACCGCGGAAGCTTTCGTAATCAAGTTTAAAACAAGTTTAAAAATAGCAACAAACTAAGGGGTGGGGGGTAAAGGTGGTAGACTACCTACCCAAGTTCCTATGGCAGATCTATACTACAGGCCCTAGAATAAGTTGTGTATGTACATTTATAAACAGATCATATACAAATAGGCTGCGAGAAAAATAAAGCCTGAGTGACCGATATAACATTTCAAAGACTTACACACGCTATCCGTCTGTCTGTCTCCGTTCGTTAAGTTTGCAAAATTTCATGAAAAAATATGTTGCCTATTCCGCAAAAGTATCATCTGTCCTTCCTAATGATACATATTATTTCATTGCCAAATTTCATCAAAATCCATTTGGCAATTTAGTTGTGAAAACGTAAGAAACAAACAGAGTTACTTCCGCCTTTATAATATTAGTGTGGATATTTTCTCCCAAGTACACATGCAAATTAAAACGGGCTGGAGAGAGTTTTGCGCGAAAGATGGTCACAGGGACAAAAATGTAGTACAAGAATTCTATTAAGTACCTTGCTGTCTAACGTAGTCTGTATGCTTGAGTGCTTGAGGATGGAATGTCACACAGAATAATTACGTTTTAGACGTATTTTACTCGAAGAATTCCAGGTTAGTTCAGTTCCCAGCTAAATTAGCGCTCCACTATAGCTTTACTTAAAAATCTTATCAATACATTTTACAGATTGCTTTAAATGACGAAACTGTCGTTCACAGCTTTTTCAGTGAAGCCTAAAACACAGTTAAAAATTCTATGTGTCCCATGTGAAAATTTTGTGAACGATATACAATGAACAGCGATGGTGGTGGTTTGTGGTTGGGATGAAAGAAGAAACCGGATCAATCGTAGCAGTTGTTATTTGTCAACTGAAAAAAGAACGGAGCAAAGTATCCACAAAGTCTTAAGAAACATATAGAAATTATAAAATGTTTCGCTAACAGAAACAAAAATATCAGAAAACTCTTTACTCTAGGAGTCTAGGCAACCCACACAGTTTGTCAACATCTCTGTCAGATGTCGTGTTGCTATCTAGTGCTAATGAGTTAACTCGTTATCAACATCGGCGAAGCCAGAAAGTTTGGCTCTAAACTATCTGATTTCGTAACAACAATTGTTTATTTGTCAACAGAAATTCATAGCGGTAATGCGATTATGGACTGAATTCCTACCTGTTTAATTTCGACATATCGCATACTCGTGACCTTGATTGATCAAAATTTTGTCATTTCGTGTTGAATTTAGAAAAATTCTTTTCGTAATTAATGACGTTACCAAAGAGAAGAAATAAATTTTAAAAATGATATTTCATTTTTTTATTTTAGGTATGTATGAAGGGAGAAATATGGCTCGTCGCTATAAACACCTGTTATAAATAATATATATGATACAATAAGACTAATTCCGAAGATTTATTGAGGCACAAAATTCAACTGGGCTGGACGCAATGGACAGGCGGTAGAAAAAGTTTACATATCCTCCATTTATTGGAGAGCGTTATCAGTGGTTGTATCAGAGAAGTGAGGGAATTGGGTTATAAAACTTTCGTCAGAACGTCGCTTGAATGTAGTGGTGTATTATGGTGATTTCCATAAACCTTCGGAAAAACAATTTTTTATGGCAGGACGGGAATTCGAAACCGCGTACTCCCGAATACGAGGCAACAACGTTACGACTAACCCAGTAAGTTTCTAATCAAAGTGTGCTGAAATTTGGCAGAAGCTAATTTTTACGACTCAGTATTTTGCTCTGGTTCCGGGAATATTAATCCATGACTTGCGGTAGAATCGTGTATGGTTAGATCTGTGGTATTACAATTGCCTTTTTTTTTTTTTTTTTTTGCTGTCATCAATCATTCGACAGGTTTAATGCAATCCTACATCCCTTCCTTTCTTGTGCTAACTTCTTCATCTCTACCTGCCTCTTACAACCCTGGTCCTTAATTATCTGCTTCATATATTATAATCTCTGTCTTCCTCTACAGTTCTTACCTTCGACTGTTCCCTCCACTAACAAATTAACCAATCCAGCATGTCTCAAAATATGACCTACCAGCCTGACTCTTCTTTCTGTAAGCTTCTTCCTCAAACTTCTTTTCTCACCCATCGTTTCCAAAACTCGTTCATTTCGTACTTTGTCTGTCCACTTAATTTTCAGCATCCTTCTGTAGCACCACATTTCAAATGATTCAGTTTTCTTCCTTTCTCGTATTCCTAAAGTTCATGCTTCGTTACCACAAAGTGCTGAGCTCCAACTATATAGTTTTAAAAAGTTCTTTTCGCATTCGGGAGAACGCCGGTTCGAATCCCCATCCGTGCATCCAGATTTGGGTTTTCAATGGTTTCCCCAAATCACTCCTGGCGAATGACGGGATGCTTCCTTCAAAAGGCCATGGCAGAATTCCTTCCCGTTCCTTTTCCTCTATCCCATCACGCCTCTAATGACCACACCATCGACGAGGCGTCAAGCCAAAGTAAAAAAAAAAAGAAGTTCTTTCTAATACTTTGATCAATCTTTGAAACTAGAAGATTCCACTTTTTCATGAATGCTCTTTTTGCTAGTGCTATTAAGTTTTTAACATCATTCCTATTTCGGCCATCGGTTGTAATTTTGCTTTCCAAGTAGCAGAATTCACTTACTTCTCCTATTGCTTCCGATCCTATTTTTACATTTAATCTACTGTGATTGGTGTACTGAAATTAGGCAGAAGATAAAGTTTATGACTCAGCATTTTGCTTTGATTCCTGGAATATTAATCCATGCCTTGCGAATAGTTGTAGCTGTAAGATCTGTTGTATACAATTGCCTGTATGTTCAAGTACTAAAATGATGGGGTAGCAACCGGTGTTCCTTCCTTCAGTTCTTTAACTCATTATCTTAGGAACAAACAAAAACTAAGCAACATTTTCGGTATCCTAATGTGATTAAAATGTAATACAATTTACGTCGTATAATCCATTAAAGGAATAATTCGCAAGTAATTAGTCTTTTTATATTTATTAACTTGGCTTCAAAACTTAGCCAATTACTTCAGCATATTAGATTTCCGTTGATTAAATTTCCTTGTTTTCGAGGATATTTTAAGAAATATTATAATTTTAAGGAATATTACTGAGCAATTTTAATCAGTACTTTCTTACAAAAGATCACAAAAAATGGCCTACTGCAGTGGTCCTTGGGGTAAAGATCATAAGATTAAAAACACTCAATGCGTCTTCCCCGTATTCATCACTGATGTGATACGTAAAACACTGATTAGTCAAATTCAAAAATTCCCGTTCCTTCGTTTCTTAATAATTCAAATGGTTTTTTGTGGGCAATATTGAAAACATTACAACCCCAGTAACGAAAATGTAAAAAATTACTATCCTTTTTTTAAAAAAAAAAAAGAAATTGAAAATTAGGCCTTTACGACTAGTTGAAATTGTAGTCTTTAGAGGCAGGAAATGATTTGGGAAATTAAACGGAAAGGAATTCAGTCATGATCTTGTGAAGTAACGATACCGGCATAATTTGACACTCAATTCATCATTACAGCAATGGTTTCCCTTTTCGTAGCAGGTATGTTGCTATATCTCAGACGTCAAAACCGGCCGGAAATTATGGTAGAAACGTTTCTTGGCAAACATCACAAAATGAGATATTCCCATAAAAATTGAGGAACACAGATATGTCGAAATAAGTATTATTATTGATTTAATTGCGTTGGAGCTAACACACCGGTCTCAATTCCCCCAGTCATCCATTTACCCCTTGTATATACAGTTTTTTTAAATTATTTTCTTTTATAATTGGAATGATAAATTCCTCACCATTTACTATTATGATTTACAAATTTTAATTGTGAATTCCTTAAGCGTTTTGTAAAATTATTCATCACTACACTTGGTAGTTTGCTCCAATCCCTCACACCCTTAACAACAAAAGAAAATTTTCCCACTCCCTTATGCATGAAATCGAGCGCCAGCTTGTGGTCATGGTCGCCTTTCCCCTTCCATGCACTATTCCTAATTCCTCGACTAATATCCCTCCAAGCTCCGTCACCAACATATGACCTGTACATCCCGAGCATTCTCTTCTATCTAAACTAAGTTACTTTCCCGAAAACTGCTTCAGCGAAGTTGTTATGTGCCGCAACCAACAATAGAAGATTGCAGCGATTATAACACACATTATTCATCTGAGAAATACGATTACCAATCGTAACCTAACAAAACCATCTAGATAACTGGCTTTCTTTTAGTACTAATCGAAAATAAAAATGCTCCATTGCCATGGATTTATAATTTTACAGCTTGGTCCAGAATGTATTTCCTCGTGAACGCCGGGAGTAGTTGGTGAGCAAGAACATCGCCCCATAACAATCAATTTCGCCATAAGAAGTTGGCAGCAATGAAGATATTAACATGTTATCTTTGCCATACATAACCGATACTAATGCAAACATGTTAGTGTAATATGCCTGCCAAACTGAATGTTTCGTATTTTTACCTGTGTCGTATGTTTTATAACGATGTGGAATGCTGTTTTCTCTGGAAGAGTGAATCGTAAGACACATCTGCAATGAACAGGAACAGCTAATAACACATATTTATTGCGTGGGAACGTGTAAATAGCTCAACCACCGCGTTCGCTTTACTTCGGGCATAAGATCGTATCAGCGCACCAGGTAATCATTTTATACTTTTAGACATCGCGGTCATTACAGACGGGATGGAATTCGGCCGTCATATTTTGAAGTAACTATCTCGGCATTTACGTGGACTGCTTTCTGGAAACAACGAAACGTCGATACCTGGTTCGCCGCACGGGGAATTTAATCCGCGGTCTCTGGGGAGCATCGATAAACTACGTGGCTGGGTCTACAGGTGGAGGGATTGGTTGGAAAGCTACGCTGTGCTGCGTAAACGGCGGGGGGGGGGCGGGTTTCCGAGCCACGCTACGTACCTTTACATTCATATTACATATTTGTCGCACTTAAAATGAGGTACAGAACACACAATAGCATTTGAATATTTATTTCCGTCATTTAATTAACTCTGTATGTAATTTACGATAGTCTGATAAGAGAAAACAGTACAAAATGTCTTCTGGAATCAATAGAGAAAAGTAGCTACGTACTACGTGGGAGGCTGGGGTTGAGACAAAATCCACGACGGGTTACGTGGGAGGGAAGAAGAACTCACAGGAGGCCAAACCCAACCAAGCAACAAGATGGTTGGACCACCAGGAGTAGTCCCCGCAAGAAGAAAACCACAGGGACAGCTGGCGACCTATGGTTCAGGTGCCAGGGATTCTGGCACCGGTCGAAGGACTGCCGGGGCTAAGTCCGAAGAGACTTAACGCTACTCTAACATGTGCCAACTGCGCCGCGGACCACGCGGCCAGCTACGGGGGCTGCCCACTGAGGCGAAAGCTGCAAGTGGCCGTCAACAGGAGCCGTCCCCACATCAGCACAGCGATGCAACCAGATACAACAAATGACAATATAAGCCACGTCCATCAACCACTGGAACAAAGACCAGCGGAAAGTGAGGAGAGCAATGGAAATAGAATCATGAGAACTTTTGAACGTTTAACATTATCATCTGAGCTCGAGATAGAATATTTTGCATAACATTTGTAAGAGATTAAAAACCGATTGTGGTGGGTGAGCGGCAACGCTCTGACCTCACATTTGAGGGGACGTGGATTCGAATCCCCGTCCGGTCATCCAGATTAAGGTTCTCCCCAAATAACTGCAGGCGAATGGAGGTATGGTTTCTTCAAAATTCCATGGCGAAATTCCTTCCCGTTCCTTGCTCCCAGTTCTTTCCAGCCTCTAATGACCTCAACGTCAATGAGGCGTTAAGCCAGAATTGAAAAAGAAACGGAACGCCAGGATGGTTCCTTCGAAAGACCATGGCCGAATTCCTTATTAAACCTTGCCTCCAGTCCTTTGCCGACGTTGAGGAGGCGAAAAGCCAGATTAAAAAAAAAAAGCGTTTTTCGGAAGGAATTCCACCATGGCCTCTTAAGGGAAGTATACCGGCATTCGCATGGAATGATTTGGGGAAACCATGGAAAAACCGAAATCTGGATGCCCGGACGGGGGTTCGAACAGGCATCCTCCCGAATGCGTGGCCAGAGCGTTACCGCTCACCCATCACGCTCGGAAAAAATATTAGTTTGGCTTACGCTTTTGAAATTTATTATATCATCATCGGTAACCTGAAAACTTTTATGTATTCCTACATAGTATTCCAGTGTAAAAATATGTTGATAACTTGTTTTACGGTATCAGTGATTGATAGAGTAATATCGAAACGCGTTTACCAAAACCAATTCTTCATATTTTTAGCATCACTAGACGGATAGAAGCCACATAAAAACGGATTAAAACTTTAAACGATTAATCAAACCGATTTAAAAATAAAATGAAATAAGCGCTTATTCTACATTTTTGTACTGTTGTTTTTGCGACTGATTTAACTGTTGACACAGTGAAGATTTTAACTGATTGAAATCTGTGAGTGATAAATTTTATTTTCTGCCGATATATTCTGGCGGGTTTGATGCGATGGCGTGAGTCTGCGCACAGTAGCTGTGACGTCAATTAGAGCAGGTAGGCAGGCACCTGTGGCGGACAATCGCCGCTGATAGGCAATCTCGCCGGTATCGGGTGCAGCCGCCTCTATTATTCTCCACTCATTGTTCCGGCGCTTTTGTCTCGGGCTCGTCGCGGGAGACATTTTTCCTCCACCGGGATTAAATGCTTAACTCGTCCATTGTTGGGGGCGACCGCCAGGAGGGTGACGCTTACGCACCCCTGCGTCCCGCCACCCCTCACGTGGCTTCACAGCTAGTACTCTACGTCACACTCCTCGTCCAGTTTCATCAGTGTCATTTATATTTCTTAAAGAAAAGTACTATCTAAAATTTAACTAAATATCAGATCATTTATCAGGTAACTTCCAACACTCGATTTTGATTAATTTTTCTCCTATGTGAGTACTGTAATTTTATTTTATTTTAATTGCAATGGATGCACGCTCTGATCGCAAATTCCCTACGCACCCCCCTTCCCCCTTTCCTGCATCAACCTCTACAAATTTCAACTTTAAATTCTTTCAATGTTTTTAGTAAATTATTCATCATTTATTTCGGTAACTTATTAAAATCCTTGACACCTTTACCTATAAAAAATAATAATAACCTTGAAGAAATTAAAAAAGTAAAGAGAAAAATCATTAGGTTCACCGCGGACATTGTAATTTTGGAGACCTTTTTTTTATTTTTTTTTAGCTCTACGGATTCGAGGCCAAAATTAACTCAAGCCAAGCCCCCCCCCCCAAACCAAAATCCGCTCAACCCCCCCCTTCAAACCAAATTCCTGGATCCGCCCCTGTTACATACTACAAGCAATTAAAACAACAGAGAAGTTTTCAAACATCGAAATTGACATCAAGAAAAGGCGAATTAAATTCTTTGGTCACCTTAAGAGATTACTAGAAAGTCAATTGACAAAAAAGATAATAGACTATGTAAGGTCACTACAAAATCCAACACCTTGGCTGAATGAAATTCGGAAAGATCTTAAAAGTGCAAGCATAGGAGCAACAGACATCTTAGAAAGAGACACCTTCAAACACAAAGTAGACAAATGGGAAATTATAACTGAGCAACCTAAACAAAAACAATTCAGACCAAAGTGGTCAGAAGAACGCAAAAAAGCTTTCTCGGAAATAATGAAACCCTATTGGAACAATAAGAAGAACTCGAAGAAAACTTGATTCGGTCATTTGCTTACCGTCTTCCATTTATTGGGAGAATTCGGCAATAATAAAACTTCCTCCCACACCTTTGCTCCTGAAATCGAGTGCCAGCTTGTGGTCATGGTCATCTTTTCCCTTCCATGCATTACTTTTAATTCTTACACCAACATCTTTCCATGCTTCATCACAAATATACGCCTTGTACACTCCCATGACCCTATTCACCATCCTGCTGTCTTCCAGTGAATCCCATTCCAGCTCTTTTATCATATTTGTTACTGATTGCGTTCTGCGGTAATTTCCAGAAACAAATCTAGCAGCCCTTTTTTGCACCCTCTCCAACTCCTCAGTTTAATACTTCCATATTCAACTAATGGTATGACCAAAGTATTGTAACCCAATACCTTTACTTCCCTCGTACATCCCCTCAGCACTCTCTCCAACAGGTGCAGAATCTTGAAACCTTTGCCTACCACCTGTAAAATGTGTCCTGCCCAGTTAAGTTTGTTATAAAGAAGTAATGCGAAGATATGTACACATTTCAAATCTTCAACAAGCAATTCTTTCCTCACCTTATAATCGTAATCAACCTTTGTTTTTTTTTATTTGTGTATCTAATAAGCTGACTCTTCTCTGCATTTATCTTCATTCCATGTTTACCAACTGAACTAGATATTCTGTCCAGAACACCCTGCAGCTGTTTACAGCCCTCTACCGTTTTGATCTTTTTATATAGCATTATGTCATCTGCAAACAACCTAATTTGTGATACTAAACGATCAACACAATTATTCATTAGAATAATGAATAGCAATGGTCCCAATACGCTACCCTGTGGCACTCTAATTTTTACTTCCATCTTTTTGATACTGCATTTCCTACCGTAACTTTCTGTTTTCTAGCTTCTAAAAATTCTTCAACCTAGCAAATCACATTCTCATCCACTCCAATAGATTTTAACTTATTTACTACCATGGTCAATTCTATTAAATATTTGGGAGTAACAGTACAAAGGAACATTAAATGGGACTTACATATTAATACGTTAGTAGGTAGAGGTAATTCTTGGTCGAATCTTGAAAAATTGTAGTGAAAAAACAAAGGAGATAGCGTACAAATCTCTTGTGCGTCCACATTTGGACTATTGTTGTGTCATCTGGGATCCGTTTCGTAGTACAGAGAAGAGCCGCTCGATTCGTGACCGCTTGCTACAGTTCTTATGAAAGCGTCACAGAACTGATTAGTAGACTAGGCTGGGAGTCTCTGGTAGATAGACGACGCACGTTTCGTTTAAACTTATTGGTAAACGTGTGTACTCCCACTTTCACTTACGAATGTAGTGAAATACTTCGTCCACCAACCTATTTGAGTCGGAATGACAGGAAAGATAAGATTAGAGAAATAAGGTGCCGCACTGATTCTTATATGATTTCTTTTTTCCCTCGTACCATTAGGGATTGGAATGCACAACAAAGAGATTAGGTTTGGTGCTGAGCACCCTCTGCCACCCACAATTTTGTGAATTGCAGAGTATGTATGTAGATGTAGATGTAAATTTTATGGCTCACTCTGTCAAAAGCGTTTAAAAGTTCTAGTGCTACACTATCAATTTTGCCTCCCTTTCCAATTTCATCTGAAATATCTTGCATATATCCCACCAACTGAGATTCGCATGAATATCCTTGCCAGAACCCATGTTTCCTGCTTGAAAACCACTTATGTTCCTCACATATATTTCTGATGTGGTTGCATATCAATCTTTACATTAATCTACCTACCACTGATGTCAAACTGATTGGCCTATAATTTTCCACTTTATTTCTCACCCCTCCTTTTTGTACCGGCACTACTATCGCACTTCTCCACTCCTGTGGTAAACAGCAAGTATACAGACTCAATTTAAATAATATTTGAAGATAAGGTACAATGTCACATCCTGCTAATTGTAAGACATCTGTAGTAATAATATCTACACCAGCCCTTTTATTATTTTTTTTCAGCTTTCTTAGTTCCTTCATGATATCCTAAGTATGAATTTCAAATTTTTTGTTCTGCTCATTTCATTTTGTGTTGTTAAGCTAGACGCTCTATTTAGACCATTCCATTTCTGATTCATTGCTCTCACTGAACCAGTTAATTAAAATCTCTGCCTTTTTCAAATCCTCAGTAACGTCTCCATCCTTATCTATAAGCGTCTCAACACCCTCTCTTCCCCTCATTTTTCTAACATAGGCATAGAAAATTCTCGATGCATTAGTCGATGGTCCCAGTGCACTGATAATACACTTCACAAACCCGTATTTAGACACCTCCTTAGCTATTATTAAGTCTTTGTTTTTTAAAATAGTCCCTACTACCCTGCTGTCTCTTACAGTAGCTCTGTTATGTTCTCCTCTTTCTGTTTCCTTTTTCCTTGCAACTGATCTTCATCATTTTTAGTAATTGGAATATACTACAAGCTACCAGTATTTTCCATGCTCCCTAAACCATTGCCCATGAATTGCTTGCACATATCACAACGCTTCATCCGTAAATACTTAGAAATGCCTCCTTCAGATTTGAACTCATATTATTAAATGTAAAGTAGCTTTCCGTTCTGTTAAGTCCAGCCTGAGCTTGGTTAATTCTGTCGATAATTTTTCCAAAATTTCGGCAATGTGTACTGAACCTAAGTAAATTGATTTACGGTAGAACCGCGCCATCACCTAACATATTTAACAAATACTAGTGGTAGAATCTTCAAAGTGATACAAGTGGAGATATTTTTTTGCTTACATCTTGTTGACCTCTCGCCGGGAAAGGACTCACGGCTAGGAACGGGAATTAATTTTGAAAGAACCATCACAGTTTTTTCCTGGAGCGATTTTGGGAAACCACGGAAAATAAAATCCTCAGTGACTGAACGGGGATTCGAACCTGGGTCCTCCAGAATGTGACGCCAGAGTGTTAATGAGTGCCCATTAATTACGTGAGGTGCAATAAGGAAAAGGGGGGATGTGGATCCGGCGAAATCTCACAAAATTCCGTCAGGAGGAGGGGGGAGCCGACAGAAATCTCACGTTATCTTTTTAATTTTCGAAGAAAAGGAAAACTTAAAAAAAAAAAAACGAAAGTTATACAAACGACTTCGATTACAAGGTAAGGTTAGGGAGCGTCCATTATTACGTGAGGTGAAATAGGGGGGGAGGATCCGGTGAAATCACACGAAACCTCACCAAGGGGAAGGGGGAAAAAATGGTCTCAAAAAGTTGCGAGATCCATTCGTGTGGGGGGGGGGGGGGAAACGGAATTCCGGAAAAACATCTCACGTAATTAATGGACGACCCCTTATGAAGGGTCTAACCGCCCTAAAGAACAGGAGACCTAAAAAAGAGGAAAAGGTCTCCAAAATTTACGAGGTCGTCTGCAGGGGGGAATCCCCCTCCTCAATTTGGGTTTTTCATGGTTTCCGCAAATCACTCCAGGCAAATAACGG
Source organism: Vandiemenella viatica (assembly GCA_031002005.1). Lineage (NCBI taxonomy): Eukaryota > Metazoa > Arthropoda > Insecta > Orthoptera > Morabidae > Vandiemenella > Vandiemenella viatica. Next base: position 13,352,295 of record JARYHS010011408.1, on the reverse strand, counting down.
GAAGCTTGCTTCAAAAGGCCATGGCCGAATTCCTTCCCGTTCCTAGTATCAAAATTTCCTCTCGCCTCTAATGACTTCGACCTCGACGAGGCGTAAAGCCATAAGTAAAAAAAAAAAGTACCCTCAAGATCTCACCACAAGGGGGGGGGGGGGGTCCTACCATATCTCAACACATGGGGGAGGGTCTCACCAAATCTCAGGGAGGAGGGGGCTCCAGATTTCCAAAAAATCACCTCATGTAATGAATGGATGCCTCCTTACCGCTCATTCGCCTCGCTGGGTAAGAATTAGGTAAAATATGCATATCTTAACCCCCCATACGTAGGGTTTGTTGCAGCTCATTGGCATTATAACGAGGAGCACGAGTGTTTTGGATATTGCAGCCAGTGGGGTAATGACCGAGCGTTGGGAGCGATGAGCTTTGTGGCGCGGCTCTCTGAGTATACACGTGTATTCGCGTTATGCCGGACAGTGATCCGCGGGTTGTTACGCGCGTGATTAATACAGCGGGCTGAACTCGTGGGCGGAGGATCCAACTAATGGAAACAAAGCCAACAGCGGTCTGCGGTCGCGAGGGAAGCGGCAGGTGCCCCGTGCGTCGACGAGTCGTGTTTGCAGCGACGACACAAGATATCGATAGTCGACTGCAATGTAATCGGTGACTCTGCCCTCTGATTCAGGCAAACAATGCGTCCATCAACAAGCGATCAACTACTGTGCATCATCCATAAAGATTACTTCTACCCAACACAGGGTAACTTCATAATATTAAATACCAAACATATATATATATACAGGGTGAGTCAAAGAGGACTTTTGAATGGTATTGAGTTAACTTATAGAATTTTTAGATGTGTCATTTTGTAGCAAACAACCTCAAGCTTCACATGAAAGTCTTTTTGGTTCGCTTCAACTACCATTTGTCATGCGGCAAACATCCCACCATCCTATACTCGTTGCAGCAAATCAGACGTAACTTCTGCAGCACATCTCAACATAGTTCTTTTGCCAAGAGTAAATTGGAGGCCTGCAAGCCATTTTATCTGGGCACTACCCTAGCGCTCCTGAGGCGGAATGGTGTACTGATGCACTACGTGAATCAAACTTGAGGTTGTTTGCTTCTAAATAACACATCTACCGATTCTGTGTATCATCTCAACGAATTTCTATATCATTCCAAATTTGTAAACTCCTTTTTGACTCACCCCGTATATATATATATATTGGTGTAATGTATTGGAGTGTACATCCTCAAGTGAAACTTCTGTGGAACATACAAACTTTTATCATTAATAACTAGCTTCTAAGCAAGTAAAAAATGACAGAGTGAACGCATATTTCTGGCTCGTAAAATAAAAAAAAATTTAGAAAAAATAAGTTGCACTGCTGAAAAGACAAATGCTAGTATTTCTGCACGAAAATCAATGTTTTTATAGCATGCATATTAATACCTTTACTGTATCGAGTTTTAAAGTGATTCCATATTTCTTTTCTTACTGTAGCAGCAGTCAAAGAATTCAATGAAACCATCTACACTGCACGAATATAAATAAACAAAAGTCAAGTAATAAACAAAAAAGCAAATAAAAATACTGGTACGTGTTTCAGTGTGTGGTACTGGCGATTCGTCTGTATGTAAATATACCGTCTGGCGTCGTCACGTGATTTTCATTGAGTATGATTGCAATTTAAGCTTTGACATTTTTGATACAGTTTAGATATATATACTCATGAAATACACATATTCACGCTTATATATAAATTCATATGAAACGTAATACGTAAGGTGAATTAATATCAACATCATCTTAAGTGCGCATGCTTAGAACGTCAAGTGCGGATGCAAAATGCATAACATTTCCCTACCGTGTCTAAAGAATTTTCTCTCCGAAAATATTATCCAGATTTTTAGCACTTTCAGACTATTATCTGCAATGAAGTTACTAAATGTTTTTAAGGAACGCAAGGCAAACATATAACTCCGTTCATTATTTCAGAGCTTCAAGATATTAATTTAATTCTTCATATGTTCACCGTTAAATTAAAAAAAAATATTTGTTTCAATACAGTACCCAAAACTTATCTACACAACTTCTCACCCTTTAGTTTAAAACAATTTGTTGCTAAGAAAAACTTAATGACACAAATACACTGCTTTATTTTAATAAACAGGGAATATTTCCTACTGGCTCTTAAAGCATATTGCCGCATTTTTATTAAAAAATGTCAGTAATTTTGTCTGAGAAAAGAAGTAAAATTGTGCCCAATTTTACTAACAAACAAGAAGAATTTTCATACTTACTTGAATATTGTTGCTAGTATAAGCTTCAATTCTGGTGTGAAACATACATTATCCTTAGGAATCGGTTGTCATTGATAGGTAATAGATTCTGCGCATGTGATGTATGTGGATATATAATATCACTCATTTTTGATGGATATTATCTGTCAGTAACTACATCTTCTTTTGGTCTTGATTGATAGTTGTAGCATCATTTCTTCCTCGGTGATTTTGCAGATACTGGAATTCGAATTCTCATGCGGGGACAGTCGCATAGCCTAAAGGCCTTGATATCAGACCTTTTTACACCGAACAAAGGGTTTTACAAATTTTTAAAGAGTGACAGAGTCACAATATCATTTGTTCATGTAATGGTGATACCCTAGTCCACTAGATCGAAACAGTTGCAAAATATAATTTCATAGGTCAGGAATTTCAATTTTATGAGCGTTCTGCTACCCCTTGAGCGAATGGAAAACCATAATCTGAACAGATACGTGTCTCATTTCGGTTCTTAGATTTGGTTCTGAATCAAATATAAACCCGACCTATTTAAACAATTATTAACCATAACAAATGAACCAAATACACACCGTTTATCAATATAATTTTCTGATTTGCAAGTACAGTTTCCTTAGAGTATCGACTCATTTTGATTCCATTACGTTAAAAGGACAGCGATTGTTTCAGCAGACAATTGTGCTTGATATCCTCATCTAATCGTCAGCTTCTTCCAGTCGTCTCAACAGATGAAAGTCACAGGGTTGTAGATCAGGACTGTAGGGAGGATGATCAAGATTTGTCCAGTTCATTCTCTAATACTGACATTTCTTTCGTTTGTTCTTACAATAATTTCATCGCAGTTGCTTAGCTAAATAAATCTGTTATTAAGTAACGCACATAGCATCTGTGGCCGTTGTTAAATGGGCAATGAAGGCCGGTAGTGTGACATTACAACATAAAAGACACGATGACACAATGACCAAGCTTTGCCATTTATTAGAACTGATTATAAAATGCCTATACATGCATTTTTATTTCCAAAATAATACGTTTCCACTTTATACTGAGGCCTCTTCATGTACCACTGTGTGGTGACGATCCCCGATGTGTGTTACCGCAGAGTTGCACCGGGTCCCCTGGAGGCATCGTTCCGAGGTCGCAGAGCACGGCTAATTGTTAATTGGAGGTAATTGAAGCCAGACCGCAGCAGCAAGTAGCACAAACAGCGCCGCACTCGGTGAGCCAATCACAAAGTCACCCGGGACATCTACCTGTCTTGCTAATTGTAATTAAAGTCTCCTGGCTTGAAGCCGCGGATCCCCTATGACGCATTCTGACGCACTGAGGCAGCGGTGGTATCCGCTATTAACGGGATCCACTGTATTAAGGGAACGGGTGGAATCCTGAACTGTCGTATGATGTTAATAAGGATTATGAGGATGACAGACGGAAATGCCCGAAACGTTGTTCCGACATTTAAGGACTATCCCTTCTGACTTAAGTGCAGTATCACAAAGACAAGATCACAGCCCTTTACATGGGCACCGTGAGTAACAACTGACAAATTTATAATGTGTATACAAATAAGCACCTAATAAGTAGTGATAGAAAAAATTTCTACATAGTAAAATCGTGCTAAATCCTTAGTTTTTCCACAACTTCTTCCATAGATAAACAGAATACACAATGATTAAGGCAGTGAGAAAACTAACATCGAATGTCTGCCTGGCATTCTAATATTTTTTATCTCTGCCCAGAGTACTTACTACAGTAACTTCCGCAAAACCCGTCAAATATGACTGATATTTTTATTGTTATAAAAAAGCCTCTAAGGAAGGCATAGTTTCATAAACAAATATTGATTATTGATTTGTTTGACATAATTCGTGATTTCGTACGTTACATGTTAAGTTTCTATGAGTTTTTAATAAACTTTCCTCTTTCCTATGTACGGTCAAAACTTTTTTAGGATGTGATGTGAGTTGATTATAGTAACTGCTACAGATAATAGATTGTAAACATTAGACGCTTTTCTCCTTAAATGAATTCACGCATTTAATTGTATTATACATAAATTTCATAGTAGTGTCAGTAAGAATTTTTTTAAAAACGTGTATTACTTTTCCCTTATCAACAGTGTACACTAAACAAAATTAAAGCGGGAATAAACACTTTTAGTCACAGAGAAAGCGAATCGACTAAAAATAATATAGGATCATAGCACGTCAGTTTCCGTTACTGAGGTACCAACATTGACCCTTGTGGGGAGTGGACTATCGCCATCACACAAGGTATAGCAGAGATTACAACCGAAGAACCTGGATTTTTTTTTCCGCGGTGAGTTGCGAGTTTTCATACTGTAACAGTTATCCCACCCTTTGTTTGACACGACTGAAATTTTTTGGTAACGTGTCATCCGAGGATAAAGAATGAATGTTTAATGTGCTCACTGCTTTTTGTTTTATTTGCCATTTTGACTGTTGCAGAGGCCACAGTGACATTTTTGGAACTGAGGTTAATAGCAGTAGTCATAATCTTTCCACCCCCCCTTCCCCCTCCCCCCCCCCCCCCCCCCCCAACTACATGCAAACTCACAACAAATTTACTATCTTGGAATTGCGGAACTAGATTTTTTATGCTTGCTAACAATAAGATGACCAATAAAATAAATGTATGCACCTAAATCGAAACATATTTGCGATTTCTGCTTCTGTTATGAAATTGTTTGCTGCCTGTTGAGTGAAATCTTAAAATTAGACTAGAAGTTTACAAAAAATGTCATTAATTGTTATATGTCATATAGATATACAAGTATTTAAATATTTAACACATGAAAATAACAGAGCATTACGTAGTGTTTACTTCCGAGCAATAAACATTGTATTATTCGAAGGAATCAAGCTACAGTTCTGTTTTCTTTTCGCTGGCGCTGTGTTAGTTGCGTCATAGATTTAATGCTCAGTTCCATACATCAGTAGGTCACTGGTGCATAGCTAGAGGAAAACGCTAAGCTGCTGCATAACTTTGTTATTGTGGAGCTGGGAATGCTCAAGTTTGAAGCAAGCTTCTACACCTAGCGTAGACAGTACTAATACGGTTGATTTTCCAGTTTTTGATATTAGAAATTTGCGGAGTTGACAGCGGTTTAGTACGGTGTTTCAGAACTACTTGTTTTGAGGTATGTGATGACCATTTTTCTTTCTATTTCTTCTCTTGCTTTGTCAGCTGAATTACGTATTGCTTGAATAATATAGGATTCCTTTATTCAAGTGGTGGTACTCCTGTTATTTAACATCAAAGATTGTGGATTGGTTGAGAAACAATATACGTCATACAGTTTAATATTTTTTAGTCCAAATGATGAACTAGGTTGGTAGAAAACTTAGTACAGGTAACTAGTACACACGTAAACGTGCCTCTTAACTAATCTTAACAGGGCATTCCCGTTTTTTCCACATAACCTCATAACTTGAGATCGTGACAGGACACGAGTCTGAAATCCAAGACGAAAACAACACATGTATGAGGTTAAACACAATTGATGACATCTTCTTTTCCTCTGAACGAGAGCCATTTATATGAATGTAACGACAATATTCATGTGACAATTAAGTTTTTCGCGGCGTATGGTAGACAGGCAGCTACTTCGCGATGACAGCTCACCAGATGAAGGCAGCGGAGGTGACTGCCGAAACGTCGTGTTTAAAAGATCTTATCCGGCAGAAGACCCGTGAAGAATTCTTGTCGACAATATTCATATTTATATCGCTTTCTTGTTATATGTTTTTGTATAATTCATAGTCCATTGTCCAGTCTTTCATGAATGGCAGTTAAAAGCGTTATAAGGAAATGGAAAATCAGTTCTTTTTGCTGTTATCAGTCTTTCGACTGGTTTGATGTAATCCTCTATTTCTTCCTATATTGTGATAACATCTTCATGTCTACATATCCCTTACAACCCACGTCCTCAGTTATCTGCTTCATATATTCTAGTCTCTGTCTTCTTCTACAGTTTTTACCTTAAACTATTCCCTTCACTAACAAATTAACGAATCCAGCATGTCGCAAAATATGATATTTTATTATAAGTTTAGTACTGATCAAACTAGCTGTATGTATGCTTGTAATTTTACATTAGGTACCAAGGAATAGATTCTCTTGTTCGAGGGCGAAACAGAAAGTCTTTGGCCCTACTTTTTACTAGCAGAATTAAGGTACATACAGGTAATTACAAATATACGTAGTATTATACTTGCCTTACACTATTTTTCGACACAGTTTCCACACCGGTTCAGACATTTGTCCAATCGCAGCACTAAATTTGAGATGCTCCTGCGGCAGAACCACCGTCGAGTCCTCGAGGCGTTATGCGAATTAATAATCCACTACTTCAAAATTCTCAAAGCGAGACACAAAGCGAGACAGCTTTACCCATACCTGTGATGCCTTTTCCTGTCATTTTCGATGGGCGTTCGTCCGTTGCTCCATAAAAACGAATCACATCTTTAACAACTGACAGCACCGCCATGCCTCAGACTTTCCCGTAGATAAGACAGGGACGTTCCAATAAAGGTCTGCCCTTGGGAATGGATATGTCAATATCTCATTTACGAACGTCGTCGGCTGTGGGAGGGGAAAAAATAGGAGCAAAGACTTTATGATTCGCTTCGTATACCGGTGTAACGGGCAGTCTGTGGATTGGGGCTTAAATTTGGAGTTTTAGTCTGTGAATATTGTTAGTTGCTCGAAGCAAGCGGACAGTGTCTACATGAGACTTTCTGCTGGCTCGCAGTGCTTCTGCTGCGCGAAGCACGCATCACGTGTTTAGCACGTGATCGCACATTTAAAAACCCCGGCGTACATCGGATCATGCTATTCTTTTCTATTTTATTCTGTAACGATTCTGCCAGCAGTCATGTAAGAGGTAAGACTTGCGTCTTGTTTGTGCTTTCGGCGCATGGAAAAGCCATGCTTTGCCTTGCATTGTCTCGCGTTAGTTAGCATTTGGTTAGTTAAAGTAGTTAGATAAATTATTCAGTCATTATTCAATCTGTGTAACTTAAAAAAGTTGTTTGCCGTTGGTTGTAATAATGTTGTAGCCTTGTGATAAGCTTATTTGGTAATGTCGAGTTATAATCAGGATCGTTAATTATTCAGTTATTTGTATTTAATCAGTAAAGACATCTTTCCAGTATACTCGTAAGAAGAAGCTATTAGTTGGTAACAATTGTAGCTATTCTTGCGTGTCGTTTCCCTTCCAGCATAATGTTAGACAGAGTTGCGGATAAATGTATGGTTAAGCTTATATAGTTAATTTATGTTTAATTTATCAGTTGTCTCCTCAGTCATTTACAGTCGTTAGGTTAGATCCCAAGTTATTTGTGATAATTATGTGGAAGAGTTGTGATATATCGGAAAGGTAGAATCTATTATAAATATTACAAATAAAGCAGTCACGGGACTCCTCTTTTATCAATAGAGTCACACTGGTGTTATAGACTTGCGCATAATAGTTCGCGAAGGGGAGCGCTCAGTTTAGTTCGCAGCTCCCTCGCGAACTAGTTCGCTCTTTTAGTTCGTTAGTTCGCGTCTCGAATTCAGAGAAACAGATCGTTCGCTCGCCTTGCTACCGCTACTGCACGCGCTATTTTGTTTGTTAAGTCAGTTTTATTAGGACATAATCATTTTTTTGTCGTTTCTATATGGAATTTAATATGACCTTCTTAACAAAAGTTATTGCTTAACAATAGCCCTTTCAAATTACATTAGCATGAACAGTTGGCGCCGATAAACCAAAGTGCTCATTGTCCTTTACACAAATGGGTAAATTGAATAATTGTGCTGTTTTTACTATTTACTTTACATGCATTCGTAGAATATTATTTTTTTAAATGGATTTGTTTATTAGTTCATGGAAGAAACATTACTTATAAAAGGCGCTAATGATCCTGCCGTCGACGCGCCCTTAAACCCCAACAACAACAACAACACAATATTACTTATAAAATATTATAAACGCGTTTATTTTGATGAATTAAAATACCCGTTTATAAGTAATCGGCTCTTTTATATAAATAAAGTTTTAGAAATCATGGACAAAATATAATTCTACTATTGGCTACAACTTAAGTACTATATGACAGAAATAGTATTACCTATATTATTAAGAAAAATAACATTAATACTTCCAATGTGATATAAAATAATTAGACATATAAAAATAACAGTGACCCTTGAATGAGAAAGTGGTAGCAATAACGAAAGTGCGTAAATTTCCAGTGAATTGGAAGTCATTGAGCTATTATTTTATTAGTGAAGGGGAGAATAATCCAACACACATTCACAATTTTTTGGCGACGAATGAAACTGATGAAGACACAAAAGTCTTTTTGAATTTCGCAAGTCATTTCTTTCATCACTTTCACAAATCTGTTAACCAACAGGCTGAGATCAGTATTATATTATGTCAGCTTTAAAATCAGCGCTAGAAAAATGTAAAAGATACTGTTTCTTTGGTTAAGGAAACAAGAAAAAGCCTTTAGAAACCAAATTCTCCACAAAAAGTGATAATATAAAAAAATAATGCTCTAGTATTCGTTGATAAATGTCTGGAGTATCTTAGTAAATAGTTAGATTTTAATGAAAGCAATTGACTATACAAAATCCAAAAATTAAATTCAAATCACAAGGTTTCATTTGATGACTGTGAGACTATATTAGAGGTTATAAATTTGCGAGAAAAAATGAATATCAAAGTGAACAAACTTTACTCTGAAATAACAATATTATACGAAATCCAGGTAAAAGTAAGAGAAGTATTTCATCAATAAAAAATGAGCTTTTTCTCGAAATTAATTTGACAACTGAAAGCGATAAAGCATATGACAATTTTACTGTAGACAAAAAAGAATTAAATATGAAAGAAGTGCAAAAAATATAGCTTAAAAAATGAAATAGTAAAAACATTCCGTTTATCATTTTCTACTCTTTCGTAAAATATTATATTTTTGAAGTGTAGATTTTTTTTTATAGGTTATTCTTTTTAAAAAATTCCTACCATCAACCGAAAAAATATTGGAAACCCTAGAGGCGAATGGCGCTAGTTCGCGAACGGTAGCGCTCAATTTAGTTCGCGAACGGTACCGCTCAGTTTAGTTCGCGAACGGTACCGCTCTCTATAGTTCGCGACCGGGAGTGCTCTGTTTAGTTCGCGAACGGTACCGTTCTCTACAGTTCGCAACCGGGAGCGCTCTGTTAGTTCGCGAACGGTTCCGCTCTCTTTAGTTCGCGACCGGGAGCGCTCTGTTTAGTTCGCGAACTAGGTCCTCCAAGACAGCTCGCTCGCTCGCTTTGCTAGCGCTACTGCACGCGCTCTCTTGTTTGTTATGGTAGTTATGGTTATCGATGGTTGTCTTTTGATTGTTAATGGGATCAAAGTGTATTTTATTTTCACATTCCACCTTAAATTTCCGTTTGTGACTTCTGCAATAATTATTAATGTTGAACAATTTATTTTTCTTTTATTTTTATATCTGTGTCTTCAGTGAAATGTGTACACAAGGAACTGTGTTTCCTTTTAGATAATAAACTAAAACAAAAGTTGGTATTCGGGAAAGGATCGAACGAACTAACGAACTAAGGAGCGAGAGATCTGGGAACTAGTTCGCGTAGTTCGCCTGTTTGAGCGCTCTTCCGAACTAGTTCGTTCGCGAACTACACAAGACTAGTGTTAATATCCTTATCCTGACAAATAACATCTAGGTGTCCAAAAGTAGTTAATCTGTTATAGCCTGGAAGATAAGCTGAAATCCTAAGATGCTTCTAAGAACACCTCTCCAAATCAATCATAATGCCCACAAGTGGACTGCACGGCCATAATAACCCCTTTATCATGTATAATATAACCAGCTGCTATTACACCGGAATAAAATGTTAAGTTATTAACAATATTTGTTGTTTTACTGCCAATTTGGCTAAAGAAGGACACTCACGTCAACGCTAGCGCAGACGTCATTGATGAGTCCTTAGTAACAAATTCTATTTCTTAGGACTGTTAGAGGTGAGAATCGAGAGGACCAGGTTTAAATAGAGGACACAGGAAGGATTCGGGCGGCTTTACGCGTCGTCGATGTCGAGGCCATTAGAGGCGGCAATGAACCGGCGGGTAAGGAATGGGAAGGAATTCGGCGATGGCCTTTTGAGGGAACTATACCAGCGTTCACCTAGACTGGTTTCCGAAAGCAATGGAAATCGTAAATCTGGATTGATGGGTGGGGATTCGAACCGGCGTCTTCCCGAATACGAGACTAGAGCGTTACCCCCCACTCAGCACGGTCGATAAAAAACGCTGGTTTAATTAAAAAGATCTCTCTGAAGCTCTCGACTGGTCTGTGAATGGGCGTGTTAGTGGAACACCTGGCTGGAGATCGATGATGTTGGACGCTGACCTCAAAACAGCGTCCATCAAAGACTGCGTGGACCACACGCGGCCTCACTGAATAACGCGATACCGCTGTCGCTCTCTTTACTCGTGTCAGCTCTGATGACGCGGACACAACTCGGAGGGCTGCCAACGAAAGGCTGACTGCCGTGTGACAAAGACCAGGCTTTGTATCCTGATATCCGTCACAAAACTGAGGCAAGGGCTTTGCAGCGGTCTCAAAATCCGTCAACAGAACGGGGGAAATATCAGAAAAGCAAGGCTTATATTCGCTTCTAGGATGTAAGTAAATAAAAGAGTTTTTTCTTTTTGGCTTATGGATTTACGCCTTGTCGACATCCGAGGTAATTAGACGCGGGAAAGGATGGGGGCAAGGAACGGGAAGGCATTCGGCCAAGCCCTTTTGTACGAAGCATCCCGGAGACCGCCTGGAATGATTTGGGGAAACCATGGAAAACCCAGATCTTGATTCGTGGACGGGGATTCGAACCCGCGTCCTCCTGAATGCGAGGCCAGAACGTTCCACGCTCGGTAAAAAGCACCAACACATGTCAAATACGGTGAAAACGATAGTGTTGATGAAAAAGTGAATTGTTAGCTACGAGTAGAAACCAAGCGTGGTTGGTCAGTGGTAATGCTCTGTCCCCGCATTAGGAAAGACAATGGTTTGAATAACCATCCAGCCATCCGTTGTTTCCCCAAATCACTCTAAGTGAATACAGGGATGGTTCCTTAAAAAAGCCATGGCCGAATTCCTTTCAGTCTTAAAGCTATGAGCAAACAAAGCATATATTCTTAAAGTATACTGAGGAAGGGATTAAGGTAAGAAATACAGCAACAAAAGATGTGCAAGTGAAAAGGGAGTGCCTTAGGACCATGAAAGAGGTTGTTAATGCTTTACATTCAGATGACATAATGGTATGTAATAGGATCAAAACAGGAGAATACTGTAAACAGCTCCAGGGTGACCTGGAGAGGATATAAAGCTGCGTGGGTCAACATGGGATCAAAATAAACGCCTACAATAGTGACCTTATTAGATACGCAGATAAAAAACTAAAGGTTGATTATGATTATATGCTGAGGGAGGAATGGCTAGTTGAAGATCTGAAGTGTAATTATCTTGGTGTAACATTTTATGATTAACTCAACTCACCTCAAGTACACATTAAGGAGCTATCGTTTTATATTAATACATTATTTCTTTCAAATGTTTCACAAACAGCTGACCTTTCCACTTTTTATTTTGAAAATAATTGAATAATAACTAAATTTTTGAACTTCTGCTAATAGCAAAGAAGTATCTTTTGAAACAGTCAAACAGCTGAAATCGGAAAATATTTTCATCCTAAGCACCAGGTATTATTACCACCTACAGCAATAGATAATTTTGGCAAGGGCGAAACTGATATATCGTCATGAAAATTTCGGCTGTTTTCAAATTATTCGTACCAACGCGAAAATACAGTCTGGAATGAACTTCAAGTAACTCGCAATATGAATAACGGGAGGGAGCAATTGTAAAACCGGTTTATGCTTCCACACAGAATACCCGAGTTCCAAACAACGGAGATAAGAACGGATGGCCGGACTGAATAGCCACTAGGCTTTAGAAAATTCCAAACTCGTCAGAGGACTGGAAATAGATACGCAGAGAAGATGCTAGAGTGGGTTCAAAAAAGGAGGTGAAGAAGAGGGCATCTACAGAAAGTGGAGTGTATGAAAGTTTACAGAGAGAAATGTTAAATTTTAGAAAGGAACACCAGTCCAAAAATTTTTTTTAAAAATGCTGTAAGTGTTGTTCTGGACTGATAAGGATATTTCTTCCTTTTATTTTAGATTCTGGACTGATATGTTAAGCCACCACAATTTTCCCACAACTGATGATGCCTCACTCCAAAAGGACGAAACGCGTCTGGTGAAAGAAACATTAATAAAACAGTTGTTAATAGACGGAGTTTAATTCGTAAACATAAGAAGTAATTATTTGGTTACCGACACGAAAATGACTGAGAAGAAATTACAAGACGAATTTTTTTTTTTTTTTTTTTTTTTTTTTTTTTTTTTTTTTAGCTTCTGGCTTTACGTCGACAAATGGGTAGTTAAAGGTGCTAGAGGAGGGAGGGCATGGAATGGGAAGGAATTTAGCCGTGGTCTTTTGAAGAAATAATCCCGTGATCCTCTTGAATAGATTTCAGTAAACCGTGGAAAACTGTATTGCCGGGCCGGGATTTAAACCCGCGTCCTCCTTAATGCGAGACCAGAGTGACACCGCTCATCTACCGAAAGCCACCGAATTTACAGAACGTTGGAAGTGAGAATTATCTTTAATGTTGTAAAAATGGCAACGAAAATAAGAAATAGTCGATCTTCAAAAATACTGAATGTCTGTCAATGTAGCTTTCCAGTCTTGGGTGGGGGCGGATCACAGCTCATTTGAAAGGAGGCTAACTTTTTCTTTAAAAAAAAAAAAAATAGACTCTGAGTTAATGTAGGTTCAGTCCTATGTATTTTGGGGCTTTCGTGCATTGTGGTTTTTATTCCCCTATGACGGGAATTGTGAATCTGGAGTCGATGTTATATTTCAGCTTGTCTGTTGTGTGTATCAGTAAAGCTTTGTCAGTGTGGGTAGACAGTTAATCGGAATATATGAGACACCCACTGTTAGGTTTAATCGCGGTGCGGTTATGATCTGAGCGGCCCTTTCTGCGCGTGGTTTTACGTTCCAGAGTTGGAACACCGGCGTGGAGCGGACATGGCCGCGACCAGATGTGTTTTACGAGCGCCGGGGCAGATCAATGCTGCCAACCGACCGGGGCAATCGGGCACGCTCTACTGCCGCGCCTCACCTGAGGAAATCGCAGGCCACGACCGCCAGCACTCGTTTACAGCTCATCTCTGAATCAACGGAAAAACTACACAACACTGCAACTTTCTCGCAGTCGGTTTTAATGTAAATGGACATTAAATTAAAATGCCTACCTTTTAATGAATGACCGAGATGGGAGGAGGCCAATATTGGCCTCCTGCCTATCATTCGGGAGGACCGGGGTTAAACTCGGTTCGGCCATCCTGTCTGAGGTTTTCCGTGGTTTCCCTCAGACACTTAGGCGAATGCTGGGATGGTTCCCTACAAGGCCACGGCCGACCTTCCATCCCCCTTCCCTCCACGTAGTAGTAGATTGGCTGAAAAGAGTCCCCTATGACTCTCCAGCAGCCCGCCTCCCGGCCTTCTGCTGGGAGGAATGAAATGTAAAAAAAAAAAAAAAAAAAAAAAAAAAAAAAAAAAAAAAAAAAAAAAAAAAAAAATTTTAATGAACCAGTTCTAAATAAGCTAACTTATCGATATACATTCTATAGATATTTACGACACTATCGATATTTATCATGAAAAAAATATTGACGTAACGATTTTAAGATATATAGATTTTTGTTCCAAAGCGAGCAATTATCCAAGAATATACATAAGAAAATTAAAGACACGCAAAAATTACGGGAAATTTTATTGACTTACATATTTTTTTTTTATCAAACCAGTGTTCGTCTGATGTAAACTTCAAAAGAACTCTCTGTTTTGTATGTTCCCCGTCAATCTACTCCTGCCACTCTTTCGGAGAACACAGATGAGGCTTGGCATATCACGAATTTCGTCGACGCATTAACTGTTATTTATCAATGAAAAAAACTAGTTGAAAAAAGAACGGAAGCTGTTACTTTACATCAACCCCCCCCCCCCCCAACTTCGCAACCCGGATACTTAATCAGTATTCTTATACTATAAAAATAACCTAACCGTTACCATTCAAATATGTTGACAAAAAACACGTCAACCTGTTAACATTTAACAGCTTTTTTTAACCTCTTAACCGTTGACGAGAAGCTATTTGATTACGACGAATTCATTTTTTTAAGACTCTTTCAGATAATCAGATAAGTACGTATATTTATTATATATAATATATTAATTTAGAAACTGAATTTCGTTCACTCAAAAATATCGAAGTGGTCCATTAAATTAAAATTATAGTCTGAAAAAACTTTAATACTATAAGGTTAAAAGATAATCTTTAAATATAAAAATTTTGCTCAACACTGATAGGATGCCCCACAATTCAGTATAACTTTTTGAATGAGCTTAAAATAAGAATAAAGTCTCTAATTAAAAAGTTAACTATAATGTAAAAAAGTGTGGGGTGCTGGATATGTGTATTTTAATTTTTTTCGCTAGCTGTAAAGGTAAAGTCATTAAGCGCAAGTAGAGAGCACCACACACATTTCTTTATATTAAAGTTAACATTTTAATCAGTGACTTTGCTTATTCAAAAACGTTATACTGAATTATGAGACATCCTAACACTGTTAAAATATATATATATATAGATTTAAACATTATTTTCAAATTTTAATTTACATTGCTACAAAAGCGTGTATTTTAGTTTCTTAAACTACAATTTTATTTTTAACTTTTTAGTTCACGATGGGAATTTCAGGACATAGATATGAAATCATTGTATTGTTACTGATCTTAATACGTGTGCAAAATAACAAACAATTCGGACGTCAGTAAGTGCGTGAACATTGAAATGAAATATTCCATGGCATTCAAACGATTTTCTATTGTTACTATCAAAGTAATGAGAATGTGAAGACATAGCTATATAACTATTATATTATCACCGTTTCTTAATATGTGCGCATAATTTCAAACAATTCGTAAGTCTGAAAGTGAGTGAAAATTGAATTGAAAGATTCCGTTACTGTCAAAGTAATTATAATAGCAGGACGTTGCTCTGAAAATATTGTATTTCCACCGGTTGATAATATGTGTGCGAAATTTCGAACAACTCGGATATCTGGAAATGGGTGAAAATTGAATTGAAAGATTCCATTACATTCATACATACGTACAGGACAAGCTAACAGAAAGCGTTTGATGATACTCCGAATAAAATATCGATTTTTTTATACCGAGAGTAAAAATATGGACGATATATAACGATTATTCGATATATTTTGCTCAAGCCTATTATCTCCGAATCAACGGGGAAACTGGACAGCATAACCATAGACTCGTGGTCGGTCTTAACGTGAATGGCGACTAAATTACAATTCCCTGTAACTTTCATTGGTATTCGTGTTCAACTGAAGCGAGACATTTGATTGTATAAAATGCAACACCAATGTTTCATATTTTCCTCGAACATTTATGAACTTCCATAGAACATCTGTAAAACTTTGACACAGAAACTCTAAGAGTATGTTACACCACCTTCTAATGTTACTTGAGAATTCAGTGTTCTAGTCATCCTGATATCACGTCGCCATATAATTTTATCTTAAATTTTCTGTTTGGTAGTCTTATAAAACTTTTTGTATTGCATCATGACCCGATCGCCAAGTGAGCATTGTTCAGCACTAGAACTTTTTAATCTTCTCAATTTTGATGAAGAGTCGCTTTAATGTAAAAGCAGAGGATGAGTTTTACTTCGCTTTTGTTGCAGAAACACGTTTAAAATGAACATCAGACACTTTTAAAGTGCTCATTATATAACAAAAGTGACGCAGATTTCTGCTGACGTTATTCGGAGCGACTCTGCTTGTTGCTGGAAAAGCAACATTTTATAAGCTGCATGGAAAATTCTAGACAGAACCACAAAGGTGGCCGCTACCAGTTTCCAGAACGCCGAAGAATGGCTCACTCAACCAGCAACCATTACAAACAATTAAAACTTACTTAAAAGCAATTGGTAACAATTTGAAATAATCTTAAAAGAAAATTACAAGTATCAGACATTGCATTGTGAAAAGCAAACATTTTTAGATAATCGAAAAATAGGATTAAATTTGGTATCTGGCGCAACATACGAAACTAATGACTTTTAATTAAAATTCCAGGTATCGCAATCCATTTAGCTGCCTTGAAATGTCTGTCACATTCACTAAAACCAGTTTCACATAATATAAAGAACAAAATACCAAACACTGACGAAGTAATATGATGTAATTAACATTAATGAACCGTTTCACTCATTCTACATGAAATTAATTAAAGAGATGGATAGTAGTGAATTGCAAATTAGATTACAATTACGTTACAGCCACTACTGTGTTAGGTGACCGCTTAGGCTCTCGCCTCCGGCTCAGGAGGACGCGGATTCGAATCCCTGTACATCCATCCTGGCTTGGAGTTTTCATGGTTTCCCAAGTAACTCCAGGCAAATGATTGAATGGTTCCTTTAAAACCTATAAGTGTCAAAATTATGAACCATCGAGGTCATTGGTATGTGATAGTTCAGAGCCAGGCTGCTAGGCTTCGCTGGCTTCGGTAAGGAGAGATCGCATTACCACTAGATAGAAGCCCCACATACCTCACAGATATTCTGTGCGTTTTCTAGAGAAAGGAGCTTTTACGATAGTTTTGTTTCTGTGGTTTTGGAAAAATCGTGGAACAAGGGAAGCAATTCTGGCTTTAAGATTAATACTCGATGGGCGGATGAAGAAAAACAAAGATACATTTATGGTATTTGTTGATTTAAAAAAAGCTTTTGATAATGTTAGGCGGGACAAGATGTTCAAAATTTTAAAGAAGTCGGGTCTAAAGTATCGTGATAGAAGAATGCTTCATAAACCATGTAAGAATCAAGTGGCTATAGTAAAAGTAGAGAATCACGAGAGACATGCATCAGTTAAAAAGGGTGTGAGACAAGGTTGTAGTCTATCCCCGTTAATATTCAAGTTGTATGTAGAAGAAGCAATGAAGAAAGTAAAAGAAAAATTTCCAGGTGGCATATGTTTTCAGGGAGAAAAAAATCAGCATGATACGATTTGCTGATGACATTGTCTTGTTAGCAGAGAGGGCTGAGGGTATTGAGAAGTTACTGAATGGCATGAACAAAATACTGAAGGAAGATACAAAAGTGATGAAATGTAGCAGACAAAATATCAATCACACTGGACTAAATATAAAAATAGGATCGGATGCAATAGGAGAAGTAAGTGAATTCTGTTACTTGGGAAGTAAAATTACAACCGATAGCCGAAGCAGGAATGATGTTAAAAGCAGGGAACACTAGTAAAAAGAGCCTCCATGAAAAAGAGAAACCTTTTAGTTTCAAATATTGATCTAGGAATTAGAAAAAAAAATTATAACTATATGTTTGGAGCACGGCACTTCATGGTAGCAAAACATGGACTTTAGGAATACCGGAAAGAAAGAAAATTGAAGCATTTGAAATGTGGTGCTACAGAAAAACGCTGAAAATTAAGTGGACAGACAAAGTAAGAAATGAACGAGTTTTGGAAATGATGGGTGAGGAAAGAGATTTGTGGAGGAAGCTTACAGAAAGAAGAGACAGGCTGTTAGGTCATATTTTGAGACATGCTGGATTAAAAAAAAAAAAAAAAATAATTCAAAATTTCTAATTCTTTCGCAAGACATTGTAAGTGTGTTGCTGGTACTTGTTGTCACGTGGTATCCGAGCGAAGAATATTATGCTACCACCCGTTTGGGTTCTTCTCGAACTTCACCAACCAATCACGGACGATTAGTCGTCCGTGATGCCGAGAAATTAGGCTAAATATTGCTTAGTAGTTACAGCAAATAGAAGAGTTAGCAAGAGCTACAAACTATCTTCCGTTAGTATTGTGGCAAATATTGTGACTGAACACTTAGCATATTTCTTCTAAATTTTTTCTGATACGTGTTCAAAGGCTGCTTTGAAAGAAAAATACGGAGTAAGCGTAACTATTGATTATTTATGGATAAACATTTGTGAAGGAAACATGTTCTTATACAAACTCTTCAAACAAAGACGTTATTTCGTAAACACACTAAATGCAAGACAATTACGACCACCTTGATAATACTACCATATGATTACGTGATAATGGCATTAGGCTTGAAATGGATTTGGCCTACAGCATCTCTTGTAGGCTTGAGTGATTTAAGAACAAATAATTCATACTTTGATGCGATTAGGAAAATACTGATTTTTCCCAACATGGTATATATAGCAAACACCAGATTTACTTCAGTGAGAAATATTATGACTCTGTAATATGGACCGCGACTGACTGGTTAATGTACTCTCTGGCCAAGCGAGGGCAGTACTTTAGTGGAAGGAGCAAGACTAGCTTCTGATTCGCTGGTTGCCAGTGTAGTAGGAACAAGTGCTCTGGTTGGCTACTGATGACGTCTACGGGGTACAAGGAGAAGGGGAAATGAAATAAAGACAATAAGCTATTTCTACGAGGTGTGTGAGAAAAGTAATGAGATTGGCAGCGCTGTGAGCGGTTTGACAACGCTGTGTCTACCGGTCTGCGCTAGACCGGTTTGTTCATCCCTTCCACATGCTTAGTCCGGGTTTCAACTCCGTTCAGCCAACACATTATTTTTGACAGCGCCATCAGTGAAGTTGCGCTTTTGTTGTGTGTTACGAAAATGGAGCATCAGAATTTTGGAGCAACATTGTGAAGTCAAGTTTTGTGTTGAACTTGGGGAATGCGCGAGTGTGACCTTTGAAAAGTTGAAACAGGCCTATGGGGAACATTGCTTATTAAGAGCACAAGTTTTCCGGTGGCACAAATAATTTTTGGAAGGCCGAGAACATGTTGAAGATCAACCTCGCTCTAGGAGATCAAAACAATGCTGATTTGCTTGACAGTAGGGGTATCGTGCGTAAAGAATTTGTTCCTCCAGGACAAACTGTCAACTAAGTTTTTTACAATGGTGCTCTTGAAAGGCTCAAGAAAAGATTCGTGTGAGACATTGCAGACAAGTGGATGCTTGATTACGAAGGCTTCCGCGGTCACTGTATGTAATATCTTGGTTCTCCGGGTGGAGATGGCAGAAACGTTAGGTTTTAACAAATCGACGCGGCTCCACCCGGAGAACCAAGATATTACAAGTGGATGCTTCATCGTGACAATGCCCCGTGTCACACGACTTTTTCCATCAGTGAATATTTGACCTCAAAACACATTTCTGTTGTTCCTCAACCCCCCTTCCCCCCCATTAACCTGATTTAAGTTCTTGCGACTTTTTCCTTTTCCAGGAATTCAAACATGTTTTAAAAGGGTGTCATTTTGGAACTTTCAAAAGACTTAGCCGACCAGTTAACAGCCCTATCAGATGGATCCTTGCAGCGCTGCTACCAAGAGTGGAAACAATTACTCCGCCGGTGTATAGCTGCCCAAGGGAACTACTCTGAAGGGGATAATATCGTTGTTTGGAAACAAATAAAAACTTTGGTAAGTTATAAAGCAGTCTCATTACTTTTCTCACACGCCTCGTATATCCCAGGAAAGCAATCATGCTACTGTGTTTCGGTTGGCAAATAGACTATTACTACAAATACGGCGATTCTTATTCTATCCTATTACGAACCAGCAACCTCGTTATTCATAGTAAATCATTCGCAAAGCTGTCACACGGGAAACTTGGCACTGCCGTTAAATGTGGTGCCTCGCTTACTCACTACAACGATTTTCAATTTCGAGAGGTGAATTACCGTGAACGATTCGAACTAAGTGTGTGATCCGACATACACAATACTAGGCTGTATTACCAGCAGTAATAGCCGACAAGGCTAGAGACGTAGGGGTCTACGAACCGAGGGGAGCACTGCAGCAGTAGTAGCGGTGAGAATCCATCTCTACGTGGGCGGCTGGCTGGCGGCGAGCCAAGCCACTTGGCCTCTCTGCGTTTTACCACCACAAACAGATCGATGGCTGACCGACCCCTGGGTCTCTGATCCGAGCGGCGGGGCGGGTTACGCACACACGCTAGCCATCACGCAGACGGGGCGAGGAAGACGGTGAAGACTCGACAGCCAGATACACGAGTTATATCGCTCATCTCATACAAACCAATATAAATGGTTGTCCAGGGTCACGTGTGGCAATAAAGTGTTTTTCAAGTAGTTTTATTAAGCTATCAAGAGTTACAGATGATTGAAAGAAGTCTTTGTCTTAGCCATTGTATTTAATGCTAATTTTCAAACTAATAGCTAAAACATCCACAACTTCACAGCTCGTATCGGTGTTCATGCTTATTTGATATTCGCAGGTTTGTTTCTCAAGGCTACTTCTGTTGTAAACAACAGAAACTCTAACCATGAATCGCATACTGCAGATAGAACAACTAGAACTAAAAGAAAGAAAAATTTTAAGAAAAATCATAGGAACAAAGATGAATAATAATAAAATAGTATATATCAAGAATAAAACTCTTTCTATAATAAAAAAAAAAAGTGTTATACTATGCGCAAAAGGTGACTAAGTTTCTATGACTGAATTCTGGTAGAGTAACCAAAAAAATTTTTTATTTCTTCCATAATTTCGTAACGAGCTCTAATTGGTTCACAGAAATTGGAAAAGACCTGATAGAATTAAAAATTACGGAAAAATCATTACTTAATAGAACAGCGGAGGGAAGATATAAAGATGAAAGGATAAGGATCCAAGAAAAATCTAAAATAAAGTCTATGCCCATCATCTCGGAAGAAGAAGAAGCTCAGAGAGAATGAAGACCTACTGGGTACAAAGAAAAGAACAACATGCAAAGAAGTGGCTGGTTCATCGTACCCCAAAGAGAGTGAAACGAAAGAAGAAGGAGAAAGAAATTAACGAACATCTATTTAATTCTCTGACCCATGAGAAATATAGCTTTGGCCTAGCATTATCGAGGAAGGGGATTCAAAATGGAATTCAAACACCCATCTATCCTGGTATCAGTTTTCAATGGATTCCCGGAATCAATCCAGACGAATTTCGCAACAGTTACTTTATAAGCTCATGACCGAATTCCTTATCGTTTCTTATCCTCTTAGGTTAGGTTGACAGAAAAAGTTTCCTAACACTCTAAAGCAGTAAAATAAATTAACAAAATTAAATTCAACTCTTGAAGGACATAATGTTATTAAAGTATTTAATAAGGGCTCAGCATATTTGGCTGTAGGCCCATAGATTAACTTCAGTGTTGTGGTTTTGAAAGGACAGCAACTGTTTAAGGTGTTGCTTAGAGCCAAGAATATCTCGAAGTGTTTACAGAAACTCAGTCAAGTTATTTAATATTTAATTGATTTCAGTTTCACTACTAACGTAATAGATTAGCATGGAGATATTTTTTTTTTTTCTCTCTCTCTCTTCAGTCAAGTGTGATCTTGCCAAGTTGTGCAATCGGCTGGCACGGCTTCTACCATACGTATACAGGAACTGGAATTAATATAAATAAACGTGAAGGAAACATTTTTGATATGATAGCGATACTGTAACATACAGAAAATAATTTTTCGGACCTTACATTTGAGTAAAGTAACTAATAGAAAATTTGAAATGTGGTGTTAATTTTTGGAACATGGTGCTGTGGAATCTTCTGACAATCCAAATTTCAATTTAAATATCGGTCGGTAGGCTTCTTTGAAAGAAAGTACAGAAATAAATATAAGTTTCAGGCTATCACGACCATATTTGCATTTGATTTATTTCGGTAGTTAAAAAGAAACCTTTCCTATTTCTGTGTTGATGTTTTGAGTTACGGAGTTTCGGTATTTTATTCAGTGAATGTTGCACACCGCAGTGAGCGCCAGCGAGCGAGGTACAGACGTGAGCGAAACCGCAAAGTTCGCAAGTTCAGAGTACAAAGTCACTGCAGTGGGAAGCTGACATCATGCTTCTAACACGTGGTCGCTCACGATAATTACACCAGCGTGGTGAGGCCTCGACCCATTTGCCACTATCTATTCCGCCATCGGCCATATAGAAGGTAAGATGAGTGTCTGGTCTGTGCCTTTGGCTCTAGGCAAAGTTATGCTTTGCCTCTTGCATTGTCTCATGTTAGTTATCGTTTTGTCAGATAAATTAGATAATTCATTCAGACTGAGTAACATGAAAGATGTTCGTCGTGCGTTGTAATAATGCTGTAATGCCTCGTGAGAATCTATTCGGTAACGTCGGGTTATATTCGGGATCGTTACTTAATCATTCAGTCAATCATGTATTAATTCAGAAAAACCGTGTTTCCGTTATATTTGTATGTAGAAGCTATTCAGTCATTAGCAAGGTCAAGTTGGTATGCCTGTAGCGAAGCGTGCGTGACGTTTCCTTCCAGCATAACTTTAGGCAGATTTGCAGATAAATTTATGATTAGGTTTTTATAATTTAAGTATGAGCTAAAATTATTTATTGTGCCATCTAAGTCATTTACAGTCGGTAGGTTAAAACCCAAATTATATCTGATAATTGTGTGAAAGAGTTTGTGATATATCGCTAAGATAAAAACTGTTATAATTATCACCGTTAAAGCAGTAACGGGTCTCCTGCTGAATCATCAGAGTCGCCCTGGTGTCAAATATCCTTATCCTGGCAATTAATTTCTTGGTGCCCACATCTAGATGATATGTTAAAATACGGACGTTGGCTTAAAACCTAAATACCACTTCTGAGAACCCATCCACGAGTGGACTCGGCCTTTTAAACCCCTTTGTTAATTACAATAAGTAGCGATAGACGCATAAGGTAGCAACACAGGCAAAACATATCAAGTGAACAAATGATTTAAGGTCACATGAGAGATAAATTTGGAAAGAGTGTAGACGTGGGTCTAAGATGAAACTCGCAAAGAACTCTGAAGAAAGAAATAATCAAAGCTGGTATAAAGAATCATTAACCATTAGTAACAAACTCGTTTGTAAACCAGAAGATCTGGACTTGATGGATCATTGATGAAAGCACAAAAATATTCAACATAAAGACGCAAGGCAGCGGTACGGGTATTTAAGAAATTAGATTAACGGGATATGCAAGAAAATCAAAGAAAATCGGCTTCGGGGATAGTGTGAAGAAGCAGAGAAGGAAATGGTTGGGGGAGAATGAAATATGGTTTATACGAGTAGAACGAGAAAACAGAATTAAGGCAAAGTGGAGAAAAGATGTGTGAATATTATAGTAACTGTAAGGAAAACTCCATTAAATATTAGAATTATGAAGTGCAGTCTGAAATTCAAGAGAATGAAGAAGCTACGAAGGAACAACAAACTTGACGTGAAGAATTTAATAGAATCTGAGATAAAAGAAAAAATTAAGAGATTGTAGACAAAGGACTAATAATCAATTATGAAAGGAATTCAATAAAAGAATAATTGAATGTACTGAAGGGGGAGATAGTCAAAGCTATTAAAGAACCATTAGGAATTTATAATGAAGCTGGACGAAATCCTTGCATCACAGAAGAAATACACTGTTTGACAAAAAGGATTTATTATATATATTTATGCATCGTTGACGGCTAAGGTCATTAGAGGCGGGGACAAAAAAGTAAAGTACTCGGAAAGGGAGGAGTAAACTAGATTAAACTTCACGGGTGACGTTAATCCAGTGGTTATAAAATTGAGCCGATTTTCTAAAGAACTTGGCAGTATGAGCCCACTTATCAGTATGACGTTACACCTTCTCTGATCAGGATGCATGCACTGATTAGGTTGGGAAGAATGTAATAAGGCTGTTGTATCCTCTCCTGAGGCAAAGTGGACCACAACTATTGTAAATGGTACTTGATATCCTTGATACTGGGATGGAATTAAAGTCCAAGTTGTTCCCACCAACGTTCCATCAACGGCAGATCTGGGGATCTTGCTGGCCACGGGAGTACGTCAACATCACACAGACAGTCCATACAGCCACGTGCCGCGTCTGGACGAGTATTGTTCTATCGAAAAAATGGCACTACGATACTGTTGCATGAGGACTAAGAATGTCCGTGAAGTACCGTTGTGTCATCAGAGTTCCCTCAATCACTACTAGCCATGACCTGAGGTCATTCGCGGTGGTGCTCCATACCATGGTACCAGGAGTGACACCTCCGTGCATCTCCAAAACGTTGGAAGGATGTGTCCTGTACTCAAGTCATCATTCATGACGACGATGGTCATCCCAGACAGTGCAGAACACACTAATTGGAGTCGCATTGTGTCCAACGATTCTGCACTGCTTCAAATAACCGAAACAACGGACCCAAGTGTTACTGCTCACCAGAGCTGCCAATTTAACCAAATTCACCATATATTTACCATATATTCATTTGATTTAGCACGTAAATTTCAATTTAACATGTGAAAAATTTTGTAGCAATTTTTCCTGATAAGTCAACGATTTTCTTGAAGTTATAAAATTTCAGAATTCTTCATTTATTTAATCTATCCCAATGTTTTGTTATTAATTATTGTTTATTTTAAGTTGATTGACTTATACATTTTACATTAAAGCAATTTTCATAAAGCGATTTAACAAAAAAAAAAATAATTAAATTGTTATAAAACATTAAACATATATTGTTTATTCCAATTTTTAACTAAAATATATATTTAAATTGGTTTCAAATAATTTTCAAAATAAAATTTACACATCACAATGTGTCTCTTATAGACACAAGCTAATTAAAATTTTCTATTTTCGGTTTATGATACCTAGACAAGTTTGGTTTTTCTGATAGGGTCATATTCTGTTAGAGTTGTTTTTCGGTAGTGCAAGAAAATGGTAAAGTTACTTTAAGGTAGTTTTTTATGTATAAAGATATTTGGGCGTTTGGAATTAGTCAAGTTTTGTTTTGGTAGGTTTGCGAATTGGATGACATGTTAATGACAAGCTTCTGAGTGGTAGAGTGTAAAAGTGGTAGACAAATTTACCGTAGATATCGCATTTGGTAGAGATTTCAATGGTACAGATGTTGATGGTATAGGTTTTATGTGGTTGTGTTCGTAAATGGTCGAGATGTTACTAAGCAAAAATAACATTTGGTAGAATTGTTTATTGCTATTTTTGTTTTTAGTAGGGTTTCATTTTGATAGAAGTGCTGAATGAAAGTTATGTTCATTGTAGACCTGTTAATGGTAGTTTATTTTGGGTAGAAATTTTTCTGGTAAGCATGTTAAAGTGTCTTTTAATTTTCTTGACATTTTCCTAAAACTTTAGCATAATTTAGCATTTTCTAATCATAGATTTGGTATAAAATATTTTTTATAGTTGGCTGCACTGCCCCCGGGTTCATTAGTGATTATTCGGTAAAATGTGGAAAACTGTAATCAGGATTGTCGAACCGCGTACTCCCGAATACCATGCTCGGTCGTTAACCGCTCCCCCATAAGGATCAGTTTTCTGTCCTACACAAGCTGTCCAAGTTACAGAAAGTTCATCCTGTAAAGTTTGTGTTGTCATTTTTACTTTTACCAGCAGCCACTTAATTAAAAGTAGGAGTACATTGTAGTATTACTGGTGGGAGTCCCTATTAAAATCGGAGTCCCGCACTTGAGTTTCCTCATTCGGTTGCGTTAGACTGCCGGCGGCTGCGGTGCAGTATTTGTGTTGGCGTGTTGCCATCCCGGTCTGGTGTGCGCAATGCCGTGGCCTGCGCTAGCCACTGTGCTGACGTGTCTGTCCGCAGAGCTGAGCACGCCGGTTTCTCCATCCCCAAGCAAAGACTTGCAGAAAACACAGATTCCGTAGAAACGTCTATCGTCTCGTTCCAGTACTGATAGTCAACACTCGCTAAAAATTCGTGTGCCCCAAAAAAGTTTCCAACAGATATCACATATATTATTCCTAAAAGATTTTTTTTTTTTTTTTGGTCACAAGCCATATCTCACTCCATACCTAACCGAAATCGATAAATGAAGTATCATTTTAGAAATTATTGAATCAATTTTGGTCACTTCATATTTTATGAAAGGAATATTTCCAAACTGGACCCTAAAAGATAAAAAAAAGTCAATATTTGTAAAATGCGATTTTTTTTGCGTCACGAGTTATTTATCTCCCTGGATACTAAACTGAAAACGAAAAATGAAGTATTATTTTAAAGATTAAGGTCTCCGCTTTGGTAAATTCATATATTAAGAAAGGAATTTTTCCAAATTCGGGGCTTAATTGACAAAAGTATCATTATTTCCATAACGCATTTTTGTGTCAGGAGCCATTTATCTCTCTTGATATCTAACTGATACACACAAATCAGGTATCATTTTCGAGATACAGTTCTTTGCTTTGGTGACATCATATTTTAAGACGACGCTTAAATTGCGAAAATATCATTATTTCCGTAAGGTATTTTTTTGTAGCCAGCTATTTATCTCCCTTGATATATATCAGAAACAGATAAATGAGGTATCATTTTAAAGACTATGGTCTCCACTTCGATCACATCTTTTTTTTTTTTTTTTTTTTGTAAGGAATCTTTCATTGTTCAACCCTTATAGGGCAAAAATATTATAACATCATTATTTCCATGACGTTTCATTTTTGTATTTTTTTTATTTTTTTTTGTTACGAGCCAGTTATCCCCCTTTCATACCAAACCGAAATCGATAAACGAGGTATCATTTTAAAGATTAAGGTCTCCACTTAGGCAACATTATAAATTAAAAACAAAATTTTTCGGAATTTGACGCTGGAAAAGTAATACCTGTGAAAGTCGCGCGTACAAGATGGTTCAGTGCCAAGCCGCTAAATAGCAGCAGCACATATCACGGAGATATTAATACTGCTTCACTGGTGTTGACTTTTGCTACGCTCCTATACACTAAACAAATAAACAATCGATACAAATGAGGCGGTTCCTCTTTCATCCTATTATAATTACTAGCGTTACTATTTACTGTATACATGACATTTTCGTACGGGTCATCTAGTCCTTCTCTGGCGTTCTGGAGGGCACGAGTTCGAATCCCCGTTGGACAATCCAGATTTTGAGGCCAGACATAATTTTATGGCTTTAAACAGTACCAGATCCCAGTAAAAGATTCTGTGGGGTGAGGAAAGGAGTAATATTACAACAATATAATTACATAACAAAATACGTGTATACACCAGGAGATGCTCTGTCACGGAGTAATATGTACATTCATTATATCAACATCATTTATGCAGGACACTGGCATTTATTTATAAGATAGCTTAGAAATAAATTCTTCTATGGAGTAAAAGCAGTTGTCAATTGAAAATTCTCTTAATATTTTCCAGAATATAATTTTATCACCTACCAAACATTTATGATGAGTTGGGAGTTTATTGGACGTATGTTTCAGTGAATATCATACCTACTTTTGAACAAATAATTTGTAATCTTTGTGAAAATCATTTTTACTTCTAATGACACAATTGGGTGTTTTACTTTTTGTTTCCAGGTGACTAAAAAGTAAATTAATGTTTATATTTACTCTGCCACCAATGTTAAAATTCCTATGTTCTTGAACATTTCTCTTCATGAAATTCTCTACTAAAACAATGCATAATAATTATTACTCGCTTCTAGGCTTTAAATACTGATGGTTTGATTAGCCTAGAAGATTATTTCATTTGATGTTAAGGAACAAAAAGCTCAATAATTTTGTTTCTTCATACTGAGTTCACCTGTGGTTGAAATTATATGAACTGCAAATGTTATTACATACAATCACTTCAGTAAGTTAGAGACAGCACTCTCCAATTTAAATTATCATCAATATGAAAAACTGGAGATTTTACTGTTTACCTGTTGAATTGACTTGGTTAACAAATTTTATATCTAAGGCTGTAGAATATCTGCATCATATACAGAACTGCGTATATTAAATTTACTTAAAGTTTAATGACAAGCAATTACCTGTGAACCAATTTTTAATACAATCACTTTCACAATTTGTAATATGGTCAGTAGAGATATCAGAAGTATTTTTCATTTAATTAACGTGCTTAGGTAATCAGCAAAAAAGGATGTAATTCGTGTTTTCAACCATAACAACGGTGAGACCATTTACTTGTATCAAAAACAACAGTGGAGAGAGTAAAGAAATGTGACGTATTACTACAACTAACTATAATTACACTATAACATAAGGTAGGCAATTTACGTATATCAGGAACAATAAGAGAACCAATGAATAACCCTGACGTAATTTCCATGTGATGAACTGTATCACTTGGCAGACCATTTACATATATCAAGAAAATAGTGGGCCCAATAATGAACATTGAGTTGCTCCATATCTGATGAAATGTAACACAAGGCAGATCATTTAGAAATATCAACACAAAAAAGAAACGTGACGTACTCCTGATTTCATAAACCGACCAAAAACATATACATAATTTATGCATATCGAAAACAAAAGTGGAACCAATATAGATCCCTGTGGTATTCCACAACAATGAATGGTGTTACAAGCTATGTCATTTGCATACACCCTTAACAATAATGGACACGATATAGATCCACGTGGCAGTCCACATCTGAGGAACAGTAATACAAGGCAGATTATTTACATATATCCAAAAAATTGTTGGTCTCAATGTAGAACCCTGAGGTACTTCACATATGATGACTTACAAGGTAAACTATTTAGATATTAAAAAGAATAGTGGATCCAATAAAGAAAACTGTGATGCTCCACATCTGATGAACTGTAGCTTATGATATAGCATTTACATTTACTAAAAAAATATTTTGGTCATAATATAGAACCCTGAGGTACTTCACTTCAGATAAACCCAAGGAGAACATTCACAAATATCCAACACAATAATGCATCCAATACAGAACTCTAAGGTAATCCACGTCAGATGAACTATAACACGAGGTAGAACATTTACATATATCATAAACAATGGTGGATCCAATAAAGAAACCTAAGATACTTGATGAACTGTACCAAAAGCTAGGTCATTTACCTAACGGTGAATCATAAACAGTAATGGATTCAATATAGGTCCATGTGGTATTGCACATCTGTCGAACAGTGATACAAACCGAGCATGGTTGTTGAGTGGTAATGCTCTGGCCTCGCATTCTGGAGTACGCGGGTTGAATCCCGATCCGGGCATTCTGATTTGGATTTTCCATGGTTTCCCCAAATCGCTCCAGGCGAATGCGGGGATGTTTCGTTCAAAAGGCCATGACTGAATTACTTACCGTTTCTTGTCCACAGTCCTTTCCTGCCTCTAACGACCTCAACGATACTTAAAGCCAGAAGTAAAAAAAAAAGTAATACAACACAGAGCATTTACATACCGGTATATCAAAAAAAAAAAAAAAAAAGTGTACCCAATATAGATCGCTGATGATATTTATCGTATGGCAATTAAGACACTTTTAAGAACATTGAGCAAAATATATACACTGCAACTTTACAAGATTAAAGACATATATCTAGTTTCTTAACATAGTTTATCGATTGCTGAGTTTCCAGCAGGAAGTCCACAGGATCACCACTGTAAGATCTTATAGGACACTCTTCAATAATATGACCAATAGTCTGAATCTCTCCGCATTCGCATATGGGGGATGGTTGCTTGCCCCACTTGTACAGGGAGTGTACACATCTGCCGTGCCGAGTTCTGATTCTGTTGAGTGTGGACCAAGTTTTACAAGGTTAATCAAACAGTTGTTAATTTGGAGTACAGTCCACCCTCGCATCAAACTGTTGGTGATGTTAAAATCTTCACGAATAGCATCCCTTGTCGATTTCATTGGCGGGTTTTTCGAGCGAAGCCTATTGATGTTGGCGTCTTTAATATCTTGGTGGGTCGGTAAGTTTCTGTTGTCCATTATCCTCTTGTATTCACAAACAAGATCGCTGATGTATTCCAAATCTGATGAACAGTAATACAAAATAGACCAGTTACTCGTACATATGGGTCCACCCAAAAATTACGTCACATCAATTTCATGATTTCTGGACCCGTCCCTCCCCCCATGTCACAGGTTGTCACATTTGTGGGACCCCTCCCCTTTTCCCCTGGGGTGACGTCACATATTTTGCAATTTTAAATTTATAAGTTAAAACAGCACTTCCAAAATGATTTATTTTAGTTAAAAAATGATGCTCTTGATATAGAGCGAAACGCGTACGACACCAAAATAAACAAAATTCAATTGCATTGGCGTGTTATTCACCTTTATAAAAAATTTAATAAATCAAACATTTAAGAAAATATAAAAAAACATAAAAATCGAATTAATGATACAAAACTGAGTCATCGTGTCTCCATGGATTTGAACCCATTCCTTGATACTGTTTATATTGGCATAATAGTCACTTCATTCTTGAATTCGATAGTGTTGGGAACATTCGATGTGTCAACATCATCTTCATCTTCCACCACGAACCAAAAAGTGATACAAATTACGCACGTGATGTCACAAAGTTTATGACATGTCTCCCTCCCCCTCCCTTGTCACACCATGTCACATTGTTGACCCCCTCCCCCCTCAAGGTGTGACGTAATTTATGGATGGCCCCTATTAAAAACAATAGCGGGTCCAATACAGAACCTTGGGGCAATTTACTCCAGTTGAACTGTAACTCACGGAGATCATTTACAAATATCAAAAAAAAATAGTGGATCCAGTATAGAACCTTGGGGTAATTTACACCAGTTGAGCTGTAACTCACGGAGATCATTTACAAATATCAAACAAAATAGTGGATCCAGTACAGAACCTTGGGGCAATTTACGCCAGTTGAGCTGTAACTCACGGAAATCATTTTCAAATATCAAACAAAATAGTGGATCCAGTACAGAACCTTGGGGCAATTTACACCAGTTGAGCTGTAACTCACGGAGATCATTTTCAAATATCCAACAAAATAGTGGATCCAATATAGAGCCCTGAGGTATTTCTCAATTCGTGAACTCCCACTTGTAATAATTTGAACGCATTGAATTTGTGGCTGTGTGGTGAGTTTGGTCGGTGTTGTGGTGTTGCAGAGGCGAGGGCTCGCATCGCGGGTCCCGGCGACCTGTACGTGAAGAAGGGCAGCGCGCTGAGCGTGGTGTGCTCCATCAGCCAGGGCCCGCACGACCTGGGCACCGTGTTCTGGTACCGCGGCGCCTCCATCCTGCAGCCCTCGGTGCTGCCCAACAGCAGGCTGCGCATCGACACCGACTGGACAGAGGCGCTCACCTCGAGGCTGTACATCGCGGACGCGCGGCCTGCAGACTCCGGCAACTACACCTGCGTGCCCACGCTCGCCAGGCCCGCCAGCGTCAACGTGCACGTCATCAACGGTAAGGCCTTCCTGCCGTGTCGCTGCCGCGTGATGTTGACGGAATACTCTGGCGCCATCTTCAGGTCCAATGCTCACGCGTAGATGCACAGCCATTCTGTGAGGATCCCATAGGAACCGGTTGGATAATTGGCCATCCTGCACGACGGAAGCAATGAGGAGCCACAACGTGGTGGTATAGAGGGGTGCTAGCGCTGGGCTATACGAGGGCGAATCTAAAAGTAAGTAACACATCCAATTGATGACAATGTATGAAACCATCTACACACAGGCAAGACGGCTATGACAACATACAATGTAAGTTCACTGTAATGTAGACTAGCCTCATCGTAGTACACTCTGAGCAACATATTGCACGGCTAAATAGTCTGCACAGTCTGCCTGCCACACAATCCTGTAGGTTCTCCTAGCAATCAGAGCACAGTAATCCACATGATTATGTGTTATAGCCATAAGTTAAATAAAAAATAAACTTTTCCACATAGTCCCCAAGAAACTGTAAACATTTCTCGGAACGGTCAACTAACTTTTCGATTTCGGATGCGTAGAAATCACCTCCAGCGCTATGTAAGCACCTGGAGACAGCTGCTTTCACCTCCTCATCGTTTCTGAATCGTCCTCCACCGAGATCCTTTTTCTTCTTAGGGGGCGTCCATATATTACGTGGGGTGATATGGCGGGGGTACGGTGAAATATCAACTAGGGGGAGGGAGGGGTGCTCAACGGGAATCTCACGTGAGATTTTGAAAATATTTCTTGGACTGCAGAGTTAAAAAAAAAATTAAAAATTACGCGAAAGTCGATTTTAGGGGGGGTATTTCGTCATAAAGTGGGGATGTAACCGGCTTTGGAAGGGTGAGATTCAAAAAAAAGTTGCGAGGGCGATTTCTAGGTGGAGTTTCACGGACCATATCTCACCAGAGAGGGGAGGGGAGGGGGTCGGACCACTTCTCAACAGAAGGGGGAGGGGCTCCGGAAATCCGGGAAAACACCGCACGTAATTAATTGATGCCCCTTTACCGAACACGTGATAATCGCATGACGCTAAGTCTAGACTGTATGGAGGATCCTGCCATACCTCCCACTCGAATCGCTGCAGCAGTTTGGACGTTTGGCGGACCGTGTGAGGTATTACGTTATCGTGCAACAAAATCATCATCATGTGTTCGGCAGTAGAAAATGATTTCGGAGGACGACGATTCAGAAACGATGAGGAGGTGAAAGCAGCTGTCTCCAGGTGGTTACATAGCGCTGGAGGTGATTTCTACGCATCCGGAAACAAAAAGTTGGTTGACCGTTCCGATAAATGTTCACAGTCTCTTGGAGACTATGTGGAAAAGTGAAGTGAACTTCCATTGTATGTTGCCTATGTGTAGGTGGTTTCATAAACGGCCTCTTAAGACGCTTCTGTGTCAGGGAACGGCAGTGCAGCTCCGTTTGTCACAGCGTGGGCATCAAAACTGAAGATGGCGGCAGAGTAAACCGTCGAAACTTCGTCTTTCATCAACATCATCCGGCAGCGAATCCGTGAAAATTATATTTCATCCACACTTTATTTACAGCTTACAAAACACTAATGTGACCTCACTAAGAAAACTATCCATCTGTATTGGGCCCCTATCAGAAAGGGTTAATGAAGGTATTGGAGAAGGTCTGAAGAAGAACCGTCCATTTTGTTACAGGTATATATTCCCTATTCGTTGGTCATGTCAGAAGCTAACTCAAAAGTTCTTGACAGACCTATTTCAGGGTAACTGCAAACACACTTCACGAGCGGCAAGATACCTCTATAAGAATGACTGAGAAAATATTAAAAGAGAAAACAGAGCCAGAAATAATTAATTATTTTCTACACTAATTTTCTCCATGAGCGTTTAATGAATGGAATAGGATAGATTAAACGAGAGAGAAAACTTAGAATCCGACAGGAGTTCGGCTCAAGAAACCCCTCAGGCCAGCCTGATCCGATTTTTCAACGGTTTTGCTAGGTAGCTCCAAGAAAAATCCGCGATGGTTCCTCAAAATATACCATGGGCGCCTCCTGCCATATCACGCAATTCCCTTCTGATGCTTCAAGGATTACATATTGGGATTGGTGCAACGCAGCCTGCACCATGTATTTCTAGTGAATTGTCGAGTGATAGTAATTTAGTACAACAGTTCGCTAATTAATCAGTCTAGGTGTTGTCAACATGGTCAACACGGATTGGTAAACACGGAATGAAGATAAATGCAAAGAATAGTCAGCTTATGAGATACACAAATAAAAAACAAAAGGTTAATTATGAATATAAGGTGGGGAAAGAATTGCTTGCTGAAGACTTGAAATATAAATATCTTGGCATTACTTTTGATAACAAACTGAACTGGGCAGGACACATTGGACAGGGGGTAGGTAAAGGTTTCAAAGTGCTGCACTTGTTGGAGAGAGTGATGAGGGGATGTACGAGAGAAGTCAAGGAACTGGGTTACAAAACTTTGGTCAGACCATTGCTCGAATATGGTAGTGTAGTATGGGACCCTCATTTTGCGTATCAAATACAGGAAGAAGAGAGGGTGCAAAAAAGAGCTGTTAGATTTGTTTTTGGAAATTATCGCAGAATGCAATCAGTGACAGATATGATAAAAGTGCTGGGATGGGATTCATTGCAAGACAGGAGAAGGATGAGGAGGGTCATGGGAGTGTACAGGGCATATACTGGCGATGAGGCATGGAAAGATATTGCAATAGGTATGAAAAGTAGTGCATGGATGGGAAAAGATGACCATGACCACAAGCTGGCACTCGATTGCATGCACAAGGGTGTGGGAAGATTCTCTTTTTTAGGTAAGGGTGCCAGGGATTGGAATGAGTTACCAAGAGAAATGATGAATAATTTACCGAAAACTTTGAAAGAATTTAAAGATAAAATTTACAGAGGGCAAATGTAGGTGGGTGCAGGATAGGGGTAAGATGGGTGTGTAGGGAAATTGCCACCGGATCCTGTGCTCCGTTACAATTAAATTAACATCATAATCAGTCAGTTTAGTCATTAAATGACGTGGCCTCATAGAATCATGTGTTCGGGTAGTTCGGCCTGAATGGGTAAGAACAAAATAATAGATACTAATAGAATTGTTAATAATATTAGTTTTCATCGTGTTGTAACCCGCATGTATTACGACAAATGTGAAACTATTTTAGACCGTAAGAATAGGCAATTCAAGGTTATCTAGAATATATTGAGAATGGTAAATGTTTAAACTCTAGCAAAAGTCTTTTTAATCTTTGCTTTGCACCTTACAACATACTAAATAAAATTGTCAGAAATTAACCGGCGGATAAAATTTCTTGTCATACCTTCCTGGCTATATTTCTCCAATCATTAACAATGACTCTTTAAAATATAACAGATTCCTTTCGAAAATCACACACACATGAATACTCTTTAAGGCGCACACACAAATACATCGGCACAAATCCGTTGAGCTGGTATTTTACCTACTGCTGCCATATTGTTTCTCCACGCACCTCCACATTAGTCACGCTGTGGCAGGTATCTCAAGTTCACTGTCTGGCTCGATAAATTGATATCTCGCATACCTCTGTATTGTCAGCACAGGATGGAAGTCCATTCATGTCACCTCTTTCACTGTCTCCACTTGTTAGTAAGATAGGATCACAGAGTGTTATGTGATTATCAGTTTGACGGAGCGTTTGTGAGTCCAGTAAAATTAGCCAGGAAATTATTCCGGCAAACAATGCCGTGTTGATACTGTTCTGAAGTGTCAACAATATAAATCTCCGAGTTCAGTGTAGAACAAAAACCTGACGCAAGTAAACAATTTTCTTATATCTTTTATACATATATATAGACGTGTGTTTCCCTATATTTTTCAGCCACCACTACCTGGCACAGATCACTGGTGTTTGTGTGTGGAAGTAGCATGAGGTTTCCTGTCGTGCACAACGTTGGCCGAATGCCGATAGCTGTGGGGATGTGGAAGATATGATGGTCAAAAATAGTCGATGCATGGCGTTTTCGTATTGTGTATCCTTATACTTCTCTTTCCTGCCACAACTACATAGGATAGACCATTGATGTTTGTGTGTGGTAATAACATTGAATCTCCCGTCGTGCACTATGGTGGTTAGATGTCGGTAGCTATGGAGGTGTGGGAGATATGGTGGTTGAAAGTGGTTGACCTGCACCACTTTCATATTTCTACAAAAGATGTAATTGCCATGGTGTTTCACTTTTCAGCCAAAACTATCTAGCGCAGATCACTGGCGTTTGTGTGTGGTAGTAGCACAGAGTCTCCCGTCGATCACAACGTTGGCCGATTTTCGGTAACTGTGGGAGTGTGGAAAATATGGTGGTTGAAAGAGGCCGATAAAGGATATTTTCGTATTTCGACCAAAGACATTTATCTCCGTATATGTCAATTTGCTGCCACAATTAGATAGCATAGTACATACCCATAAATACCCTACGCAGTTCACTGATGTTTATGCGTGGTATTAGCCTCGAGTCTCCCATTGTGCACTATGGTGGTTACATATCGGTGGCTGTCAATTATAAATCTTTACAATAACGGTGGAAGTCGTGGGCATCAGCTAGTTTTCTTATATCGGAAAATGATTGACGGCAATAGGCATCCACTTCATTAATACCAACTTTTTTTAGAGTCGTATTCTTAAAGTTTTTTGCGTCACAGGGATTGCTTGGTATTGAGCCTAAGGCACAGGACTAAAATTGTTCTCTTTCATTCCGGTTGATGCAGATTAAAACCAGTTGTTACTGTTCCCGGGCAAAGTATTTTAGGTGTATCTGTAGCAAAGGGTGTTGCGGAAAAGCTAAGGTTTACCATGTGCTATCCAATACCAAATGGCAAGATGGATGAAAGAATTCATATAAGCGCCACACGTCATGTCACTCCACATCACGCCATGTCAAGGACATTACACGCCATCTCGTGACATATCCAACCATGATGCGTCATGTACCACCATTACATGCCACATAGCGATTAATACTCCTATGACACGCCACATCACACAATGTTACACCATGTACCACCATGTGAAGATAAGTCATGCCATGTCACGCCTCGTCAGGCTATGTAGCACTATATCACGCTGCGGCAGTTCATGCCACGTCGCGCTACGCTGCGTCACGCCATGATCCGCAACGACCCGCGACGTCGTAACATGTCATGCCACATCACTCCACACCAACTCATATCTGGTCACATCACGTCCCGCCACGTCATTTCACGTTACGCCACGTCACGCTATATCACGTCCCATCATGTCACATCGCCCCATGTCCCGCCACGTCACATCACATCTCGTCACGTCACGACCAAGCACGCCATACCACGTTACACTATGTCACGCTGTATCACGTCCTATCACGCTATATCACGTCGCATCACGCCATATCACGTCCCGCCACGTCGCATCACAACACGTCTCGTCACGCTACGCCATTCCACATTACTTCACGTCACGCTGTATCATGTCCCTTCACGATATATCGCGTCCTGTCATGTCACGTCGCGCCATGTCCCGCCACGTCATATCACATCTCGTCACGTCACGTCCCAACACGCCATTCCACGTCACGCTATATCACTTCCCATCACGCTATGTCATGTCACATCACGCCATGTCCCACCACGTCACATCACTTCTCATCACGTCACGTCCCGTCACGTCATTCCACGCTACGCCACGTCACGCTATACAACGTCATGTCACCTCACGTCCCATCACGCCATTCCACGTTACGCCACGTCACGATATATCACGTCCTGTCATGTCACATCACGGCAGGACCCACCACGTCAATTTCTGGAGGCACCTTTTTCATTAACGTGTTATGTAACTCCTGACGGCCTCTAAAAGCATACAATTCCAACTACTGACGGAAGTAGAGGACAGAACACGCTTGGAGACTACGTAGCTGCAAAGAAATTTGGTTGGGCACTTTCTAGGAGGGCGTTTCCGCTGGGCTGCGCCCAGCACTCGACTCGCATGCAGAGGTCGATGTGGCCAGGGTT
This sequence comes from Vandiemenella viatica, assembly GCA_031002005.1. Lineage (NCBI taxonomy): Eukaryota > Metazoa > Arthropoda > Insecta > Orthoptera > Morabidae > Vandiemenella > Vandiemenella viatica. The sequence goes on along the minus strand of JARYHS010011408.1, from coordinate 13,314,491 downwards.
CAGCGCCACCGCGGCCACTGCGACCGTCTTTTGTCACGAACGCCCGAGGCGGACTCAATGAGCCGCGAAATCACCGAAACCTCTCCCACGACCGGGAGGCGGGACGCCCGCAGCGCCGCCGCCGGCTTTTAGTGGAACTGCGCGGCCGTGCCTCACGTCGCGGCGTTTACGCTGCTGGATTTGCTGGCAGTGGAGCTGCAGCCATATTGCAGCGGCCGCCACGGGCGACAACTCGGGGGTAGATACGACAACATAGCGCGCCACAAAGCGCCGCAGCGTCGTAATAAACACGCCAGCGAGTGCCGAGTGGCACGCACCAGAGGGCAACGCAAGGCACATGCAGAAACTCTGACACACTACTGTCGCAAATACTCTGTAACTCAGTGTAGGGAGAGTGCGGGATGGAATCTCCGTCCAGCGATGCAGGTCTTGATTTTTCCATGGGCGACACAGGTAAAGGTACGAGGCAGTGGGTTCTCACAGATTTCTAGCCGTTATTCCCGTTGTATTAGCGGAGGTAGAGCTCCACATTCCTGTTTCCTGACCGTAGGCACTAGACTGGACGTTGTGGGATTACCATCACAATGATTTAGATAAAGGTACTGACACGAATTAAAATAATTCAGACTTGTCGAGTCTCGCTTAACCGACCTTCGCTTATCAGACATTCCGTATTATCCGACTCGCAAGACACACACTGTGAATCTATTTTCCTTCCCAGCGTACCATTTATACTTACAATGAAGAAATTAGCACGGAAAACATGGATGTGTAGATGCAACTGGTGAGGACCTTAATGAGTGGCTTGCCCTTGATGACTTGTATGAAGTCACTGGCGAAGACATTGTCAGCATTGTTAACAACAGTGAAAAGGAAACAGAAGAGGAAAAAAACGTAGTTGATAAAGATGGTGCCAAAATAACACTCAATGAAGGATTCAACGCCCTTGAAAGAGCACTGAAATACACGGAGCAACAAGAAGAAACCTCCAGCACTGAAGTGTTGTTTCTACAGAGAATGCGTGACCTGGCGATGAGAAAAAGACACTCAGCAGGCAAGCAGAAGTCTATCACAAACTTTTTAAAACAAAATTGAATATACATCAACCTATTTTTATGCTTTTGAATTGTATTGCACAATGAAAGTAATTACTGTACTGTATACGCTTTATCGATAATATGACATCAGCAACCATTTACGATATTGTTGTTTCTTCTTTCCCTATTAACCGGCGACCAACAACCGTACCTACATTGCCAGCCGCACGTTTTTTACTTTAGACTGGCTCGTTCAAACTCTCTGGCTTGTGGAGGATATGCAGGACTTCAAAAGATGTTTTTGTCTGTTTTTTCTGTCTTATTCGTTCCCAAAGGTCATAATTCGTTTTGCTGAGGTTGGCGCCAACCAGACGGGACGGGAAGAAGATAACTGACCTGTTATTCTACAGCTCCGTTAAATTCTGAACAAAATATTCCCATATTTACCTGTTACTCAGGATATAGTCTCCCTCACTCTCACCACAGTAGAAAATAGATTGCTTAGTAACCTATTAACTTATTTTATAAGGCCGAGATTTTCCTCGCTACAGAGGTTTTACTCCAACTTAACAAAACTCTGAACATAGAACTTGACTTCATCTTCTCAAAACATTTATGTATATCTTGCTCTTCTGCACATAATCACCGAGCGTGGTGGTGTAACGGATAGCGTTCTGGCCTCGCATTCGGGAGGATGGCGGTTCGAATCCCCGTCCGGGCATCCAGATTTGGGTTTTCCATGGTTTCCCCAAATCACTCCAGGTGAATGCCGGGATGCTTCCTTCAAAAGGCCATGGCCGAATCCCTTCCAATTCCTTGCCCCCATCCTTTCCCGTCTCTAAAGACCACGTTGTTAAAAAGGGACGTTAAACTGTTACAAAAAAAAAAAAAAAAAAAAATGCACATAATCTTCTCATTGCTGTTTGTATACTTTGCAGCAAGGTATTTACGGGCCGTCATTTTTTCGTCCTGCCTTTAACATCCCATTCCTGTACAAGTCTTGCTATCCTCGTGCCTTCCATCCTCCCTGCATGGCTATAACATTCCAATCTTTTTCGTTCTATAACTTCATACATTTCACTTCCACTTCTATTAGCAGTATTATTTCGGAATGCCTTACCTTTTCCTTTTCTTGAAATTCTTGCTGATCTTCTCTAGAACTTTATTTCTAACGCTTTCAGCTTCTTAATAAGTTTTTGGTTGATTGTCCAGGTTTCTGACCTATATAATACCAATAGAGTTCTTTTAATTCGCGAAACAAGGTCATAACATAAATCGTTATCACAGCTGAAAAATTTCATAGTAAACTTCTATTCATATATAAATAGAATGGTTACAGTCTTGTGATTCACATAAAAATTATAATGATAAGTTTGAGGTATGTTTATACTCGTTCTGTTTCACCACAAACATACCTTAACGGAAGTGTGAAAATTTCTTTTTGTTTTCATTTCTAAATCAAAGTAGTTTCTATTAACGTCCACTAAAAAGCACATAAACCTTATTGGTATTTGGCAAACAATACCAAGCTGTCAACAGATTGAAAATGCGACCAACGAAATAAGCGTTATTTTTATTCGTTTCCATCTGCTGGAATTCTAAATGAGAATTCCAGACAAGCGTCCGGTTTATTCAGCGGCTACACCCTGGAATTCCAGATCGTCGACCGTGAGATGAAAGTTTCAACTGACCACAATCCCGCGTACAGAGAACGTTTCATTATTTCGCAACCTGTATCGCCATCACGGCGACATTTTACATCTATTACGGTAGCCTTATGCACAAAAACCGCGTCCAACCACGCATAGCAAGTTCTATATAAATGCGGGAAATGAGTTTTGAAAGTAAACACAAATCACAGAAAAACAATTCTCGTATTGGTGTAGTGACAAAACGTTATGAGATCTTCTTCTGAGCCAAGTCTACGCTTTACAGTGTGTATTCACTTTCCTTTGTGAAACAGAATGGTATCCCTCGGTGTTATAGAATTTATTTAGAATCACAAAAATTATACTGACCTGCCCAATGTACAGGTCATTTTTTAGTAAACCTATATAAATACCTTAAACTCATAGCTTTATTAAATTTACAAATACATAAAAGCCAAGATTTCCCTTGCACTTTTTCGAGTATAACAAGTGTATATTATGCCTTCCATTCCAGTAAAAATTATGACATCCAAACTGAGCATAGGAACAAACTAAAATTTAATATGATAGTTACGTTTACTGGTCTCTATGCATTAAACAAATCTCAGGTATATAGTTTCATCCAGAGCAAAAAAATGTAACCTACAAATTTGTGGCATAATTTTTCATGTTTGGGTTTCTAATCAAATAAATAAGGGGAAAAACACCAATATTAGACTTTTATTATGATTTAGGGATGAAACCATTTACCGTATGTGTACCAAATTGCTTGTTTCTAGGATTACTGAAAGTACAGTGGAATTTTGAAGTCGGGGTGTCGTGGTCGAAATAAAATTTTGAATTTCACTAACTTCCAAAGTAACAAAAGAAAAGAAGTAAAATTTAATACACTGGTTAACCTCAGTGAGTTCACTCTACTATGAAAATCTGAGGTACATAAAGTTATTAGGGTAGAAAGCGATTTCACGTTAGGGTTAGATATATGGAATATGGAAATTTACGAGTTTCAGACTTTTCTTGTAATATGTGGGTAAAATGTTATCTATCAAATTTCAGCTTTCTACGACTTATCAGTCAGTCAATGAGTGACAAAGTCGTTAAAATTGGCATATTATTACCGTTCGAATTAAGAACAATTACAAAATATAATTCAGTATGTTTGCTACGTTTGCTGATACCTATAAGAACATAAAAGAAATTTTAGACACATAGCATTAATACAGCCAAAGAAACTGAACTACAAAAATAAGCCGAATCGCTTCGAAAAAAGGGTAGGCAGTGCCGCCATTCACACATCTTGGCGGGTGCTTCTTCTGTCGATAACAAAAATCTAAATCATTCTGGCTGATCGCATTCAGTTTTCGACCATTTAATCTGCAAAAACAGTTAATTATTTAGCTGCGATGGAGCATACGCATCGCTAGTAATTTCCCTACATATCATACTACAGTAGAACTCCAATTATCCAAATCATTTGGGAGCTGACCCCATTCGGATAATCGGATTTTTTCCGAAAAAGGGTCTATTTTAATTAATTATTGTATGTATGTTGAAAATGCATTCTTTTCCAAGATATTTTTGATGCTTCTTCACTTCAGGGATGAAAATTTCGCCGTACCACTCGGTAAACAAAGCTGCAGTTATCCGAAATTTGGGTTGGTTTTTATAAAAGAGGGGAAGCCTTTCCGCATTACGTTTCCGTCTTAGTTAAAAAAGCGATTCGGATAATTGGAGTTCTACTGTATATTAAATTCTGTCAGTGCAATTTCATAATCCATCTTGTTTTGCCTTTCACAAATTTCAATGTTAAATTCCTTCAGTGTCACCATCACCTATAGACGAAAACTTTCCCAGTCCTTTACACCAGAATCGCGAGTCATGTTTTGTTATGTTCATCTCTTTCTTTCTACGCGACTCTATCAATATCCTTTCAAGTCTATTCGCCAATATAGGACGTAACACTCGCATGACCCTCTTCACCCTCCTCCTGTCTTCCAATGAATCCCAATCCGGGTCCTTCGGTTACTCAGAGTCCAGAGACAAATCTAGCAGCCATCATAAGCACCCCCACCAACTACCGTATTTGATACGCAAAATGTTGGTTCTGTACTGCACCATCATATTCAGGCAATTGTCTGACCAAAGTTTTATAACACAGTTCCGTAACTTCTCTGATATCCCCTCATCATTCTCTCCAGTAAATGAAGAATTTTGAAACCACTTCTTACAACGTGCTCGATGTGTCCTGCCCAGTTTAGTTTATTATCAAATATTATGCCAAGGCGTTTACGCTTCAAGCTTTTAACAAAAAATATTGAGAAACAACCTTTAGTTTTTATCTGTGTATGTAATAAGTTGACATCTCGTGGCATTTATCTTCATTCGAGGTTGATCTACGCAGTTATATTCTTCGTTTAATCATCTAGCATAATTTGAGTGTTAAATTGCTTCGTCATCTATTTTTATGATTTAAAAATTTTAATTTCCTTCATCGTTTTTGGTAAATGATTCATCACTACAATTTGTAAGTTTTTCCAATCCCTGACACCCTTACCAACAAAAGAAAACTTTTCCACTCCCTTTTACATGAAATCGACCGCCTGTTTGTGGTCATGGTCATCCTTCATCTTCTATGCACTATTACTAATTATTTGACCAAAATCCCTCCAAGCCCCATTACCATAATGCCTCGTACATTACTAGCACTCTCCATCCTCCTAATGTCATCCAATGACTCCAAATCCAGTTCGTTTATCATATCAGGTACCAGATGGGTCCTGCGATAATTTGCACAAACAAATCTAACTGCTCTTCTTTGCACGCCCTCCAACTTCTGTATTTGATACACACAATGTAGATTCCAAACTTTTTTTTTTTTTTTGCTGTCGTCAGCCTTTCTACCGGTTTGATGCAATCTTCCATCCTTTCCTATCCTGTGCTAACCTCTTCATTTCTACAAACCCCTTACAGCCCACGTCCTCAATTATCTGCTTCATATATTCTGATCTCTGTCTTCCTCTACAGTTCTTACCTTCCACTGTCCCCTCCACTAACAAATCAACCAATCCAGCATGTCTCAAAATATGACCTACCAGCCTGTCTCTTATTTCTGTAAGCTTCTTCCACAAACTTCTTCTCTCGACCATCATTTCCAAAACTCGTTCGTTTCTTACTTTGTCTGTCCACTTAATTTTCAGAATTCTTCTGTAACACCACATTTCAAATGCTTAAATTTTTTTGTTTCCGGTATTCCTAAATTCCATGTTTCGCTACCATAAAGTGCTGTGCTCCACATAAAGAGTTTTAAAAAGTTCTTTCTAATTCCTAGATCAATATTTGAAACTAAAAGATTTCTCTTTTTCATGAAGGCTAGAGCTATTCGGCTTTTAACATCATTCCTGCTTCGGCCATCGGTTGTAATTTTACTTCCCAAATAACAGAATTCACTTACTTCTCCTATTCCATTCGATCCTATTTTTATATTTAATCTACTAGTATTGGTATCATTTCTGCTACATTTCATCATTTTTGTCTTGCTTCGATTTATATTCAGTCCAAAATCGTCCTTCAGTATTTTGTTCATGCCATTCAGTAACTTCTCAATATCCTCAGCCCTCTCTGCTAACATGACAATGTCATCAGCAAATCGTAGCATACTGATTTTTTTCTCCCTGAAAACTTATGCCACATGAAATTTTTTCTTTTACTTTCTTTATTGCTTCTTCTACATGCAAGTTGAATATTAACGGGGATAGACTACAACCTTGTCTCACACCCTTTTTAACTGATGCATGTCTCTCATGATTCGCTACTTTTATTATAGACACTTGATTCTTATATAGTTTATAGAGTATTCTTCTATTTCGAGACTTTAGACCTGACTTATTTAAAATTTTGAACATCTTTTCCCACCTAACATTATCAAACGCTTTTTCTAAATCAACAAATGCCACAAAAATATCTTTGTTTTTCTTGATCGGCGCTTTAAGTATTAATCTTAAAGACAGAATTGCTTCCCTTGTACCGCGATTTTTCCTAAACTCAAACTGATCTTCACCTACTATCTCTTCTACTACCTTTTCCAAACTACACCACCAAATTCAACCAATGATCTGACCAAAGTTTTTTTTACCCAACTCCCGAACTTCTCTGGTACAACCTCTCATCACCCTCTCCAGTAAATGAAGGAGTTCGTAACCTTTTCCTACCGCCTGCCCAATGTGCTCTGCCCAGTAGAGTTCGTTATCAAACGTTATGCCAAGATATTTACATTCATGCAATAGGCTATTTGACTGTATTGAAAATATATTATAAATTGTTGTTATTTGCATATATTGATGCTTAAGGAACCTATTTTTTATAAGTTTAGTAAGATATAATCGTTATTATTAATGAAAACGTAAAATAAAATTCAGTATAATTTAACTGTTCTCACGTGACCGAAAACGCTCGGTGATTGGTAGTCGCTTCTATGCCGTAACGTGTCGGTAAATTTTGTCGTTCAGGTGTTGTGTTCACTGTCGTCTAAGTTTGTTGGTTACTTTTCTTGTTTACTGCTGGTTATTTCGCGTGAAACACTAGTTTTTCTCTGAAGATGAATTCTTCTAGAACTCGACGAAACAAATCGAAAATAAAAAAATTAAATTTTTGATATTTCGCTTGGTTTTCGAGATATAACATGTTAAAAATCAGTCACAGGTATAGTTCCTTCTGCTTTTTGTGTTTTTTCTTCTGGTCCAGGTCGTATTTCAACCTAGCAACAATCACTAGGACAAAAATAAAACACCTAAAGAGCATTTCCACAGCGCAGATATGGTGAAAAAAATTTCCGGTCCAGGCCGGATCTCACCCAAACCTCCTCATTTTTGAGACTAAATATCACGAGAACTAAGCGAGATATCAAAAAACTTAATTCTTTATTTTCCATTTGTCTCGTGAAGTTACATACGAATTCATCATCAAAATTTGGCCATAGCGACATTTTTCTTCTGGTCCAGGCTGTATTTCAACCTAACTACGTCAATTTTGAGATACGATATCTCGAGAACTAAGCGAGATATCAAAACAATTTATTCTTTACTTTCAATTTGTCTCGTCGAGTTCTATAAGAATCAATCATCAGATTGTGGCGCCATGGTAATGATAGAATCCCCGTATTTTCTTACATATTCCTATAGTTTACTGTACACACTGTTTCCGGCATCACTTCATTACATTGTGTGTCTTTTTTTTTAATATTGAATTGTGAATAATGTTTTGAGTGATTATTTTATTAATATTCCCTACACAATTGGGTTTAATATCAAATGATATGCAAGCTATTACATTTAATGCCTTAAACAAGACATTCCTTCTCCGTCATTTAATCACAGTTTATTGGTTACCTAGTCCCAATGTAGCAGTACAAAATTTCAACTGCCACAGAAAAAAAAAGTATGTAGGTAACCAATCATACATCCTAAATCAAATTAATAAAGAATTTTGCGGAAATATAATAATGCCAGAAATATTTTATGCCGAAACAATGCCTTTGTACAAGATAATCTGGTAATTGTAAATACTAGCCACTACCGTAGATGAAAAGATACTACAAAAATGACGTTTTGTATCAAAATACTTGTTCCAGGGATCTTGATTATCAGTTCACTTTACACTTAAATGATGCAATTTTCGTGTGATATCACTTCTCGTTTTACTTAATATGAAAAAAAAAAAACTCTTAGAAAATTCTGTATCACTCATTATTAAGTCATTATGTAGGCATAAATAAATAGTACTGCCGGCATAGTAAAGTTCAGTCGATAATAATTTTCGAAAACGGAATCCATTACTAATAATCCAATATCGAAATGTACAAAACCTGCCACAAGAACCTAGATTTTTAACACCACCGTAAAAATGTGTAATAGAATAGAATAGAATATGGATCGTTTACTTACATTACAATGATCCTCACAGAAGAAGATGTTCGAATTAATCGCAACATCGTCTGGATTCCTGCGGGCGAGCAGCAGCCACTTTTTTGTTATTTAGCGGCTTTTGGAATACTGACAAATAATTTTTGGGGGGTTTTAATAGTAGTGTTTGTACATTGGAGCACAGCACACCATTTATAAGACATAGTTCTAAAAATTTGCATACAAATTCAGCCAACAAACAACACTTTACTTATAAACAGAGATATCCCTTCCTAGCGTGTGACGTCATGGGCGTCGTTGGCATGCAACAGGTTGCAAAAGAGCGTTTTGGCGGGCTTTTAAAAACTTTAAATTTTAACTTTGAATTTTGCGTAAAATAAGCACTTTATTCAAAAAACAAAAAGCATCCTATGAATAACGTGAACCAATAAACAATTTAAAACAGTTTCCCAAAAACAGTCAAATAACCAAACTGAACCCACCCGATATTCATAAACAATCCTTAGTTTTTTATCTGTGAACCTAACAAGTTGACACCTCGTGGCATCTATCTTCATTCCATGTTGTTAAACACAGTTATATATTCTGTACAGGTCACCTTGCAGCTGTTCACACTCCTCTCCACTTTATATATATGTAACATTATGTCATTTGCAGACAACTTCTGACTTTAAACCGTTGTCAGAATACGTTAGAAGGACCCTGTGCAACTCTCACATTCACATATAGCTCTTTTAATTCTAAATTTCCTACTCTAACGTTTTGCGTTCTATATTTTAAAACTCCGCTGCCCATCAACTGATTTTTTTCATCAATTCAAAAGGGCTTTTTACTATATTTTCCAGTAGTTAAAGGGCTAATTTTAATCAAATACCTTGGAAAAGTCAGGCACCAGCTTGGCATCCATTGTCTAATTCATTCAAAACATTTCCAGTGATCGCGAAAGGAGAGTTATTAGTATAGTAGCAAATTGCCATGTTATTTCAATATTTATCACAGATCTCACTCTTAAATGCCTGCGAGTTACTATCGTGACGCGAGGATTCCTTACACACATTGTGTTCTGAACTGAATTAACTAAATAAATTCGAAACTTTATTTAAGATAATCAGTAATAAGCGTATTTTTTCAGAAAATATAGAGTTTATAATTTGTTTTGTGTTTTTTTCCGAATTGTATCACTCCTACGAATTCACCGTAAACCCGTGGCGATGTACTAACGTAAGCGTCTTAGCATCGAAAAAGATTTTTTTTTAAATACAAATAATATAAATTGTTCTTCTTAAGACGCCGTCTGCAAACGAAAGTTATGTTAGTAACTCACGAAGCCACTTCTGATATTCTGTGCCATCTTCAAGCTTCTTTCTGCATTGAATTCCTCCGTCTCTCAACAGACAGCTCCCATTCACTTTTCCTCCATTAGTAGTTGAACCCTCTCACCCCTGAAAATTTCTGTATCCAAGGCAGGCGCAAAAGTCGACGATAAAGATAGAAACCTTTCAAAGGCGTCAATTTATTTTTCAGCGTTTGGTTTCGCGGAGTAGCTTTCACATTCATGTAGGAACACGAAGAATATTTAAAAACGGATCTTGCGTATTGGCAACTGCAGACTGAGTTCGGATCTTGCAAAGAATTACGTTAACGAACTTACAACAGCCCTGAGATCCAAACAATTTCATGAATTGTTATTTTAAGAATTGTGTATAGCAAGCTGAGACTTGATTAATTGTGGTTTTGTATATTTTGCGTATAATTAATTGTGAATTTGTGTGGATAAACATCGTTTTGTGGATAGAAACTGTATAAATACTATTTAATATGTTCAAGGACAGAACTATCAATGAAACATTGAATAAAAGTTTGTAACTCTAAGTGTTGATGTGAGCAACGATGTTTGGAGGACAACTTTCGACTGATTTAGGCAGATAATTTGTGTGTAAATACTTGTAAATGTCTTTAATATTCATTTTCATGTGTTTCATGACGGTTGTAAATGATCTTGTATTAATTCTGATTGTTTTGGTTTGGATTTAGTTGTCAAAGTATTGTTAGAATTCGAAAAACGTCGGTCGGAACTTTTTGAACAATTCTGGATGATTCTGAAGTGTCTATTTAAATCAGAAACAAGAGTTGCTAAATCTGGTCTCAAAACTCACTAGATTGCGGTATATTTAGAATTAAAAAATTCGCTAGAAATCACCAAATAAAATAAAGGAAAACCGTAAGGTAAGTAACATAAAAATATTTTAATTATTAGTATTTTCATTAAATTAATCGTAGCATTCTATTAAAAACCAACATCAAATTTCCTTAATCGGTATTTCACCTTCATCCATTTTGTCAATCGTTGGAGTTGCAGAACTTGCAGATGTGGAAGGATCAGATGAATCATCAGTCTAAGATTTAAAAGAGTGTTTATCATCTTCATCAATTGCAGGAATCACAATATACATAAAATCGTAACGGTAGCATATTTTTTTTTTTTTTTTTACAATTCTGATTTATTTGTTATAAAAAAGAATGCAATCAAGGGTATTTACAGCTATTCTATTTCTCAAAATGTTTTTAAGAATGTTCATAGTACCGAAAATTCTCTCTACTGAGGCATTATAGTGACAAAGTGATAGGATATGGGTAAATCATTAGTCAAAGAAACGAATTTATTCCAGCAGCATTCTTGTGTTGGGTAAGCCATATTCCGTTTTCAATATAATATGTACGCTATTATTTATGCGTGTCATGACAAAGGCATTACCTTCCCCAATTCCAATAAAAATTTTCGAAACTCTTCAAGGTTGAATATCACTAACAATCACCAAATATTTTTCAGCGATAAAATGTTTAAGAATATTGCTTTCGAGCTTCAAAATTCACTAAAACGAGCGACAAAATCGCTAAAGTGGAAACATTGATTTAAACGCTCAGAGAGAGTTGTTAGTCAGTAGTCTGGGACGTGTCTGATCTTAATCGCTGGATATTTATTTTATGTTTCTATTCAATATCTTTGGATCGAAACGAAGCCTGTTGTAAACCGTTATTACAGTGCGCAAGGGAGAATGGGAAAGTGATTCTTCGAGTATTTACTTCATGCAACCAAATACTTATCAAACTGTTTCCACCCCAGCTCAGTTCTGCATTTTATCGTTCATTTGGAGTCATGTTAATCATCCATTACGATACTAAGGACCACACTAGGCCAACTGTGTTACCATTTTTCCTGAGGTTTGCTCTTACTACCTTTTTAGACAACACCATCGTTTTAGTTCTGAAAGGATTTACTTAAAACTATAGTTAATACAAACATTAACTTGGATAATTCGCTACTTAACAATTATTACGGCTAAAATCTTGATCCTTGATTGTTGAAAGTTTAGGCAAACACAGTTTGAATTCATAAATCGACTGTTCTCCTAATCCTGATTTAAATGCAATGAAATCGCATTAATGTTGCCAAGGATTTTTAATCTACTCGTTGCTATTGCTACAGTTGTTGCTTTCACAACAGACTCTGGATCTTCACTTTCCATGATTTAATCATGTAACGAATGTCAAATTTAATTTATTTCACTAACAAACTCCATTTGATAATGTCGGATGGGAGAAGATGTTCAAAATTTTAAAGAAGTCAGGCCTAAAATATCGAGATAGATGAATACTTTATGAACTATATAAGAATCAAGTGGCTGTAATAAAAGTAGAGAATCATGACAGACATGCATCAGTTAAAAATGGTGTGAGACAAGGTTGTAATCTATCTCCGTTAATATTCAACTTGTATGTAGAAGAAGCAATAAAGAAAGTAAAAGAAAAATTTCCATGTGGCATAAGTGTTCAGGGAGAAAAATTCAGTATGCTACAATTTGCTGATGACATTGTCTTGTTAGCAGAAAGGGCTGAGGATATTGAGAAATTACTGAATGGCATGAACAAAATACTGAAGGAAGAATTTGGCCTGAATATAAATCAAAGCAAGACTAAAGTGATGAAATGTAGCAGAAATGCCACAAACACTAGTAGATTAAATATAAAAACACGAACGAATACAATTGGAGAAGTAAGTGATTTCTGCTACTTGTGAAGCAAAATTACAACCGATGGCCGAAGGAGGAATGATGTTAAAAGCAGAATTGCACTAGAAAAAAGAGTCTCCATGAAAAAGATAAATTTTTTATTTTAAAATATTGATCTAGGAAATCGAAAAACACACAGCACTTTACGGTAGCAAATCGTGGACTTTAGGAATACCGGAAAGAAGGAAAATTGAAGCATTTGAAATGTGGTGTTACAGAAGAATGCTGAAAATTAAGTGGACAGACCAAGTAAGAAATGAACGGGTTTGGAAATGATGGGTGAGGAAAGAAGTTTGTGGAAGAAGCTTACGGAAAGAAGAGACAGGCTGGTAGGTCATATTTTGAGACATGCTGGATTTGTTAATTTGCTGGTGGAGGAAACTGTCGAAGGTAAGAACTGTAGAGGAAGACAGAGATTAGAATATATGAAGCAGACAATTGAGGACGTGGGATGTAAGAGATATGTAGAGATGAAGAGGTTAGCCCAGGATAGGAAAGGATGGAGGATTGCATCAAGCCAGTCGAATGGCTGATGACAGCAAAAAAAAAGTTAGGTTATAAATATATGAAAATGAATCACCGATTGAATTTGAAACGACTAGTGATCGCCGGTTTGCAGTCGTAAAAACACTCCACAGCTCTATCTATAATGTTCAGATCCACGCCGTGCTTAGCATAACAGTTATAAATTCATCACTCGCACTTCGCATTACCTAATTCGTTTGCGATTCGACTCGCTAAACGTATCAGCGTCCCGTGGCGCGCAATTCAAACAAACTAAATGACGTCAACAACCAATGTAAGGGACTAAAGTTAAAGGAACTTCAGCTTAACACGATCGTCGCCGCGTCACCCACATATGGGTGGCGGGTATGCTTCCGTGGGGGCCCCGTCAACCAAATATGGGTGAAGCTCTTCATGTTCAAGTAAATAGGATTTTTAAGAGGAATGTAATGGAATAAGCACTGAAATATAAGTATAGCGTATAAAACATAGAAATACTAAAAATATACACATTATACTCTACCTTTTATAAATTTATATTTAGGATAATATATAACATATACTATGTCGCATAGTGTTCGTTAAAACATTCTAAACACATTTGAGATGATTTTGGACAGTTGGAACAATAGGTCGTAGTTTTTGTTTTTTTTTTGCACTTTTCTTCGCTTCTTTTTGTCGTTCGGCAGTTCACCTCTTCATCTGGTAACATCATTCTTTGGCTTGCCCTGTTGGCTCTTACGAGTCAGTAGATTGTGGGATACGTTCCTTGTTTCATTACTATTATTTTAGAGCATAGTATTTTCAGAGAATTTGTGCCCGGCGAGACTCAGCCGAATCACGCTGGGCGGCGAACGTGTTAACGGAAATCAAGAAGAACGATAATGATTTTTAGGTTAACTTAAAAGGTACATTTCTGCAATTTTGTTAACATTGTTAATTAACGATTAACAGATTATCTGTTTTCTGCCCAGCTGTTTATATAAACCAAACTCTTCACTATGCAGTAATAAGAGGTTTATCATACACTGAAGGTAGACAATTCAACTGTTATGAAAGCAGTATCATTTGTATATCTGGTATTAATAACTCTCCCATTTATCTTGGTCCCGCCTCGTTCTTCTGTCAGCGTTTCTTTGAAGATTGTCTCAGAATAAGTGTTAAACAAAAGAGGTGTCAATACACAACCCTGACAAACCGAACGTGGTGGGTGAGGACGTGGGTTCGAATCCCCGTCCTGGCATCCAGATTTGTATATTCCATGGTTTCCTCAAATCACTCCAGCCGAATTCCGGGATGCTTCCTTGAAAAACGCCATGGCCGAATTCGTTCCCGTTCCTTGTCCCCAGTCCCATCCAGTCTCTAATGAACTCAACGAGGCGTAAAGCCATAAGAAAAAACAAACCTGAAAACACCTTTTCTGATTGAAGATATTTGTGAATTTCCTTCATTGGTTTTAACATCAGCATTCTGATTCCAGGTGATACCATACTCATAGCATTAAGAGGAGTTCGTGAAGAAGGCCAATTCCTCTCAACGCGATGTGTATGGTGTGAGTAGTTTGATATCTCATGTGCTCATAATATTCTTACGGATCATTCACACTTGAACATACAACAAATGAGAATCTAACGTGGAACAGAACTACTGTTGGCAACGAGAAGCACTCTTCTCATTAAATGTACTGATACAGATATATGAATGTTCTTATATATTCATGTTTGATATTTACAAAAAAAAGGCATTGAATGCAACGATCTGCAGATGATCAGGAACTTGTACTTGAATCAGATCGCTGATGTTATGTATTATTTTATTTTCCATGTCCAGAGGCTTGTCGAAAATTTTTTTTTTTTTTTTAATGAGGTTTCTTTATCCAATGAGTTGTAGCAATCTTTTAAGTAGATCGAAGACTGATTCCATGGTAACGCAGAAAGAGAGGTGACGAAACTGCAACAAAAGAAAAGCGGCAGGAATGGTTTGTACTATTGAATAAGTGAAAATTGGTGAATGAGATAAGGAGAATGTTTTTAGTAAGACCTCAAAATGAAAAGAATCGCCTGGCTTTAATTCACTATGATGATCTATTAAACAACTGATCATTTGCACGCGTGGATAGTATCAACATTTCATTCACAATAACCATTATTATAGAAAAGTACATAGCGCATATATCGGTCGTGTTCATAATATACGCAATAATTTGTTAGGGACGATCCATATACTACGTGCCATGGTCTGGGGAGGGGAAAGGGGTTGGGTATAAAGCTGCACTGGGATACATGGGGTGGTGGAGGGGAGGGGGGATTCGGAGGCAAGCCACGTAGCTTTACAGAGGTACAGAACACACAACAGCCTACGAATATATATTTCCGTTATTTAATTATCTCCATATGTAATTTACAGTAGTTTGACAAGAGAAAAGAGTATAAATGTTTTCTGGAATCAATAAGGAAAAGGTAAGTTCCAGACGGGGGGAGGGGGGTGGTAGAGGCAAAAGCCACGCCAGGCTACATGGGGGGGGGGGGAGATGGGAGAAGCGGGAATGGAAAATGAGCAGGAGGGAGGTGGGAGGGTCAGGGGAGGGAGAACGGTCAGGGGAGGGGGGGGAGTGTCACGGGAGGGAGGAAGGGCAGGGAAGGGGGGAAGGGGGTTCAGAGCGGCCCAAAACGTTGCTATATAGTTTATGGATGCTCCCTAAATAGAAAAATTACAAAATGTCTTCTGGAATTAATAGGGAAAAAAGTTACTTGTCACACAGTGGGAAGGGGTGGGGCGTTTGACGCAAAAGACACGTCAGGGTACGTGTGTAGCTGGGAGGGGGTTCGAAATAGGCCAAATGGAGCCACGTAGTTTGTGAACGCTCCCACTCACAAGACCACTTCAATCTGCCACCAGCGCTGGGCGTCCTTCACATTGATTGACTCTCTGTGCTTAAGAATTCATTAATGCGGCTTTGAAACCAATTAAATCACGACGTGTTATGTTCCAGGCGAGCACCCGGCCGCCATGCAGCACGGCAAGAACCGCGCGGGCAGACTGCCTCTGTCCGCGAGGTTGCCAGCACTGCTGCTGCTGCTTCTACCATCGCTGGTCCTCTCCGGCAGCTCGAGGTGAAACGGGACACCGCTACGGAAAAACTATATCGCTGGAATCGACGAGACATCATGTACATAACTTCCCCCAAAACCAAAAAAGGAACACTTTGTCTGCAGTAGCTGTTAGGAAACAATATTGGCTGTTTGATTTGCACTCGTGTCGTGTTCTGTTTAACACTTTTCAGATCCTTCTATTGTAAAAATGCTTGGAGGTCACCAGAGATGTTAAAGGTTTTAAATTTTAAAAATCGAGGAGATTTATTCCCTAGTGAGAGTGTCAAGCAATAAATTAATGGAATGATCTTTCGTTTCACCCCGGTTTCTTGGACGTACTTGTTTAGAGTTAAATTTCAAAACAGAGTTTAAGGAACAGACGTTGCCGATCATGACGCCTCTTCCTTAAGAGGCGGATTTCCCTCTCTTTGCTGTGATTGGCGGAATCAATTAAGTGCTGACTGTCAGAAACTGAAGGTGATGCAGGGTCCCAGTGTTTCAAATCAAAGCGAGTTACAATAAAGAGTGTTTGCGAGAGGTTAAGGTTTGTAAGAACGATTGGTTATATGGAATGTTACACAGACCAATTTTAATAATAATTGTAAAAAAAAATCGTAAATTTTAATAAGTTCTTCACGAAGAGGAATTTGCATAGAAAGAGGATAATTTGCAAAATCCTAGAAATTCAATGTACCTATTTGTATATCTGAAACATAGGTAATAAAGTAAGAGAGTATTATATTACCTAGAAATGTTGATTTATATATATTCGTATTGTAACGTTATATATTTTGTAATTTACTGCACTCAATATTGTTGTTTAATTTGCCTCTGTTTCACAAATACAACAGATTTTTATAATCAGTGTGTTTGCAAACCTGGTCTTTCAACTCCAAGCCAAAGGCGCAATTTTCTGGTTTTGACATATTCAAAAAATTTTCCAAAGCTATTTATTTCGCGATTTAAGTTTGTAGATAAATTTATTGTTGCCTACATTGAAACACAAATTGCTTTGTTATAAGCTCCATAACATTTTTTCTCCCCACTTTGGATCAATTCTCTTCTCCTGTTGGATATAAGTATTTTTGTTTTAGTAAATTCTTACATGTAACAAGGATTATTAAATAAAACACTAAAACAGAGAAACCAAAAATCACAAAACTGACAAAAATTACCAACGATATGATCATAAATTCAGTTTGTGAGAAATCGTTACTTTTCTTAAAACTGTGCAGGTTGTAAATACTGAGATATTATTTTGAGGAGTAAAAGCAATACGTACACCATTTGATAATCTAAAAAATTAATACTGAGCATTTGATAATTTTCTTTTTCATCAGTATTGATGCAAATGTCTCTACAATTATTGCAGAGCACAATCAGTAACTGATATGATAAGAGCTGGAATGGGAGTCATTGGAAGACAGGAGGAGGCTGAAGAAATTGTGGGAGTGTACACGGCGTGGGTATATTAGTGATGAGGCGTGGAAAGATACTGGAGGAATAATTAAGGGTAGTGCATGGAAGTGAAAAGATTATCACGACCACAAACTGGCAATCTTTTTCGGGTATAAGGGTGTGGGAAAAATTTCTTTCTTAGGTAAGGTTGTAAGGGATTGGAACAAATTACCTAACAAAAAGTAAAGACGCTGAATGAATTAAAAATAAAAATTCGTAGATGGCGGGTACAAGAATGTGGAGAAATTTGTTTGTATGTAAATTTCCACCATAACGTTCCTCGCAATTAAATTAAAATCCTTCGTATGTTCCTATCCTGATATAATTTTTTAATGTAAACATGGCCATAACATTTTATTTGTCCAGGAAATAATAGGTTTGGTGTAAACATGCCCATAAAATTTTATGTATTCTAGAAATAATACGTTTAATGGTACTCTGAAAACAAAAAAAATCCGCCAACACCAGAATTTTTACGAAAACTGATCTGACCTCCTTACATCCAAGATTCAAGTACGAGTGGCAATATATACACACAGTAAACACAGTTAGTAGACTCATTAAAACATCCCTGATACGCTACACTTGAAAACCAGGATAAATTCAGAATTTATATTGGCATAGCGGTACAAAAAAAAAATTGACCAAACTAGTCTTTGCAGTCAGGCGGATTTTTCTAAAGCACTATCAACTTAATGCTGTTACTTCAACCGGCATACTACTTCGCCCAGTCACAGGTATTTACCACCTCAACATTACCTCACCGATTCCTATCCATATCGACCTC
>JARYHS010011408.1:13239969-13294976 GCA_031002005.1 Vandiemenella viatica | reverse complement strand
AAGTTGTAATTGATTTCGTATGATTTTGACTGTCAATGTGATTGTCAACGCTCGAGAAATGTCTGTCAACCGTGTGACATATGGTCATTCCCTGATGCACCATTTTTTTAATATAAATTAAGAAATTATACTTGGAATAATTATGTTAAGAAATAATTAATGATTTGTGTATATTTTTAAAAAAATTTATAGGAACGAGTATTTCCACAGACGGTATATATAAATTGTATGTCGTTAGAATAATATAAATGTCTTAGTTTTATTATTAGTATTAGTATCTTTGATTGTTTGGTTGTTTAAAAAAAAAGAGAGAGAAAGGAGAAAAAGAAAAAGATTGTTAACTAAAACTTAAATTATTATTGAATTGAACTTTAGATATGATTAAAAAGAATTGCTACAAGGTATATTCACCTGGTGTATTAATTTAAAAGTAACAAGGAGGTTACAAGCCTCCTTCTTTTGCCATATGGATCCTACACAAGCGTCTATTCGAGCTCGCGAAAATGGCGAGCATTGACAGTCGTTGTCAGCAGCTCTTCAGTTCAGTACGTTAAAGTTTGCGGAGTGTATTCACCGGAGTTTTAGCATATTCGGACAAAGTTAATGTCTATCCGCATTCTACTATGATTATGAGGACGAAATAAAAGCGAAAATAAAAATGTGTCAACGATCTTGTTATTTCATTGAACTCGTAAATCAATTCAGGAGTTGTGTTGGTGTAAGGTGAAATTATCATCTGGCGACTAGACTACAGGAACCCGTTAATAGAAGAACTAATGAATTAAGTTGCGATTAGCATTATTTGAATAACAGTCCAGTGAGAGCCTTGACAATATGTCTTTCTTGTAAAATAATAACAGAAGCAAAAGGCAATGGATCCATCGTTATCTACCTATGCGTGAAACTATTATTGCCGTTGACAGAGAAATAGAACTCGAAAAGTTTTAAAAACTTCAGAACAATGTCAAAAATTAACTTTGATGTTTTGATTTGTATGTTGTTTTTTTTTTAAGTTGATACTGTAATGAGAAGAAATATACCAGTTCATACCATACAATCTATCACTACAGTTTCTAGTTACTGTAGACTCGTATAACAGTTTAATGTATTTATCTAGAGTATCAGATTAGTCCATCCGTCTCTCGTATTGCACCAGAGATGTGCAAAGCATTGATGGAAGGACTGAAAGAATACATAAACGTACATGTAGATCGAACCATCTGTTTTTACTCAGTCTTTCCAAATACATGCTTCTACATCCCACAGCTCATGCTGGCCGTGTATTTCCATGATGGAAGTTACCTTTTGGTTGATCAATTATTTATTTCAACGCTTTGTACAATTTCATTGATTATTTTTTTTTAAAAAAAAAGGTAAACGATTACATGCAATGTGTCTACTTGCTGAATGTATTTATTTATTTAGCGTATGATGATACATGACATAACACTCAACTACAATCATACTGAACTTAACTTTCTTTTAAAATAATTATATATATATATATATATATATATATATATATAGTATATATATATATGGTTGAGTGGACAAGGCCCACAGGTGGCATGTGGTGAGGCCTCTATGACAGGATCGTCAGACATAAATACTATAATACAACGTCGAGGCGCTCCAACCAGGCCAGCCACCACTTTCGGAGTCGCCAACTTTACATTTTAAAGGCTTCCTGGAAAGGCACGCAAAGGGCAATCCTGTACAATGTGTGATACAGTTTGTGAAACCTCACCGCAGTCGCATAACGAATAATCTGCCCAGCCCCAGTTCTGGAGAGTTGAAGCAGTTCTGATACGGTTTAATTTACACCAAATTGACCGCGGTAAGTAGAACCCCGGTAGTTTTGAGCAGGGATTGCTAATATGAACTATGCCCTGTGGTGTTGACGATGCCCTTTCCGCTGTCCAGCTATCTGTAGGGCTGAAGGAGTTAGATGCTAGACTGACAGCAGTCTTCCAGGCAGGGCGACGTGACTTCAGCCGTGTTTTGTATTCCCTAACATCTCCACGGATGAGAATAGCCTCGTTGTTCAGAATTCTCGACCATAGTTTTATTAGAACCTTTTGCCTTCTGATGTGAGGGGGTGGGATGTTTCTGAGCACCGGCAGCTACTGGATAGGTGTTGATAGAAGCGTTGCCGAATGAATGAAACTAAAAACGCATCGTGCTCAAACAAACGATGCTTTGTTTATTTAAAAGTAATAAGAAAAAACATCGCCATTCGGCCAATACAGTCAGCTATAACGATTTATATATATTTTAATTTAATTGCTATGGATCACAGGCTCCGGTGGCAATTTCTCTACATACCCAACTTCCCCCTATCCTGCACCCACCTACATTTGCCCTCTACAAATTTTAACTTTAAATTCATTTAACGTTTTCGGTAAATTATTCATCATTTCTCTTGGTAACTCATTCCAATCCCTGACACCCTTACCTAAAAAATAGAATCTTCCTACACACTTGTGCCTGAAATCGAGTGCCAGCTTGTGGTCATGGTCATCATTTCCCTTCCACGCACTACTTTTCATTATCTTTCCATGCCTCATCGCCAGTATATGCCCTGTACACTCCCATGACCCTCCTCATTCTCCTCCTGTCTTGCAATGAATCCCATTCCAGCTCCTTTATCATATCCGTCACTGGTTGCATTCTGCGATAATTTCCAGAAACAAATATAACAGCCCTTTTTTGCACCCTCTCCAACTCCTGTATTTGATACGTAAAATGAGGGTCCCATACTACACTACCATATTCGAGCAATGGTCTGACCAAAGTTGTGTAACCCAATTCCTTTACTTCTCTCGTGCATCCCCTCATCACTCTCTCCAACAAGTGCAGGGTTTTGAAACCATTTCCTACCACCTGTCCAATGTGTCCTGCCCAGTTAGGCTTTTTATCAAATGTAATGCCAAGATATTTACATTTCAAGTCTTCAGCAAGCAATTCTTTCCCCACCTTATATTCATAATTAACCTTTTGTTTTTTATTTGTGTAACTAATTAGCTGACTCTTCTTTGCATTTATATTCATCCCATGTTAACCAACCCAATTAGATATCCTGTCCAGATCACCCTGCAACTGTTTACAGTCCTCTATCGTTTTGATCCTTTTATACAGCATTATGTCCAAGTATACGCCTTTGTTAAGTTAATGTAGTGCAGGAAGTGGACGATACAAGACGAACACAGCATTTAATTAAAACAACCCATATCCTCCTGCGGACTCGAACCAACGACCTTTCGTACAACAGACAGCAATACTGCAAACAAGGCGGTTATATTGCCACAACGTTGCGGTCACTCAGACATAACACTTGTCGGCAACTCATTGCCAGACAAATGATGCTCATTGGCAGGTGCCTTAAGGTCTCCTTTGCAGGTGTTAGCCAGGGCTGTTTCGTCGCTTGCATAACCTGACACGCGGCGCGTACTACTTGTTGCTACCTCCACGAAGCTCATCCTCGGAGCTGTCTGGAGGGCACTCGGCAAGTGTTGTGATGACGTCACGGTGAGCGCGGCGGGTTGCCGAGCCACTGCCTGAAACATCGCAGCCCACAACCAGGGGCAGAACAGAGTCATTGCATCATCACTCCGGGAAAATCACCACTCACACATATGCAAACACCTGATAACAAAATAGTTTTCATTTATTTTTCGTAAATAGTTTATTTTTCGTTTGCCTATCGCATCATATCGGTGGTAAGAAAGGTTATCAGATAATTCTGTTCCACTTGTTCTCCGACATAAAAGCAGACTAAATCTCGATGTAATACAATCTACCGAAGTGTGATTTAACTTTTTAATAATTATTATCTTTTGCTTACGAGAATAACCGGGACGAAGTTAATATTTACTCTGCAAATGCTATTATGATAGAATCGTTCATTTACTCCTGTCCGAAACAAACATCAAAAATACACAGAAAAAAATGGACTCAAAAATACACAGAAAAAAGTGTGTATGACGTATAGAAGTTTAATTCCTTGAACCCGAACACCTTGATAAACACAGATTCTTCTTCTTCTTTCAACTGACCCATTTTGAGGGTACGACAAATCTACTTTGACTATGTTTCTTTGTATTTAATTTTCTTTGTTTCCAAACATCCTTTATTCTTTAAGAATGTTGTTCCGTTTCTTCCTGGGTTCATTTTCTTCCCATTATGTACTTCGGTCTTTCCTGAAAACTTGCCTTTTGAATTACTTCACTAAAGACTGTTCTGTTGTCTATTATAACTGTTTTTACTCCAGCGTTTTTCATGCCTGTTTTAGTTTCATTGAACCATGTGGAATTGGATCTGTATCTGTTTAGTAAGGTGAAGATATGTTTCGTTAGTCTGTTACTATCCATTATGTATATGTGCCCGTAAAATGGCAGTCTTCTTTTCCTCATAATAGCTGTTAACTTTTCTGTTTCCAAATGTAGTTCACGGTTTGGGCTTAATTTTCATTCAGCATTACTGTTACGTTTAGGTCCCAGTATTTTTCGCAAGATTCTTCTTTCTACTTTTTCCAGTTTTTCAAGATCCCCCTATCTTGTTGGTAATTAATTGTTTCTGCCGAATACAACGTTTCTGGTCTAACGACTGCTTGATAGTTCCTTAGTTTTGTGTTCCAGGAAATGTTTTGTTATATACGTTCTTTGCATTATGAAATGATCTTTCCACTTTATGTACCTATTCTAGTTTATGTCGCCGTATTTTCTTTTGTGTTGCTCGTTTTCCACTCCCCTAAATATGTAAAACAATTTGTTTTAACTATTGTGCCATTGCGAAGTTTAAGATCTTGAGGTGCATCATTGACGTTTGTCATGAACTGTGCGTGTGTTTTTTTTTTATTATTATTATTTAAAAAAGAGATATATGTAATCCCACTTTGACTGCTTGTTTCTCTAGTTTTTTGATTTGTTCTTTTGCACTATCCAGTGAATCAGTAATTAACGAAGTGTCATCCGCAAAAGCGAAACAATGTACAGTGATTTTATTTGTATTTCTTCCTAGCTGAACACTATTAGTGTTGATGGCTTTCCTCCATACCCTCACTACTTTATCTAATGCACGAGTGAAAAGCAATGGAGACAAACCATCTCCCTGTCTCACACCTGATTTTATTTCAATCGGCTTGGAAATTTCCTCCAAAAATTTCACTTTGCATGCCGTATTTGTTAGGGTTCCTTTAATTACTTCAGTTGTTTTACTATCGAGTCCTTATTCTTTCAGAATATCTATAAGTACATTTATGTTAATTGAGTCATAGGCCCTTTCAAAGTCCACGAAAGTGATTACATATTTCCAGTTCCTAATTTTTGTCATTTCTATTATATTCATTAAATTAAATATTTGTTGTGTGCAACTTTTTTGTTATATCACTAACTAATTGTGTTCTGCGGTAATTTCCAGAGGCAAATCTAGCAGCCCAGAGGACTGGAAAAGTATGATAGTAGTATCGTTCCATAAAGGAGTATGACAAATAGGGTCGAAAATTAGAGGCCAATCAGTTTAACATCAGTAGTAGGAAAATTAATAGAAACATTGGTATGCAACCACATAAGACGTGTCTGTGGTTTTTCAAGTCGAAGACACGGCTGTAGGCAAGGATTTTCATGCGAATATCAGTTCATTAATTATTTTAATGTAATTGCTATGGAGCGCGCGCTCCTGTGGTAATTCCCCTACACACAATTTTTTTTTTTTTTCCATTTCCTGTATCCACCTACTTTTGCCGTTTACAAATTTCAACTTTAAATTCTTTCTTCGTTTTTGCGCTGTATGAAAGATATTTCGGATGAAAGAACTGATTCTTTCCCGGCGTGCTGCTGATAAAATAAAGGCATACACAGTAGGTGAAGTGTCGTCGCAGTAGCAACTCCGACTTTCTGTCCACCTGATGATGACAGCGAAAGAAGCTGCCGAAACGTCGTGTATGGGAGAAGAACTTAACCGGGAGACCAGCCGGGAAGAATTTTTATTTCGGATGGAGTTGACAGTGTAGCACTAGATCTTTCAAAGGCTTTTGACAGTGTTTATTACAAGATGTAATCGTAAGGTGTTTACATTTCAGACATTTGTTGCTTCGCTGAAACACTTGTCGCAGACATTTTATTCACTTGTGGTGAGTTCCGTTGACTCCGACGACCCAGGTCGCCGGCAACCGCGGGCAGGGCTCCGCCATTGTTCGGCGAATCCGTCCTTTGACAAGCGGAGCGTGCGCGACAAAAGCGTGCGACAACAATGAATTGGCGAAGCCTGAACTAATTTCGCGGTTTGCGCCACAAAGCAGTTGGTTGTCTCTCATTAACGCGGTACACGTTCCCCGTTAAAACTGCCATTTCGAGCTAATTTGGGGCAGAAGTAAATAATCGCTGGACCGTACGCATAAAGGACCCGCGAAACACCCCCATCTCTGACGTCACACAGTAATTATTATCGTACCGCAAGTCTGAATGTCTTCCCTTATATTTATGCTCCTCTCCCAATACCAGCTAATTTATGTGACTGGAAAACCAGAGATGTTATGTCACTGTACCGTAATGTGTGTCGTATCTGGACGAAATGGGGAGACGTAAAATTAGCGAGGGAAATTGTGTATGACTAAAAATTCAAGAATAATCAGACAACTATCGATAGGTGATTATACGAAATTACCCGATCATAAGTTGTGGCAGAACCATAAGATTGAGGTTCCCTCAGTTTGTCCGTCTTTGATGGTAATTGAAACTTAAGTGGGAAGTTACTCATTTTCATGCACAAGGATGTGTGAAGACTTTCTTTCGTCAGCAAAGGGGACAGGGACTGGAATAAGTTACGAAGATAAATGATGAAATACGTTGACACAATGTAAAGTTAGAGGGCAAAAAAGTAGGTGGGCACAGGAAAGTGGATAATTAGTGTATAGGGAAATTGCCACCGTAGCCTGGGATCAATCGGAATTAAATTAAATAAACAGTTTTATGAATAGTAAGTTCTTTCAAATTGAGCGGCCGCCACTTTCGTATTGCAGAAAATATTAAAAAGATTTTCTTGAGTCATTATGCTATAAAATAAAAAGAATCAAGTTTTTAGTTCAGTTTTGGATTTAACAATTTTACTTTTAAATTCCTCTTTGCCACAACCAATTATTTAAAGTTACGAGAACTTTTGATCGGGAATTCAACAGAGATAAAAAATTCTCCGGAAGATTACAAGTTATAAGAAACACCAATTCAACCAGCACATGATGCTTCAAGCTATCGACCCATTGCTCTACTCAGTGCTTGCTATAAGCTTCTAGAACGCCTCATTCTTAACCGTATTCAAGGAATAATAAATAATATAACACCAACATACCAGGCACGTTTCAGACTTAAACAGAGCTGTTGTGAACAAGTATTAGCACTGACATCGTATATTGGGGCTGTATTTCAGAAGAATGTAAAGACGTCAGTAGCTTTTATCGAACTAACAGCGGCATATGATACAGTTTGGCAATCTCAGAAAACATGTACCCTGCAGGAAACTAACATCACTCCTGAAGAACATGCTGACCAACCGATATTTCAAAGTCACCGTTGGGCAGAAGACAAGTAAGTCATTTCCAAAATAAAACAAAAATATATGGATTACCTCAAGGGTCAGTACTAACTCCATTGGTCTTCAACTTGTACACCAGTGACATGCCCGAAACAACCGGCAATAAATTCTGCTACGGTAACGACCTAACTATCGCTGTACAAACTGCCAAATAAGAGGAAGGTGAAAGCACTCTCTCAAACGACCTAGAAATCTTGAATGCGTACTATTTGAAGTGGAGACTTTGCCCGGAACCCGATAAAAACAGAAGTACGCGCATTCCACTTGAGCAATAGAATAGCACATCAGCAGCTCAAAGTGAACTTCTGCAACCAGAGAGTGAAACATAATTTCTATCCTAAGTATCTTGGCATCACCTTATACAGTTCATTAACATTCAAAAAATACCTGGAAAACACACCAAACTTAAAATACGGAACAACATCATGAACAAGCTAGCTTTAATGAGTACAAAATGAAGAGAGAAGTAGGATGTCCTTAAGTTTGGTTAAAAATGAGTTGTGAATTTTTAATTATAAATGTATATTTAGAACGTGGAACCAGTTACAACACGTTACAAGGAAACAAAAAATTATTAGCTGTTTCCATAAGCACCAAAAAAATTTATATTTAAGTCACTAAATGTCTTAATTTATTTAAAAAAAACTCTCTTTTGTATTCTTCTTACTTTTCTCTCCCAGAGATAAATATACATTATTCTTTTCCATGTAAGTCGTCCCCCTAGCTCTGACTTCAATGAATTCTGAGACTGATGCTAGTATTCTGTTTCTACAAAACGTTGTGGGTAGCAGACAGTTCCTCAAAGCAACAGAGATCCTCGCAAATAGAGATTTATACCCAGAAGTGAAGCAAATTTATCAATTACTTCCAAAATTATTGTTTAAAGAAACCGGATATCAGTAGGAAGATATAGTAGCTCGGATACACCGTCCGGGCCTGTCATTCAGGAAGACGCCGCTTCAATACCCGTTCTGGTCGAGTTTTCGAGATACATCTTTTTTCGGAAATAGTTTTTGGGAAACGCCAAGATTCTTTCTTCATAGACATCTTGGAGGATTTCCTTCCCGTTCCTTGTCTCCAACTATGTCCTTGCTATAATAGCCTAATTAGTTTATTTCATTTTTTAGTATTTTTTCCTTCCGAGATGAAGTCACATGGTGTGATATAAGATGTCAGAGACTAATTCCAGCTGACTATTCCTTTCCAATCGTGGTTTGCGATGTCCCCTGTTAGCCACAGCAACACTGGCTGCTGTTCGGACCGTCTGCTGGTCCTATAGGAAATTGATTGGGAAAGGAACCCAAACGAATTCGGCAAAAGCTTGGGCAGATTGTATGCAAATGTATCGAAATATCGATAATTTTCATAAACTAATCTATATTTATCGTAGATATTTGTACTGTCGATATATCAGAAATCGATATTTTATTTGGAGTTCAATTTTAAATGGCAATTCGATGTTTTTGTACGAACGCAAATCAGTATTCAGTTTTATGTGTGGCATATACGTTCGATAAATATACGTAAATATCTGACCTGATCCCGTCTTTAATAGTGAATTCGCAGTAATCTGACAGTTTTCTATCAACGATTAACAAGTTTAAAATCATGTTAAATTGTAACAGGTTTACGTTAAAGTCAATTTTTGTCAACATATTCAATGTTATCGGTTAGATTCATTTTAATCAAGCTGAAAAATATTGATTAAGCATTCGTGTTGCGAAGCTGACGGTTGACATAAATTTACAGCTTCTCTTATTATATGTTTTTTTTTCCATTGATGAATAGAAGTTAATGCCTTGACGGAGTATCTGATGTGTCAAACCTATTCTGTGTCGTCCGAAAGAGGGGCTTCTGCAGTTAAATGGGCGGTACCGGACAACAGGAGTAGATTCACGGGCGAACATATAAAACAGAGAGTTATGTTGAAGTCTACGCCAGAGGAATACTGGTTTGATATGTGGTAAAAGTTGTACTACATACGGCTTTAAATTTATTAAATATTTTAGCAATATTTTTAGATAATTTCCGAAGCTAGGCAAAAATATTGATATATTTTCTCGATACTGTTTGTAAATATCGATACTACATTTATACACATATGTTTTAATTTGGCCATCCCTAAGTTTATTCGCCCAGTGCAAGGCTTACCGCGACCACAACAGCAGCCCAAAACGCAGGGGTTATACCGGCCAAAATTGGGGAACCTCACCCTGATTAAACGTCGCGTCGTTTCTTCTTTTCTCTGGCTGTTAAATTTACCTAAAACGTCCGTCACGTAAAACAGATTGTTCACTTCTCCAACCAAATGACAACATATTGTTTAGGAAGGAACTGTATTAGTCCAGTCATTTAAGCTTAAATTAGGTAAGAATCTCGGAATTCGAGATACCCAGCTGTAAGTCGGTAAATACTTGTATATTGACACCCTAAAAGTTGTCTCAAAACCTACATATGGTAGGGTGTACGCAACTATTAAATTTCAAGGTCAAAGGTCACAAAAATCGGTTTTTTGCGCTTTTTTTTGTAAATATCTCATTTCCTATGGGTTTTTTGCTATTTGTATTTATTATCAATATTGTAGAATACAAAATTCTCTACAAATTTTGTCTAAAAAATTTTTTTATAAGGTGAACCGTTTTCGAGATAGAGGGCGGAGAGCGCGCGGTCACAGCATCACTTCAGGTCAACCGGTGCCTCCGGTCGAAAACGCGCCATACATAGTTGATGAACTATCGATAAATCAATGATTATAAATATTTGTCAATTTTTATTAACTATTATATTACATTTTAACAATTTCTTCAAACATTAAATCTATATCTATTCAATAATACTGATAACCGTTTCCTAAAATTAAAAAATAATTAAGGGAATAACTTAAATCATAATATAATTATATTCCTATTTACACTAATGACATTTTAAATAGAAAATAATTAAGTGCATCTTCTTTAAAATCTGTAAATTTTAAAATCCTACCACTACGTCAAAAATTATACCTGGGAATTATACGGGCCCCTATTATACACTACGGACCTTTCTATTTATAGCCAGTAGGGACAGATGTTCAATTGTATTGTATAGTTACGACCGTCTTCTCTTTCTTTCAATTTGAATCGTATCTTGGTAACTACGGACGTAAAATTTCAAGAACTATGGCTGATTTGCGTTTTCTATGTAATAAGTCAGATGCGGGAGGTGAATCGCTTATTGAAGTAGTGCGCGGTATGAAATCTCTACGAACTGCAAGTGTCGAACGAAAAGACGGAAAAATTGATTATTTAAAATCAGTAACCTCTGTTAAAGTGCATGAAAAGTGCCGAAGTGTTTACATTAGTAAAAACTGTATCCAAGCAGCAAAACGGAAACAAGAAGAAGGAGAAACTATAACTTCTCCATTAGTACTCCGTAAAAAACGAGGTGAAGTGTTTGATTTTAAGAATCAATGTTTATTTTGTGGCGAAGTTGCTGATGAGGCTGCAGAGAAAAAGAAAAGAGAAAAATACAGGCGGAAGATAAAAAAATGTGAGTACACTTGAGTTCAAAGATACTGTTATCAAAAAAGCAGAAGAACGTGGGGAGGATTTCGGAGAATTGGTGAAAAGTCGTATAATTTTACAGTATGATTTGATCGCTGCTGAAGCTAAGTACCATGCTGCTTGCTTTACAAACTTTCAAATAAATCATCATCATCATCATCGCCTCTTGAGAAACCTCGTCAAGATAATCAAGTTACAGAAGCTATGTTAGAGATTTTCAATTACATCCAAAATAATGATGATTCTCAATTCACACTAAACGAGCTTAAAGATGTCTTGACAGGATATGTGCCAGATGATAAAACTATCATTACAAGACTAGAACAGAAGTACTTAACCGATATTGTAATTACGAAGAAAGTTGGAGCTTTCACAATCATTTCTTTCCGTGATGCACAAGCTAATATTCTATCAAAAGCTTGGTACGAAAGTAAAAAAAACAGATCCTGAAGCAGAAAGGCTAAGAATTGTAGAAGCTGCAGCAGCAATTATTAGAGAAGTTATCCGAACATCTATAGTTAAAACTAAATCTTATCCACCTCCTGGTAAAATGTTGGATAATGTTAATCAAGAAATTTCAAAAACTTTATTACATTTCTTAGAAGAAGTCATCGTCAAAAACAGGAAAGGACAAATTGATCATTTAAAAACAAAATGTACTTCAATAAGCCATGCAATTATGGCTGCCATACGGGAACGTTCTTTATCATCACAGTTACTTTTGAGCCTTTCTGTATTTCTTCACAGAAGATATGGATCTAAAAGACTATTGGATATTTTATCTATTTTGGGATTTGCAGCATCTTATAGTAATACAGTACAGTATGAAGTTTCAGCAGTTTATCACCCACAGCCTCGTATTTTATCATCAGAGTCAGGTGCACTTGTACAATATGTTGGAGACAATGCCGATATAAATGTCCAGACTCTTCATGGTAACAATACTCTTCATGTTATGGGGATTATTAAGATAGTAACTCTAAAAAATGCTGTTCTCTACGATGAACGGATACAAAAATGTACAACCAAACCAAAAGCGAAAGAGTTGGCAGCCATATCACATGTATCTTTACAAGTTTACGATAAACCAGTCGTACCTGGATACAGTAAAGTTCAAGTTGAAAATCTGCATGACGGTCGAGCACTAACAGAAAAAACAATCAACGGAACTGATTTTTTGTGGTTATACGGAAAATGGAGGGATATCGCATCGTTGCCAGGGTGGAACGGTTATCTTGAGCAGCTCACTAAAAATGAAATGAATTTTTCAACATCTCAGGTTATGTTTCTTCCTTTTATCGATCATCCTGCCAGTAATGTAGACACAATTTACACAACTTTACTTTGCGCTCTCGATAGTGCCAAGTCACACGGACAAAAAACGTGTGTAATTACTTTTGATCAACCCCTCTACTCTAAAGCACGTGAAATGGTAGCTGCGTCAGATTCTAGCTCAAACTTATGTAAAGTCGTTGTGAAATTAGGAGAATTCCATATGCTCATGTCTTTTCTTGGAAGCATAGGATACATAATGGACGGAAGTGGCCTTAAGGAAGCTCTTGGTAATAAAATATATGCACCGAATTCTGTTGACAAGATGCTGAGCGGTCACGCTTACTCAAGAAGCATCAGAGGCCATATATTGGTACGACTTGCATTATCAAAGATCATTTTTGAAGACATGAAGATTGAAGATGGTACGTTGGATGAGTTAATACAGCAAATCACTTCTCGAGATGTATCCTACTCAAACGTAGAAGGATATATGGATAACTCAAACATTTTTCTTTCAACATTTCTGGACAAACTGGATGATTTGAGAGCTCGAGGTCCAACAGCACAATTGTGGGTGCAATATTTCGATAGTTCATCAACTGTATATGGCGCGTTTTCGACCGGAGGCACCGGTTGACCTGAAGTGATGCTGTGACCGCGCGCTCTCCGCCCTCTATCTCGAAAACGGTTCACGTTATAAAAAATTTTTTAGACAAAATTTGTAGAGAATTTTGTATTCTACAATATTGATAATAAATACAAATAGCAAAAAACCCATAGGAAATGAGATATTTACAAAAAAAGCGCAAAAAAACCGGTTTTTGTGACCTTTGACCTTGAAATTTAATAGTTGCGTACACCCTACCATATGTAGGTTTTGAGACAACTTTTAGGGTGTCAATACACAAGTATTTACAGACTTACAGCTGGGTATCACGAATTCCGAGGTGAACCTACTAAAATGACTGAACTATATGCAAAAATTACAGTAACCAAATTACTACTTTATTTGTAGACCAAACTACACAAATTCAGCTGCGAGTAAGGAACGCTGTTTCAAACAGTAACTTCTTAAACGTTCGTTCATCAGCTTAAAAGTGGGGATTATCCCAAAGGAAGCTTGTTCCCTCTAGAATTTACACTCGTCGAGTTTAGTTTTATACAGCACAAAAAAGGAAACTGTTCCCTGTGAAGCGCTCGCTGGGAAAGTAATTTCAGCGTTGAGCGCTGCGCTTTAAAAAGAAGATAAAATTCTCCGGAGATGGTGTCTGACCTTTAATGTAAGCTAGCGAGGCATCTTTGAAAGCTCTGCTACTGAAAATAGCATTTGAGCTACAGACGAAGACAAGAAGATTTAAATATATGGGTCAAGATTTAATAAAAGCGTTATCCTTCTTGAGATTAAACTATGTCACGGAGCAAACTATAGCATTCATTTGTACTGTTAAGAAGTATTAAAAAAAATATGTAGTGCTTTTAAAATGTATAAAAGTATTGTGTGCTAAAAAACTTGAAACTTATGCTTTATTTATCCTTCGAAAAATTATATTTTTGCAACCTTTTAGATTTCATATAAGTATTAGATAATTCAATCATTCCATCTGAATTCATATTTTTGAAACAGTTATTCAAATTTTGGTTTATTGGGAGATGTTTCCATAGACGTTTCACTATCTATGCTCAACTCATCTACACTCCCCATTTTTACAACTTTTTTTATATAAAAAAATCAAAATACGCAAATGGATGATTGTGATTCTAGCACCAAAACATAATTTCATTTCCGTGGGCAGTTGACGTGACATTAGCTTTTGTGTGACGTAAGGGCCTTTAAACTCGAATGGAAGTGACTTCCGTTTCATGTTTTGTATTTTCACACACTTAAAATGTATGCGATTGTTGCTATTTAATAAAATTTATAAAAAAAAGGATGTTTTGCAGATTGTCCAAAATATAATGGTTTTGCTTTCTGTAAATTTTTATAACAGTATACAGTAAACCATAGTGATATATAATACAATACTGCACAATATCATACGTTATTATTATTAATTTAATTGCGATAGAACACACGCTCCGGTGGCAATTTATTTGTAGTCATCTAATCACTCCATTTTAATTTTTTCATTATGTTTTTACAATTTAATTGTTAAATTTCTCTCCTATCTACTTCTGCTATTTACAAATTTTAATTTTAAATTCCTTCAGCGTTTTTGGTAGCTAAATTATTCATCACTTCATGGGTAATTTGTTCCAATCCCTGCACCCTTATCCACAAAAAAAAAAAAAAATTTCTCGCTCCCCTAACCATTTAGATATTTTATAGGTCACCCTGCAACTGTTCACCTGTGTTGATCTTATTGTATACCATTATATTATTTGCAAAATACAAAGACTCTGACCGTAACCCATCAACACAGTCATTAACTAGACTAATGAATAGCAACGGTTCCAATATAGTACCCTGTGGCACTCCCATATTTACTTACACATCTTTTGATAATGTATTTCATACTCTAACACTTTTGCTTCTGGCTTTTAAGATTTCCTCTACCCAGCAAGTAGCTTTTTCATTGAATCCAATAGATTTCAGTTTATTTAAAATCATTTTGTGCTTCACCCTGTCAAATGTCTTAGGAAGATGTAGTGTCTCACTATCAACCTGGCCTCCCTTTGTAAAACATCTGTTTTAAGGAGTAAAGTAATAGACATTTCTGACATTACTATGCGGTATTTTGACCAAACTAAGTAAAGTATGGAGACTTCGTAAAATTTTATTTATTAATGCGGTCGCCACGGTTGACTGGTAAATGCATTTTCGGGCAATTTCAACCCTCTGTATAGTTTTCGTAGCCACAATTTCACAGGGTATTGCAACATAAAATACACACACAGTTAATGTATGCTTTTTTTAAGTGCTTAACGTCTCTTAACGGCGAGGTCTTTAGAGACGGGAAAGGATGGGGGGCAAGGAATAGGGAAAGAATTCGGCCATGGCCTTTTGAAGGAAGCATCCCGGCATTTGCCTGGAGTGATTTGGGAAACCATGGAAAACCCAAATCTGGATGCCCGGACGGGGATTCGAACCGGAATCCTCCCGAATGCGAGGCGAGAACGCTAACCGTTACACCACCACACTCGTTAAAAATGTATGCTGATGTACACCTTTATTGTCACAGTTTTTAATGAACACCAATACGCCGACCACCAACCGAAATTAAATGGTATTTATCCGAAGATTGCAAGCTCTTCCGAGTGAGAAATTTAAGTTAGAGAAAGTCTGTTCAGTCATCAGAATAGTTAGTGCCTGCACAACAATTACCAATCCACTAACACACATTGCATACTCTCCAAGGACGTATTTATACAGTCCTATGTCATCTGGCTTGTCTGACGTTGTGGAAGCGAATTTCAGTATTTCTTTTCTGACTCTGCAGGGCGAATTACGTGTCCAAATGGACGCGGGAAATCTTCACAGCACACCACTTAAACACGGAGCCACCATCACAAATTCCCGCCTTAGCTCTGAGACTTCCATAACGGGACTGCCGTGCAGCGATGCTAGCATAACGATGCACCTATGGATCAGTCGACTATCGATACGTATACATAGATACACTTTACCTACGAGGTGGCTAGCCTATTTTAATGTAACACCTTGTCCAATTCATCTGAAATATCTTGCGTATAGCCCACCAACTGATATTCACATGAATATCCAATGGCTCCCTCAGCATATGAGGGACCGAATTATCAAACTTATTAAGGGTGTATCTTTCCCATGTATTTGTTGCGAACTTCATTATACATTTTCTCAACAACTAATTGTGATAAATATCTGAAACAAAATAGGGTGAATCTATGATGGTTTTCCAATAATTTAAAACAGGACTTTCCCAAAGTCCCGATTGGTTTGGCAGAATTATTATTATTATTATTTAAATATTCCAATTTTTTGGAAGTGCTGTCCAGTCAAACTATAAGGTATAATACAATATAACTGCGTTAAAATAATCACAGAAACATAATTTCAAGGCTGTAAAAGTTTCAGGAAGTTCTTGCAGGTAGTTTCCAAGAAAAGGTACAATAAAACTATAAAAAAGTAAACTTACGGGAAAATGTTTTCAAAGTTTCAGTGCATTCCAGAACCATAACTAGGATGATCTGGATCGTCCTGATAGCATTCTTCCAGCCTTCTCTTTAGTCTACTTCTCTTCTCTCATGCTTTTTCTTCCACTTCCCTCAATGCTTTCCCTGACGCCCTAACCATTTACTGGTCAAGCCTGTACATAGCTCGTATGGTATGATACCCAACGCTAAGACTCAGTTTCTTCAATGCCTTACACCTTGACAAATTACCATTGTCAAAAGTCATTACAGCATCATAAACACCAAAATTAAGAGCATTAATTGATATAAAAACAGTTTTTGTAAATCTTGACCAAATGACACTATTGATGCACTCGTTTGGGTTATTGGTACGACCGTGTAAACACTTCAGTAGCTGTACATCAGATAGATCCCTGAATATAGCCTTAAGTTTCTCAATGACAGCATATGTTAAACCATCCTTGTGCACAAATGTTTGGCCTGCTGCTTGTGCTTTGTTGTACTTGCACCATGTATCAGTTCCTTTGGGGCAGAGTCCGTCGTTGGGAGCATAATCAGTTGAAGCAACATGAAATTAGACAGCCCAAACAGATCGTTTCATTTCTTAGACACTGTCGTTACTATGTGTAATTGTCATTCTATAATACTATTGTAATTTATTAATTATGTCTTCTATAAGTCTTTTCTTCCCCTGCAACTCATTACCGTCATCCATCTTTTTACCTCTCAATCCTGATACCAAGCATCGTAACCAGGTACCCATTCTTTTTTGGGCATGTGCAATACATTGTTGCCTACTTATTGTCACATCAGGTCCATAAGGTTTCATCTATTCAATTGCCTTTAATGCCTTTGAATCCACATCCCCCAGGTAATGTATATACTGTAATCCATCAGCTGCTGACCTCTCAAAAATCCTTTTCACCCCTTCCAGTTTGACGCTGCGAACGATTTTTAAAGCATTTCTAGGTTAGAAATATGCATATATTATACACCAAATTAAAGAGGACATTCCAAAGATCAATAATCCGGAAAAAAGTCAAAATTTATCATTTTCCATCCTACCGGAGCCCCTTAACGCCGTTACGGTGCATGTGTGAGTGAGTGTGTGTGCGTGTATGTGTGAGTGAGTGTGTGTGCGTGTATGTGTATGTGTGTGTGTGTGTGTGTGTGTGTGTGTGTGTGTATGTGTGTGTAAGTATGTGTGTGTATGTGTGTGTGTGTGTGTGTGTGTGTGTGTGTATGTGTGTGGGTGTATGTGCGTGTGTATGTGTGTGTGTGTATGTGTGTGTGTGTGTATGTGTGTATGTGTGATAAACTTCATTTCCACAGGGCAGTGTGAGTGTCATTGAGGTATGAGACAGCCGAATGTTGGTGCGGACGTGGAGGCTGCCTGGTTGGAGCCCTGTCGCTGCAGGGTTGCCAATTACTGGCCGCCGACAAATGGGTTCGGGGCGCGTTGAGTGATTGGTTCGGACGCCGGCGCCCTGTGACGGGGCCGCTAATCAGACCGCACCGCCGGCGGCGACTCAACGCCACTGAGGCACCAGGGCGGGAGCTGTCAGAATCAAACTAAATTCAGTACCCACTGTAATGAACACAGTCAGAATATAAAATCTCACACTTTTAGAAGGTGTCGTGTGTGTAAAATAACCCGCGACTCCAGCAGCCGCGCGCGACTCAATATCTTAATAAAATTACTGCGCAATGCACACTGCGAGGCTAGCCGCTCGCGACTGACCGCCTCCGGCACCATTGTTGTCAGTACGCAGCGTGGCGTGAAAGAAAAAACGACGTGCTTTTTGTGCAAGACACAAATACGAAAGATTTCATAAAAAAAATATGAGTCTTTGCCATCAATATGGAATATGGAGAGTCCAGAATACTCTGACCGAAGCTTGTGCAAGTCGGCTTGGGAGACTTTTTGGAACGCTATCCAAGCTTGCACTAAATCTTCATTACGGCCATGCCTTTCACGTCCAAAATTATGCAAAATACACGTAGCTTTAACAATTTCTATAGACAAATCTATGTCTGAGTTTAAGCTCTGTGAAATTTACGCTATTTTTGGTCATTATCCCAAATGTACACTCGATGTATGGCCCTGATCTACACACCCTGTAGTTAAACACACTTTTTTGTTCTTGATAATGTTAGCCCACTATAAGGACGCATAACTTTATGAGTTAGTTTGGAAGCATCATCACCAACGAAAGCATAAGGCATCGGTGTGTTCTTTATTGATGAAATTGGTGCGTTTTCTGGAATATTAAGTTCATTCTTGATCTTTTTTTTGGTAGATTGTACAACCTCTAAATATAGATGCGTCACTTAATTTTCCGTAAGCTCCGATTCTATGTAAATAAATTTATAGTTGATAGAAAAATTCGTTTCCGTTTTTTTAAATTAATTAATTTATTTTTTAACTAGTAAAGACATGTTACTTCTTCAACATCCATTTAGAAAATGAGCTGGTTTGTGGAATACAGTCACGCCCGCAGTAGTGGAAAAGCAGCCTAAGAGTGTTTGGCACTACTTCAATGTTGCTGATACTACCAACGTTTCGGCACCAAAGCTGGAGTCTTTCTCAACATTATGTACCCCTGCTGACGGCTGCTCTGACCATTCCGTCTTTCGTCTTGTGAGATCCCACTCACAAAATCATTGTTATAAAAATTATAAATAAAATAAGTTAAATAGACTTCACAGCATAAGTAGTTTCTTTAGACATTTTGGTAATTTTAAGTTTTTTAATAATTTAAATGTTTGTGGTTGGTACAACTGCTTTTGTTGGTGGAGTGGGAGTGGAGTTGTTAAGATGGCGAGGGAGGACTAAGAGAGAATGTATGGATAGGAGTGTGTTGGCAGTGTATTGTAGCAGCGAGTGTTTGAAGTATAAAATAAAGTTTGGCAAATGAATGAGTGTAATGATTGAATTATTTGACGATAATACCCGTTGCGCTAAAATGTATAACTTGTAAAGTGGTTGGTTGGCTAGTAATAATAACACGCTAAGAGATATCGCTACTGCAAAAACCAACAGTAGGGCCATATGTTGCAAGCAGCGGGATATCTATTTACTGCTGATTAGAATTCAAAATTAGCAGTAGGGAGTTAGCAGTCTGCACACCAAATGGTTGTTTTGGTTTTACGCTGACAAGGGGCACCTTTGACCTCGAGCGCTCGGAATAACAAGCGATCATAAATACATTAATTTACTGCAGAGTGTGTTGTGGGTAAGTGCCAAGGAAGAGAAGGAATTGGGTTACAAAACCATGGTGGGGAAAGCACGGGGCACAAGGAACTGGAAAGAATTCAGTTATGGCCTTTTGGAGGAACCATCCCGCCTTTCACATGGAGTGATCTGGGGAAACCGTGGAAAACCCAAATCCGTATGGCCGGACGGGAATTCGAACACAAGTCCTCCAGAATGCGAGGCCAGAACTTTAAGCGTCCACCAACCACGGTCGGTTTGGTCGGACCATACTCTGAATATGGTGGTGTTGGACCCACATTTTCGGTTACAAATTCAGGAGCTGGAAGTGATATAACGGAGAGCACCTAGAATTGTTTGCGGATATTATCTTAAAATACTATCGGCAACTGAGGTGATGAAAAAACTGGGTTGCGACTCATTGAAAGACGGTACCAAGCGTGGTGGGTGAGCGGTAACGCTCTGGCACCGCATTCGGGTGGACGTGGGTTCGAATCCCCGTCCGGACATTCAGATTTGGGTTTTCCATGGTTTCCCCAAATCACTCCAGGCGAATGCCTGGATGCTTCCTTCAAAACAGGCTCTGGCCGAATTCTTTCCCGTTCCTTGCCACCGTTCTTTCCCGCCCCTAATGACTTCGACGTCGACGAGGCGCAAAGCAATTAGCAGAAAGAAAGAAAGAAAAAGACAGTAGGCGGGTGAAGAGAGGGTTTGAAGTACATAAACCTTATAATCACGATGACGCATGGATGTTTTTTTTATTTTTTTTATCTGCTTAACGTCTCTCTAACAGCGAGGTCTTTAGAGACGGGAAAGGATGAGGGCAAGGAATGGGAATATATTGGGCCAAGGTCTTTTGAAGGAAGAATCCCGGCATTTGCCTGGAGTGATTTGGGAAACCATGGAAAACCCAAATTGGGATGCCCGGACGGGCATTCGAACCGGAGTCCTCCCGAATGCGAGGCCAGAACGCTAACCGTTACACCACCACGCTCGGTGCGCATGGATGTTTATTGGTAGAAGGATTAGGAGAGTTGGATGGATGGGAAGAGAAGTCAATATGCTGGCTCTCTGTTTGGCGAAAGTGAATGAAAAAAAAAATATTCTGTTGTTGGTAAAGGATTCAGAGAGTGGAATAAATTACAGAGGTAAGTGATGGACTATTTCCTAAAACACTTAAGATGTTTAAACTGAGATTACTTAAGGGAAGGGGTAGGATGGCGATAACGGCCTTCAGACACAGCCCTGGTATGAATTGTTATTTGAAGAATTACGTATAGCAAGATGAGAGTTGATTAATTAACGATTTGTATATATTTTGTGTGATTAATTGTGAATTTGTGCATATTTGTTATGTACATGAACATTGTTTTATGGAGAGAATCTATGTAAATACCATGTTATATGTTCAGGGACAGTATTATGCATGAAAGATTAATTAAAAGTTTGCAATTGAAAGTTCTGATGTGAGCCACGGTGTTTGGAGATCAATTCTCAACTGTTTGGACTGGTTTATGTTGGTAATTATGTGTGTAAATACTTGTAAATATCTTTAATTTTCATTTCCGTGTGTTCCATGATAACTGTGAATGATTTTGCATTAATTATGATTATTTTTGTATGGATTTAATTGTTAAAGCATTGTTAGAACTAGAGGAAAGTTGGTCGGAACTCTTTGAATTATTTAAGCGCCCGGAGATGGTGAGCAGAGAGAGTAGTCAGTCAGTGGTTTTCGGAAGAGTGTGAGTTTAATCGTTGGAAAATTTGTGTATGTGCGTACTAAGTATGTATGGATCGAGACGAAGCCTTGTTGTGTAATGTTATTATAGGGCACACGGGAAAAAAGTGATTCGTAGGAGTAGTTGTCTCATGCAATGAAAAGCTTATCAGTGGGTTGGTGGGTGTGTTGGGACATACCACTGGAGCGTGTATGCTCCAAATGAATTGAAATTAAATTCAATTAGAATCATGAGGGTGATATCAACGCATAATGAAAATTATTATTTCATTTATGTTTTAATACCACCAGAAAATCTTTGATTTTATTCATGAGAACGAAGTTTCTCTCGGGTGACTAGTCGGGCAGCAGGTTTTTTCACACGATATTTCGCCGTTCGGAAACTTTGACGCCATTTTCACCATATCGTAAGAAAATATCCTGGTTACTCGGATAGTCACCAGAGAAAACTTTAGATTTTATTTTTTTGGTATATTGGTGACGTCACCACGTCCTTGCAAAGTGTCGCCATGTATCGTTAGGATTTTCCCGGTCACCAGACAGGGTGCTGAAGTCTCATCTCTATAGCAGTCGGCACTGTGGCGATTGTAGGTTGATGTATGGGACGGTTTGCCTGCCGCTACCAGGAAACATTAACAATACTGGTCTCGACTCGGAATCTGATGAAAATGTCTGCGACAAGAACATCGCTCGAGACCTTAAAGATAGATCGACCCGCCGCCGAGTCCATCGGTCAACGTCAACGTGAAAAATGTGCGCCAGATGCGTTGAAGTGCGCGGCCCAGATTCGGCGCGCGCGTCTGCAGCTGAGTCGCCGTTAAACTGTCTGTCCGACAGCTGCAGCAACCAACCTGGTTTATCGTAACTCGCTCTACACGGTTGTATAATTTTTATTTTTTTTGCCTTGAGTGATTTCGGGAAACCATGGAAAACCGAAATCAGGATGGCACTTCACGGGGGCTGATCTCATATTGAACATCATTGATCCTCACCCGTACTAAAAAAAAAAAAAAAAGGGGCCTCAGGAGATGGTGGTCAAACCTTCCGAAGAAGAATAACCCCCTCCCCTAAAAGAGAGCAGCGATTACTTTACCCGCAATTGGATAGTTCCCCCTACTTAACTGAGTCAATCACACATAACTCGGTTCGGAGTATTACTGTGGGAGGTGGCAATACACTGTTGTAAAACCCATTAGTATTTATATCTGATCATTAGCGTTTTACCTGCGAAGACAAATACGCAATAGTCCAAGAACCGGTTGCATGATTTCTACGTTCATCTGTTATTTGATTGAAATGCAATTTTTATGTGTAATTATTAGTAGCAGAATACGATTCTGTCGGGTTGACTATCCAAATATGGTAGCAAGTATTTTTAAATAAATTTTTCAAAAAATTGTTCGCTTGTGAGAACTGATTCTTTCCCGGCGTATTGCTGACAAAAATTCTTCCCGTGCGTTCTGCCGGATAAGTTGTTCTGGCATACACGACGTTTCGCCAGATTTCTCCGCTGTCTTCATCAGGTTAACTGGAAGTCGGAGTTGTTACTGTGGTGATACGTCACCTATTCAATTTCAGTTCACCTGATGAAGACAACGAAACTTCGTGTATGGCAGGGGAACTGCCGCAGAACACCCACAACGAATTTGGCGTTCACCTTTTTTTAAATAAATTATAATTCGTTTTAGAGAGAGAAGTGTAAAGAACATAAAAAGTTTGGGTTCCTGTTTAAAAGTGACCGTAAGTGGGGATTGCCAGCTTTTAAAAGATAAGTAAGAAGGAGAGGGATGGTGTGGTGCGCTATGTTTAACAGCTGGCAACCCCCACTAGCGGCCACTTTTACACAGGCAGTTTCGTGAATTTTTCTTGGGAGTCTCTGCTTCTTGATTCTCTTTACATGTCCATTCGATCTTAGTCTGGTCTTCTCTACCATTTCCTGTAGGGATTTCTCTTTTTGGTGTGTCTAATCGTTTCATTCTTTATTCTGTCCATTCTAGTAATACCCATTCTTCCTCTTAAAAAATTCACATCGCTTTCTTGTACCCTGCTGATGTCCTGCTTCTTCATAGTTCAGGTTTCAGCAACATATATCAGTGTAGGCACGTGAGCTACATAGTTATTATTGTTAATGTTATTGAGACGGTATATTATCCTAACTAACCCTTTAAACTGGCAGTTGCTTATTACTACATTAGAGAATAAATTCTAAAAAAAAAAGAAGAAAATACCCTACTTACTTCACAAAAAGGAAATTCAAACTAATCCCCATCAAGCCTGAACTCACAGTACCCCTCCGACCTATTGACCCTCCCACACCACCCAGCAACTCCATACGGCCCCCACCAACCATAGAAGATCTCCTACGATTCATTACCATTACCTTACAAAATCTCAACCCTTTCTCGCGAGACCACACACTCGCACAACAACGCCCACTTACAATTCCTTCCACTAGAAACCCTCGTATAAGCTCCACAACTCCACACCCAATTTACCCATATATGCCTCTTTCGCATAACATTTTATCCATCACATAGACCGACCGCCACCGATACCCGACCAAGAGAAGCGACCCAAAATATACCCCACCCTTTAACCCATCTAACTGAAAACCATTTGTATTTGTGTTGATTTTCTGTAAAAAAAATTCAAATAACAGCACTCTGTTTATGTACAAAAACTTAAAAAACCAATTATCATTGTAATATGATATTGTAACTTTTATATTTTTAAATACATCTATTGTAAAAATGTACCACTAGGCTGAAGAGCACGACCTGTGTGCTGCCAGCCCGCCTTCCCCCACCTTGGGAAGGAATGAAATGACAATATATATATATATATATATATATATATTAGGCAGTACATTAACTTCGATGTTTAATGTCAGGGATCGCGCCGGATGGTCATTTTAGATAATACTGATTTCAACATAATTAATTAGTTCTTTAATTAACGAGTTACTGTAGTTCTATCGCAAGGTGATTTTACATTTCACCAAAGGACAATAAATAACAAAGGTTCGCAACAGATTAAATAATTCAATGAGATAACAAGACCGTAAATACACTTTTTATCTAACTTCTTATTGTGTCGTAATCTTCATAACAAAACACGGATAGGCTCCAAACTTTGCCCATAGATACTATAGGACATTCCTGGTTGCTATTGCCGCGAGCATAAATAAGTGCCACAGAAACATCCAGAACACATAAACGAGTGCCTACAGATGTTTCTCGGACATTTAACAATCCTACTAACAAACAAAATCATACGGAAAGAATTATAACTAAGTACCAAACCAATCAAAGTCATTAAGAATCACTTTAAAATGGAAATTAAAGCTATTTACATGCATACAAACAAAAAATAAGTTACAAACATCACTCCAAATAGCTTAAAATCGTCCTCATTACCATGGCTTATACAACATTTATAATTAAAAGCTATCAATTAATATTTCAAACGTCATACACTTCTGATCATATAACACATCATTTAGACCATAGATACTCAACCACGCGGGCTATCAACATTTTTTACGTGGCCCAAAAGCCTAGCAATTATAAGCCGGATTTATCGTTAATTGTCAAAAATTTATAACAATGTTTACAATTCCATTAATGTATTGACGCCCAGCCAAACTCAAACACCAGCCCAAAAAGGAGCTCCGTCTGAATCTTCGGAAAAACAGGCACTGGAACATATACAAGCTAGACTGAGCTCCAAAGAGAAGATTACGAAGGCGCAGCCCAACACCACCAAGACGCCATCCAACAAGAAGCCTCGAAGAAAGCGTAAAACAGGCAAGACACTACCACAGAGTCGAGATGATGGGAAGTCGCCTCCTACAGCCGGGAAAACGCCTCCTGTAACCCCTGGCCACGATATCTGTGAGCGACGAACAGTGGCGTTTCCGGTGACTCGTCTCTGTGCATGTCTGGATTGTATTGGTGCTCTCCACCTCCTCTTAAAACTCGCACCCCTACTTGTGGGACTTCCTGTGTATCTGTTTTTCATCACCTTCACACTGAGCAGCTTCAAACCAGTGGATGGTTCTGCTCGGAAAAAAATGCTTCATCAACGCTTTCTATCCATCCCCCATCTCGTTTCTTCTACTGTCAGCCTATTTTATCCTCTTTCTTCAACACACTTTTTAATACCTTTCACCCATCTGTCCTCTGGGCACCTACCCTTTCAGCTCCATATTCATCATCTACCTTCGAATTTTCTCCTCTCCCAATCTCTTCGCATGTCCAAACCACTGTAACCTTGATTTCTCTATTCTTGTAATGGTTCCTCCTTGATCACATTCATGAATTCTCATTCCCCATTCTGTCCCTTCTCGTTATTCCTACTCTGCTGCTCCGAAATTTCATTTCCATAGCTTGAACTCTCCTTTTCCCCGTCTGCTTTAACACCCAAGTTTCCGGTCCTCGTGCCTAATTTAGCACTAAGTAGGATTTCTAGAATTCTTGTTTTGCCGCTCATCTCAATTCCATACCATGGCTGAAATACTATATAAAAATATCCATGTGCATTTCTTCGTCTTTCATTTATCTCCACCTTGTTTCCTCCATTTTGTTCAATCCAGTTTCCCAGATATTTGAAACATTCCACTTTCTTCAATTCCTCTCTTCGAAGTGATATGTCTGTATCTGTCATGCTCTTCTTTTATGTTGTTACTAGCTCGTACCCGCGACTTCGTACGCGTGGATTAAGAATTTTTTGCCAGAATTGAATATCGAAAGTTGTTGGTAACGAAGGATTGGACCCAAACAACACCGAGTCGGCATAATATGACAGGAAAGCTATTACTATATCATTCTACCGTCGAACCA
The DNA here is from genome assembly GCA_031002005.1 of Vandiemenella viatica. NCBI lineage: Eukaryota > Metazoa > Arthropoda > Insecta > Orthoptera > Morabidae > Vandiemenella > Vandiemenella viatica. The sequence continues at coordinate 13,268,669 of JARYHS010011408.1, read as the reverse complement.
CTCTCTTGAAGAGAATCAGTTTCCAACATATTTCTGTCACCATTCGATAAGGTCTCAAAATTTCGTGACTACAACTATTAAACATGCAGGAGAAAATGTCCTGTGCCCTTCATACAGATTTTCTTGCCAAATTCCATCAACATCGATATAGCCATTTGGTCGTCAAAACGTAACAGAAAGACACACACACATGGCACCTTCACTGCCTTCAGTTTCGGCAGGTGGGGGGTGGAGTATTTGTTCGAAGACATTGCCTCCAATATCACGAAGGGGTTACAATACTCTTGGCTTTCGGTTTGTCTTAGTGTTGGGTGTCAGTTTGCTAATATACTGAGCGGTCTTCTATGCCTGTCATAGCCATTGTCGTAGCGTCCAAGCGAGTTGACCGCCGGGTTGTTGCATTGTCTGATGTTATTGTAGAATTTTTCGGCCAGCTGGCGGAATCTGTCCTTCAATCTAGGTATGCCGGCGGCCTCGTGGAGTGCATCCGTAGGGAACCAGCACTGGAGGTGTAGGGCTCTCTTTAGGGCCCTGTTTTGAATAACCTGGAGCTTTCTGATTTGTCTGTCACTGGCGTATGCCCACACAGGACATGCATACTCCATAATAGGGCGTATGAGCGAAGTGTATATCTTAACTCCAGTGGAAGGGGCTAGCTTGCTATCCTTATTTAATATACAGTAAAGACTATGGAGCCTGGTGCTAGCTCTCCGACGGACTTCGTTGATATGGTTACACCAGTTCAGTCTTTTGTCTTGAGTCACCCCCAGGTAGTGTGCCGTGATGGACCATGGGATTGCTATTCCATATAGGTGAAGTGTTGGGTCAGGATTAGCTGGTCGACGGGCTTGAGTCTTGGTGGGATTTATATCAATACGCCACCTCCTAGCCCAGACCTCTGTTACTTGGAGAGCTTCCTGCAGTCGTCGGGTGGCCAGAGCTCTACTGCGGCTGGAGGCCAAGTACGCGGTGTCGTTGGCGTAAGTAGCAGTCAGAACACCATTTCTAGTCGGTACGTCGGCGGTGTAAAGGGAGTATAGCACGGGCCCAAGCACAGAGCCCGAGACTTACTTCCGTATTTATAGTATTATTACTGCGGTTCACACACTCACTCACACTCTCTCTCTCTCTCTCTCTCTCTAACTGCGAACAACCCCTTAGGAATCATTATAACGTTAAAAGTGTACACCTACAGCATTGCAAGATTACCTACGATTTGCCTCGCATTGCACCCCTAACTTTGTGATATCTACAGATTAACATTCAATCCGAATAACCTACGGCCCAGGCCTGACTCTTACGATGAAAAACAGTTTTTAAAAATCTTAGCCTCCACGGAGATTTGAACCGGAAACCACGACCCAAACATTTGTAAGCTAGCGCTTTAACTACTGAGCTCTCTGACCGATACACGGAAAAGCAGTATGCAGACGTCCATATCCAACGCGTCTGTCTATCGCCATTCAGTAGTATTTCGAAATTATGAGACAATATGTATTATTTATGCAGATAATTTTTCAACCAAATGTAGACAGTATTTTTCTCCTTGTTTCAAAGGATAAGTGTGCAAAGTTTCATCGAGATCGGATGAAAACTGTGGATTTGTATGAAGAACAAACAAACAAACATACAGACAAACAAACATACAGACAAACAAACATACAGACAAACAAACATACAGACAAACAAACATACAGACAAACAAACATACATTCATTTATATATATATATAGATAGAAGAAGATTTCCAGTCCACCCTTTCCTAAAGAGAACTTTATGTCATATGACGTAAATACGTTCTCCCAGACAACCAGATGATACTGCATGTCTCTTTCATCTTCCCCTCAAAGTAGTTGGTCATCAGCAACACTGGTTCCTCTGTCACCAACGCTCTGCACCACATGTGCAGGTGTTACTGAAGCCGGTTATAACATATAAACACCGTCCTTCTAACCGTGTATAGTACAGACTGCACACGCATCGTGGACTGTAGGAGGTGTGGAGGATCTCCGCGGCCACTGTGTCGAGTGGTGAGGACTCTGACGGCGCCGGCGGCGGAGTGGAGAAAGGTCAAGTGGAGGGCGGAGGAGAGGCGCACGCGGCGGCCGTGTGCCAGGACAAGCTGCCTGCTGAGAACACAGTGCTCTAAACTGAATCACAAAGCAATGTTGTTGCAGGTCATCTTTCCACAGTTGCTTAATTAATTACCAGTTGAATGAAAACGCCAATGCAACTGTTTCACCTATCATCCTGGTCGCTGAGGATGCCTCGATGAGAGGTGAAACGCGTACGACGCAACAATAAATAAATGAAACAGTTGCATTGGCGTTATCATTCAACTGGTAATTGATTCATAAAGACTTACACGTCGACATGTAGGTTTACACTCCCACTAAATATAGTTATTAAATCCCGGCTGTTTGATGCAATCTTCTAGCTCTTCCTATCATGGGCTAAATTGATGGAAAGACTGATATACAACCACATCAGAAATGTATCTGAGGAACGTAAGTGGTTTTAAAGTAGGCAACATGGCCATAAGAAAGGATATTCATGCGAATCTCAGTTGGTGGGATATATGCAAGATATTTCAGATGAAATGGACAAGGGAGGCCAAATTGATAGTGTAGCACTAGATCTGTCTAAGGCGTTTGACAGAGTAAGCCATAAAATGGTAGTAAATAAGGTAAAAACCATTGGAGTGGATAAGAAAGTCATTTGCTGGGTAGAAGAATTTTTAAAAGGTAGAAAACAGAAAGTTAGGGTAGGAAATGTAGTATCAAAAGAAGTGGAAGTAAAAATGGGTGTGCCACAGGGTAGCGTATTGGGACCATTGCTATTCATTATTCTAATGAATAATTGTGTTGATTGCTTACTATCTGAAATTAGATTGTTTGCAGATGACATAATGCAGTATAAAAGAATCAAAACGATAGAGGATTGTAAACAGTTGCAGGGTGATCTGGGCAGGATATCTAATTGGGTTAGTAAACATGGAATGAAGATAAATGCAAAGAAGAGTCAGCTTATTAGATACACAAATAAAAAACAAAAGGTTAATTATGAATATAAGGTGCGGAAAGAATTGCTTGCTGAAGACTTGAAATGTAAATATCTTGGAATTACTTTTGATAACAAACTTAACTGGGCAGGACACATAGGACAGGTGGTAGGAAAAGGTTTCAAAGTTCTGCACTTGTTGGAGAGAGTGATGAGGGGATGTACGAGAGAAGTCAAGGAATTGGGTTACAAAACTTTGGTCAGACCATTGCTCGAATATGGTAGTGTAGTATGGGACCCTCATTTTACGTATCAAATACAGGAGTTGGAGAGGGTGCAAAAAAGGGCTGCTAGATTTGTTTATCGGAATTATCGCAGAACGCAGTCAATAACAGAAATGATAAAAAATCGGGAATGGGATTCACTGCAAGACAGGAGAAGGGTGAAGAGGGTCAAGGGAGTGTACAAGTCGTATAATGGCATGGAACGATATTGGCGTAGGTTTGAAAAGTAGTGCATAGACGGGAAAAGATGACCATGACCACTAGCTGGAACTGGGTTTCTGGCACAAGGGTGTGTGGAGATTCTCTTTTTTTAGGTAAGGGTGTCAGGGATTGGAACGTTGAAAGAATTTAAAGTTCAAATTTGTAGAGAACAAATTTAGGTGGGTGCAGGAAAAGGGTAAGATCTTCATCTCATCACAACCCTTACAACCTGCATCCTCAGTTATCAGCTTGATATATTCTAATCCTCTTTCTTCCTACACAGTTCTTACCTTCGACTGTTCCCTTCGCTAAGAAATGTAACCATTCCAGCGTGTCTGAAAATATGACTGATTATCCTGTCTCCTCTTTTTCTAAGACTCTTCCACAAACCTCTTTCCTCCCCCACAATTTCCTAAACACGTTCATTTCGCTCTTTATCTTACTTAATTTTTAGCATCCTTGCCCGTGGAGTCATCTCTCTTCTTTAGGCCTTAAGCTGCAGTATTCTTTATTGAAGTTTTTGCTTGGTTGGCGTTTCTTTTTAATTTTTGTTTTAGGGAAATAGTTGGATCTTAAGTGAAAAGTTATTTGTATAAAACTTACGTGTATTCGAAAGTTGTGTTAAGTAAATTGTAATATCTGAAGAGCTGAGGAGTAAAATAGAACTGAAGAGATGATCATGAACATAAGATGGCACTTGATTTCATGATTAAGGTAGAGCGAAATTTTCTTTCGTAGCTAAGGGAGTTGGGGATTCCAATAAATTACTGAAGTATGTTCTAAACATTTTTGCCCAAAAACACTGAAAGAATAAAATTCTGAAGTTCGGTGGGAAAAAAAGTTATTATATTTATTTTCCGATAAGTTTACTGTATAATGATATTATTGAACTAAAATTTCTTTAGCAAAATTTTCATGATGCTGAAAGTTGATGAACTGCAGTTTTTTGTGTATTAGGCGAATTAAGCAAACCTTTTAGCATGCTGTAAAGGAAGAGATCTGGCTAGATGGCTTTACGAAGATATATTTTTTTTAAATTTACGTTAAATGTTACAAAGATACAACACTGAGGAGCAAAAGAAACCGGTTTAGGCATGCGTATGCAAACACAAAGATATGTAAACACTCAGAGTACGGCGCTGTGGTTAGCAACGCCTATATAAGACAACAGGTGTCTGGCGCAGGCGATAGATCGGTTACTACTGCTACAATGGTAGGTTACCACGATTTAAGTGAGTTTGAACGTAGTTTTATAGTCACCGCACGAGACATGGGACACAACATCTCCGAGGTAACGATGAGGTGGGGATTTTTCCATACGACTATTTCACGAGTGCACCGTGAATATCGGGAATCCGGTAAAACATCAAATCTCCGACATCGCTGCAGCAGGAAAATGATCCTGCAAGAACGGTACCAACGACGACTGAAGAGAGTCGTTCAACGTGACAGAAGCGCAATCCATCCGCAAATTGCTTCGGATTTCAATGCTGAGCCATCAACAAGTGTCAGCGTGCGAACCATTCAATGGAACATCATCGATATGGGCTTTCGGATCCGAAGGCCCTCTCGTGTAACCTTGCTGAGTGCAGGACACAAAGCTTTACGCCTCGCCTGGGCCCGTCAACACCGACTGTTGATGATTAGATACATGTTACCTTGTCTGTCGAGTCTAGGGGATTTTTCAAGCTGGTGGAGGCTCTGTAATGGTGTGGGGCGTGTGCAGTTGGAGTGACATGAAACCCCTGATACGTCTAGATACGACTCTGGCAGGTGATACGTATGTACGTATCCTGGTTGATCACCTGCATCCATTCATATCATTGTGCATTCCGACGGACTTGGGCAATCCTAGCAGGACAATGCACACCCCACACGTCCATTATTGCTACAGAGTGGTTTCTGGAACACACTTCCGACTTTAAACACCTTCGCTAGCCACCAAACTCCTCAGATATGAACATTATTTGGCATATGCAACGTGCCATTCTGAAGAGGTCTCCACCCCCTCGTAGTCTTAAGGATTTATGTACAGTCCTGCAGGATGCATGTTGTCAATTCCCTCCAGCACTACTGCAGACATTAGTCGAGTCCATGCCATGTAGTGTTGCGGCACTTCTGCGTGCTCGCGGGGGCCCTGCACGATATTAGGCAGATGTACCAGTTTATTTGGTTCTTCAGTATATATTACAGGAAACAGATAGAATCCTATTGAATGTTTTGCTTTATATCTTTACCAAGAGTTGACCTTTAGTACATCTAGAGCCGCTCAGATGAATTTGTGCAGACAAAAATTATAGTCGAAAATGAAAGAAAAAAAACCATTGATGCGGTGTACATCATACCATTAATAGTACTAACAGTTTCACACCACTGCATACATGGATATAACTTCATATTTCGGAGACGAGATATTACTCTGTGTTGTTACACAATATCTGTGGACTGTAAGCACTATCTATGGCTAGGCGCCTGTAGGGATGCTCGCTGCTTCACATTGTCTGTTGTAATAAACTCCCTGCGCCAACACCGCTAAGCCCCGCTGCTATGGCTTATTCGTCAACTCGCCGTGCTCCGTATAAAACCGCCCTCTATCACCACTAACCCGCCATCTGTTAGGAGTGGCTGCAGATAACGTGTTTGTCCGCCGGCAGCGAACGCATGAACATCTTTGTTCAAACGGAACTGATCCTTCAGTGTATTAGTCCAATGCAAACCTCACAGAAAACGGAATTTTCTTTTTTTTATCAAACTGGAGTTACCAGAATCTCAAAAGACATAACCGCTTTTGTCACAGAAATGATCAGAAAAAAATCAATAACTGAAAAAATTCTGATAGAAGAAGTACGTTTAAAATTAAGGCACTTTCCTCGATTAGTCATGTCATTAACATAAAAACTTCGATATATATTATTATCAGGGTAAAAATATAAATAAACAAAGTAATTACAAAACCATTTAATTCAAAAAAATGAAAACATATCAATACGGAATATGCAGAAATCAACACGAATCTGTTTCTAAAAGAATATTATTAAATAATCTTTTACATTCAATAATCACTTGGATTAAACACGTATATATTTAATGGGTAGTTATAAATGTCTGAGACCCATATTTAATTGCAGCCATTAAAACTTCTCCTTTACTTTTCAATAATACTCATTTGTCTCTACATATAAGTGGGCTCACTATTTGGTTGCCAACCGTTCTCCATTATAGAACATTGTACTTTATTTCAGGTAGGCGTCGTTTATAAACTACTATAGCAATAGAGTACGTTAAAATATTTGCTTTACCTGACACATTGATTGCCCTTTTACGTACAAAAATAGTATCCGAATGCAGTGTTAACAAACCTTCAATAAAAGTCTTTGGTAAATTTTTTCTCTATCGTGTTTGGATTGAAGTATTCCCGCGTTTCTGACCACATTCACAACGAAGTGCCAAACTTCGCTCACTTCTTACGTGACTCATCTGTTTTCTTTGAACTTTGAGGTTACTTTCGGATCCCTCGATAATTTTTGTTATTAAAGATTGAGCTTATTACATATTTTATTTTAAATATGGATCTTAAAGTTTCTGTGAAAATGTTTAAGGAGAAAAGGTATTTTTGTTCAAACATAGAAAATGAAAGCAAACTTTTTATGGAATGCAGTTTATTTTTACTATTCCACAACAGAAATGCAACTTTATTTGCTCCGGGAAAAGGTGGCAACAAAAAGAATCCGTTTGTTCACGAGTGCAAAGTAAAAAACTCATTGTTGACACGGTTGATTCCCTGAAGTATCTGGGTGTAATAGAATTTTTTTTTGTAACTGCTTTACGTCTCATTTTAACATCGAGGTCTTTTAGAGACTGGAAAGGATGGGGGGCAAGGATGGGGGCAAGGAATGGGAAGGAATTCGGCCATGGCCTTTTTGAAGGAAGCATCGCGGCATTTGCCTGGAGTGATTTGGGAGACCATGGAAAACCCAAATCTGGATGCCCGGACGGGGATTAGAACCGCCGTCCTCCCGAATGCGAGGCGAGAACGCTAACCGGGGTGTAATAGAACTATACAAAGCAACATGAAATGGGACTTCCACATAACTTCCGTCGTGGGCAAAGCTAATTGTAGATTACGATTAACAGGTCGTATTTTGAGAAGTTGTAATGCTCATACAAAGGAAATAGCGTACAAAACTCCAGTGCGTCCGCATTTGGATTACTGTTGTGAAGTTTGGGATCCTTATCGCAAGGGCTTGATTGACACGTTAGAGAAAGTACAGAGGAGAGCCGCTCGATTCGTGACTGGTTGCTACAGCCCTAATGAAAGCGTCACGGAATTGATACATGTGTTGGGCTGGGATTGTTTGGCAGACGACGAATTTTTCGTTTCTATTTTTTGGAGAATAAGCGAAATTCTTTGACTTAAGAGTGTAATGGAATAGTTCTTCCGCCAACCTATTTAGGTCGCAATTACCAGAGGGATAAGATTAGAGAAATAAGATACCGTACTGATACTTTATGCATTTTTTCTTTCCTCGTGCTATTCGGGATTGGGATGGTTAGCACCCTCTACCACCCACAATATTTGTGGATTGCAGAATATGGATACAATTGTAGATCCATGTTTATACGTGCCTGGGATATACAGCAAGAAATGAAGAACTATAACTATCCTAGACACATACGCGTGAAAAACTCTTCATTCAGTTTCGTACCACCAAAGATAAAAACTTACATTATGTTTATAAAGTTTATGATTTAACTTAAAATATTTTCAGTTGCTGCCGAGGATTATTATTAGGGTTATTAAAAGCTCTTCAACAACTTTCGAACATCAATATTAGGGACAATGAACCTTCACGACTTCACCGAAATTTTGGCAAACCAGGTCAGAAATTGTACACTCACCAGAGACATCAATTATTGTTTGTTTGCTGTGCGTTACTTGGAAAAGAGAAAAGTTTCATTACGACATCTATAAAGCGATCTAACATAATTTCGTAACAAGATAGTTTTCGTGTCGCTATTCTTTATTACTGACATTTAAAAATGTTTTCGATTACACGAAGCTGAGTTTCCTTTGCGCCTTGCGAATGGTGAACAAACCTTCACGAAAATATGAAATTTGAGATTGAAGAATTATAGCCGTAACTCACGTATTTATTTATTTTTTCTTTGAGAGATACTTTTTGTAGTTTGAGGAATTTAGATGGATTCTCCACGTTTTGAAAGTTTCAAATTTCACCTAAGATGTGTTCCGGAAATTGATTACGTTAATATTTGTGCACCTGTGGTGATTGAAAAATTTATGCTCAAACAGGTTAGTGGTCTTTATAACGATTTTATTCAAAGTAATGAATATTTTAAAACTACATTTATTTCACAGGATCTGAATTAAACATTCATTCCGAACCGTGCACCAGGCTGTCATCTGTAGTCCTTGCTACAATTTTCCTATTATTGTAGTTATGGAACGTGAAATTTTTAGAATTTTCTCATTAGAATCGGGATAGGGAATAAACATACTCTCTTGTGGAACTGTATGGTAATGTAAATCTGTTCAATGTGTGAGCTACATTTGTGGGATTTCCTCGAACATGATTCCGCTTCATCTAAACCAGTGTTAGTTTGGAGGTGATAGCTTACATACAACATTAGGATTTATAATCTACTGATGCAGAATATTCAGTACGACTAAGCGATATTAGTTCAGAGCAATGGATATATCATAGCTTTTTCAATGATAGTCAGTGATGTAATTATATTTCCCAGCAAGTAAACATTCTTATCTCAAAACGATCCATACGAAATAACTGTCAGAACGATTTGTATTTCAAATGGATTCTCAGAAATTATTCGGCTACGAATACTACTGCCCCTGTCGATATAATAAGATCGAAACGTTTCAGAAGATTTCAGCTGATTCTTGACCACTTTTTATAATAAGATTACTATGCTTACTTAAATAAATAATATTACACATGAGATTTAACGGAAAAATTCAATAAATACCTAATTCGAGCCACAAATCAGGATACGTTAAATAATTATTCTCACTGTATTCTAATAAAATGTGAGGATATTTTAATATTCACTAATATAAAGTTTACTGTTGTGAAGAATAAATAATTCAAACGTCTTAATGGATTTTAATACAAATTTAAAGTTAGTGCTACGAAGAATATTAAAAAATTGCAGCAGGAATCTAAAAACTATTCGCGTTAACTCTCTTTACGAAGGAAAGAGATTAAGTCGGAAAAGTAAAGTTACTAAGATTCTCCTAGTAAGAAGCTTAAATAAACTGTATAATCTCCACGAGTTTCAGAATTTCTAACAATATTTTAAAAATTGATTTAGGAATGCTAGTTGTTGACTCACAAAGTTAATGAAATATAAAAAACCTAATAATTAATCTAATTATCATAAAGACAGGCATCTTAGAGAGAAAATATTCTAAGGAATGTTTGTGTTGATTTTTTCAGTCAGAAGTAAGTTTGATTCCAGATCACAAATGGTGTATGATAGAAAAGAAGAATCAATAACTGCAGGGTGACCTGGATAGAACATCTAAATGTGTAGGTCAATATAGAATGAAGATAAATGCCAAGAAGAATCAGCTTCCTGAGCACACAGATAAAAAATAAAGGTTGTTTATGATTATGGGGTGGGGACAGAAATGTATGTTGAATGTTGAAAGCTTTGCATAACCTTTGTTAATAAACTGTGCTTGGCAGGACACATTAGGGAAAGGTTACAAAATTCTAGCGAAATGTAAGTATGTTGAGAGGGTGACGAGCGAAAATAGAAGGGAAGCGGGGGAATTGACTTACTAAACTTTGATGAAAACTTAGGTTGAATATGGTGGTGTAGTTCGGTACTAACATTTTGGGAATCAAATAGGGGAGTTGTAGGGGATTTGGGAGGGGGAGGGTGTTCAAAAGAGAACAGCTAGATTTGTTTGCGGCCATTATCGCAGTAAGTAACTTATTTGATGAAGAAGCTGGAGTGTCATTCATAAAAAAAAAGAAGGAGGAGAGATTGCTGGGAGTCAGCAAGGTATATTCGAAAGATATTGGCTTAAGAATTAGGAATGTTTCATGAAAGGGATAATATGACCGTGACCACAAGCTGGAATTCAATTTCATGCTTAGGAGAGGGATGATTTTCTTTTTGAGTAAGGGTGCCAAGGACTAATTTCATGCTTAAGAGAGGGATGATTTTCTTTTTTTAGTAAGGGTGCCAAGGACTGGAATAAAGTATCAAGGGAAGTGATGGAATTTAAAATTAAAATTCGTAATTGCAAACGTAAATGGGTGGGGGAATTGAAACTACAAGGGGTGATCAAATGAAAAGGTACGAAACGACACGGTGGTTACAAATGTAGACTTTACTCAAAATATACACCATAGGCTTGATCACAACGATCCCACTGATGAACAAGCCGCAGGATTCCTTGTTCCCAGAATTCCTGTGGCCGTGACGAGACCCAGTCCTTCACAACGTCCTCGAGTACGTCGTCCGAGTTGAAGCACTTCCCTTTCAGGTGTTTCTTCAGTGGACCAAACACATGGAAATCGCAGGGCGACATGTCCGGACTGTAGGGCGGATGGTCCAACGTCTCCCACTTGAACTTGGCCAGTTCCATGTGTGTGACTCTGGAGACGTGTGGACGCGCGTTATTATGGAGCAGAACCACACCCTCCGTGAGCAGCCCCGGTCTTTTGTTCTTGATGGACCTGCGTAGGCGTCGGAGTGTCTCACAGTACACATCATCCACCTGTACGCCATCCTGTCCTCATACGGACTGCCGTGTCATTTGGACGCGGCTTTTGATAAGAGCCTCAGGTATCTACTGCGCATGCGGGTGCCCGCGCATGCTCCGATCCCAGTCAGAGACTCCAATCGCATCCCGAGAGGTCTCGCTACGTTCTCCCATGGCGGAATATGCAAATATTTAACTGTTACGTTTTTACGTCGTTTCGTACCTTTTCATTTGATCACCCCTTGTAATAATATAAAAGAGAATAATAATATTAAAAAAAAAGAAGAAGGAAGGGAAATAGCCACCGTAGCATACGAACGATCGCAAATAAAACTCAATTAAAAGAAATGTAAAAGAGAGATAATCACAGTGAAATGGAAATGTAGGTAATTGTGGAACATGTGAAGATTGTTGAAAATATTATCGCTGAGGAATATAATCGTGTGAACTGGTGTGAATAAAGTGAAACAACTTCACCATGTTGAAAGAGAAAAGAAAGTACGGGGACTGGAGATATGCGACATCTATCAGAAAATGGTGCTAACTTCTCTGAAAATTAGAATAAGGGGTTCGATTTCATGTTTCTTTTTTCACTTTCCTCAACCACATTTTACAGAGTAACGAGATAAAGAAGACACTGTAACGCCGCAGTGGGAATTATATAAATATCTTAAGCTTCTGAGTGTATAATACCGCAGGTGCGATGAATAATATCGCAGGAGTCTCGATTGTTGTGTAGGGAGAGTCGGTCGCGAGAGTACGCACGGGTCGGACGTATCTGTATAATATCGCATGTGCGATAAACAGTATCGCAGGATTGTCGATTGTTGTATCGGGAGAGTCGGTCGCGAGAGTACGCACTGGTCGGTCGTGTTAAGATGACGCCGGTAGTGCACAAGTTTAAAGTGAATTGTAATCCTCGAGCGTAATGACGACCGAGACGTTTAAAAGAAACAGTGTGAAGAGAGAGGACATGCTGTGGACAGAGCTGGGACTGAAACGCGAGTGAATATAAATTTCGATTGGCGGCGTTGTTAGATCATCCAGAGTGTGAAGCAGAACTGTGCTTTAATGACTGTTCACGTGAATGTTTACTGGAGCTGCGACTCACTTTTATCAATCCTATTCACGAACCTAACATCTTCGGTGAAGAAATTTTAAAAGTGACTGGCGGCAAGTGCTGGCGAATGGATGTTGAGTTTAATAAAACTTTCGTAATTAACTTCATGTGTGTGTCGACTTTCGTCTGTAGCATGTAGTAGTTCGTGAATATCACTTATTTTACCTGTCGCTAGGCGTAAACCATTTGACTGGCGACCGTGTCAATAGAATCTGCAAATGTGTAAAAGTTGCAAGGCTGTACTGCTAGGAGCTAGTAGCAGCATATAAAGAATTAATTTTACATTAAGCCACAACACTGTGTTACAAAACATTGTTTTTAATTCCAATCACTATCCATTGAAGTTTTCACTAATTTGACAAATAGACACATCTTATCCCTATTTCACAGCTAAGAACACAAATACACTTGTTTCGTATACCAATTTGAATGAGAATAAAGGGGGACTGTATGTTTGAAATGACATTAAAAAAAAATTCGGAGAATTTTGCGCTGATGTGTGCCACATCTCCCCAGTGACGGGATACATGTGTCAGTTTCACGAAGTAATAGCTTGCGAATACATTTGAATAAATGTAAATAAATGTGATATATGTAGAACGCAAAAAAATGTTTCTGCCTGTCATTTTTGTTTATGACGTGTGTAGCAACATCATACGCGCTATCCGATGTCTTTACCACAGTCAGAAAAATTCAGCCAATAGAGTTCTGAGTTTTTCAACTGACTTAGCATATAACTTAAGAAGACAATAATAAATTAAAATTTAAATAAAAACCTGCAATAATTACGTATAAAGGTTACAATGCTCACTGTTTTCATTTAAAACTTCTATATTGTTGTACACATAATGCTTCACAAATTTTTTCCGTATAACACTTTCTATTGCATTTATATTTGTTTAAGAATATGGATTTTTTTTTGATATATCAGCTCAATACTGTCCAAACGCTCGCTGTAGGCAGTTTTAATGCGCCTTTAATGCCTACGGCCATTAAACTGCAGGGGGTGGATTGAAACCAGATCGATAGGAGGCCCAGCCAGCACTGGGCCGTTCGCAGAATAATTCCTGACACATTTTCCAAAATTATTTTCAATTCAAGTCTCCTCCAGGAAGAAACCATAACTAGAAATGTGACGTCATAATAGTGTTTGTGTAATCGTATGTACCATCTTCTTCATAATATATTTATAATCCACGTGGATGGATCAAGTTAGTAACGTTATATCCATATATGTTAATAGAAAAAGTCCGCACCAGGAACCAGACGCTTCTTAGGAAGATGATGTCGAGGACCGGCTCCGAAACGTCGAACCAAATTGACTCATCCCATCCCCTCCCCCCCCCCCCAATCCCCGGTGGGAGACCTGAGAACGTTTTATACAGTTGGTGCAATCGAAAAGGTTTTCAGCACATTGAAATAGCTCACAATATTTAATGCAATAACTAACTTCTAGCACCTACGTTACCTGTACAATTACTAAAGCCTATTACATGGGCAGCGTTTGTGGCTAGTGACTAATTTATAAGGTGCATACTAATAACCACATCATAAGCTCTGTTAAATAATTATTTTTCTCTACAGTAAAATCCCGCTGTACACATAGTTTTTTTCTCTACTTCTTCCACAGCAGGTAGCAATATACACGTTGAGTTTACTTCCACAACAAAAATGATGGAAATTTTTATTGTCATGAAAAAAAAATATCTAAGCAAACTATAATTTCAAACCCAAATAATGATCATTTTTTTCTTTTCTTTTAATTATGGCTTTACGCCTCGTTGACGTCGATGTCATTAGAGGCGGGATGGAACTGAGTACAGAGAACGGGAAGGAATTCAGCCACGGCCTTTTAAAGAAGCATCCCGTTATTCGCCTGCAGTAATTTAGGTAACCAAGGAAAACCCAAATCTGGATGCTCGGATGGGGATTCGAACCGGCGTCCTTCCGTATGCGAGGCCAAAGTGTTAACCGCTCGCCCACCACGGTCGGTGATAAATTTCAAGATTACCTAAATTTCCTGTAAACTTTCTCGGACTTTTTAATAAACTTTCTTGTTTCTTCCATAGTATCAAACAATTATTGCGTTAAGTTGCACCTGGATTTAGTAGCTGCTAAGGAGAAATATATCATCTCATGAATTTTTGTATTTAACTGGCGTAAAGAAACAAATAGCAAGATGTAGATTTAAACCAACATCGCATTAAATTTTTTTTTTTTTTGTAGACAACAGACAATTACCTTTAGTTGGCTTCGCACTTCTTTTTAACATTATAATTGTAACTAAGTAAATTACAATTATTTATTATTTGCGTAACCTTTAGTTTCACTTCCCTGTTTGTTGCCGTCTGTTAAAAAAAATCATAAGTTATAATGTCACTTGTTCTGTAATTGATACAGATATTACAGTTTAAATATCGCATTCGCTTCTCCTAACATGAATATCTCCATCTAGTTATCATAAATAAACAAAACGCAACATATAAACCAAACGAACGCCACACTGCAATTTTTTAAATCCCTTCCTCGCAATGTAAGTTTTGGTATTTTTTTCTGTTACGTAGGGAGCAAACAATTGCCTTTCAGATAGTACTGCAGTCACATTTTATTTTAATAGTATAAGCGCAAATAAAATCTAATTCGATTATTTATTTGAAATTTAAATGTGCTTTTAACAGTATAAACGCAGTCATTACAGTTGTTCATTTGAATTTTGCTGTCTGGCCAGGCAGCGCTGTGTTGGCTGGAATTGTAACTAACACTTCGGGCATTATCGAGACTCGCCGGAGTTTGCCGATCTATTGAGGTGAGCAGTCTCGACGTTCGACGCATTTTATGAAAGAGGACTTCGCTTGTGGCAATACAATATTTGAGAATACAAACAATATGTCATTCTGAAACAATCGACAAGGCAATTCCAGATTTTCCAACCACTCTGTAGCAGCTCTCGATCCTTTAACAAAGTCTTCCATCGAACCTGAGTATGCTTTGTTTCTACACTCGGTTACAATATGATGGGTCGTCTGTCGTGGTGCACCGCAGTCACAGGTGGCTGAGGTCTCACGGCCCAGTTATACAACTGTAAGTCACACCGTCCATGGTTGGTTTGTACCCTGTTGAGGGCAGTCCATGTTTTACGCGGCTGGTGGTGGATGTTGAACACTAAATAATGACTGCGAATCCTTGGGAGCAACATTCTCCCATTCCTGCCGCCACTCTGCTGTAGCAATGACCCCTCAATTTTTGTTTTGGTACGGGTGGGGAACGCGATTTCAGACACCAGAATCTATGAAGGATGTTTTCATGGAGGGGAAGATCAATGTTAACTGAGTTCTTTGTACACTCATGAAGAGATTATTAAACATTCCTTGTCTTCGAGGTTCGATACGGCTCAACACAGGCAGTCAGAAAAGAGGAGCAGATTTTAGTGAGCGACCGATATTGCGCGTTGTCTGGTTCAGGGTGGTGTCAATCTTGCTAACATGTGGACTATTCAGCCACTCAGAAGAACAGTACTCTGCTGTTCAGAAGACCAGACCCATTGTTGATGTCTGAAGAGTTGATCCAGCTAGTTTCTGAATGATGTTCTTCCTTGTTCTTAGTTTAGCAGCACTCTCAATTAAGTGTGTCCTGAAGGACATTGTCCGGACTATAGTAACTCCGAGATATTTGAGGTTAGCGCTGTGTGATAGTGGCATGCCACTGAATGAGACGTCCAATGTGACATTGGCCTGTCTGTTGTTGAGGTGGAAGAAGCAGTCTTCTGTTTTGGAGATGCTTGGAATCAAACACCACTTTTGGAAGTACCCACACAAAATACGAAGATAAGCATGTAGGATTTCACAGTGGACCGTTGAGTAACGATTGCCAGGTCATCAGCGGTATAACAATTGACGGGAGGCAGTCAGAGGGTTATTTACTACGTGAAGAATGAACAATAAATGGGAGATCACAGGTCCTTGAGGCAACCTATTGTTGAGCACTTTTAATTTAATGTGCTTACTATCCATCACAACCTGAATCAACCTGTTCCTTAGCGTGTTGTTTATGAGCTCCGACATTACCTTACAAGCTGTAAGTTTGATGAACTTGCACATTAAACGTTCCCTCCATTCGTGACCTTGATGCTGTTGAATGCATCAAAAACGAAGAGGACGCTGGTGATATGTCAACAATAATCTTTAGTTGACTTGAAGTAATGGTTTTGATTATAATATTTGGAAGGCAACTGTGTTGTCCCAATAGTACAAAATAACTGGTGAGCTATATTTTCACTTAACTGGATTTGATATCAATTTCAATTGGAAATTACGAGCCGGACTTTTCGTAGACAGGTTTCCAAATTCTTAATTTCCTGGAGGCATTTTTGATGGAAAATAAGAGAGAAGGTAATGAAATTGGACACACAACCTTTCTCAGATCATAACTTGAGTGTGGCGGTGCAGTACGGGACCAACATTTAGAATATCAGATACACGACTTGAAGGGGTTTAAAGGTGGGCTGCTACATTCGGATGTGGAGATCACCGCAGAACACAATCAGTAAATGATATGATAAAGGATCTGGACTGGAGTTCATTCAAAGACAGGAGACAGGGAGAAAGTGTTGGAAATGTGAAAGGTATAAAGTGGTGATAAGACTTTGACGAATATCAGCAGAAGAATTAGGAGCAATATGTGGAAGGGGGAAATATATTTTACTTTGTTTGGGATGGATCAAATTTTCCGGTGGCAATTTCCCTACAGACCTAGTCTTCCACGTCTTGTCTTTAGTTTGTCTCAAATTCTTTGAGTGAAATTTACTGACCCACACTTTAGCTCCTTCCTAATTTTAGTTTTAAATTTTTTCAGTGAATTCGATGAATTACTCGCGACTTCGTCTGGTAATTTATCCCAATCCCTGAGTACCTTACCCAAAAAAAATTTCTGAGATTGAGTGCCAGAATGTGATTAGAGTAATTTTTCCTTCCATGCTCTGATCCTAATTCCTCTGCCAGTTTCCTTCCACGTTTTATCACAAATATAAGTCTTGTGCACTCCCAGCACTTTCTTCATCATCCTCTCGTCTCCCAATCCAGCTCATTTATCGTTTCAGTTGCCGATTGTGTTCTTCTCTGATTTCCACAGACATCAAGCTGAAGTCCTCAAACTTTTGCAGTTTATAACAAAACTGTGGGAAGCGTATTACTCCACAATAAGGTAACCCTCTCACCAACCCTAATCTTTCACTTCTCCTGTTCATCAAGTCATCACTCTATGAAGTGAATGAAGGCTTTTGAAACCTATAACAAAGGCCACAAACGTGCGCTTGATTCCAGTAGTTATGGAGTCTCAGGCTGGAAGACGTTACACTAGTGAAGTAAAACGATTTACCTCAAACACCGAAATAATTTGAATTCCTATAAGTGAAGATAAGAAGGCCGGGCAACTTTCTCTCATTGAATTTGAAGTTAAGAACAAAAACATAAAAACATCGCGTATGTATCAGTGTGTACACGTATAAAAAGTGAAATTACTAATTGTTTTTCCTGTTTATTTTTTTCTGTTTATCAATGTTTTTGATGTTTCTCTCATAACTGACTTGACTGCCGCATTGCCTTAATACAGTGAATAGGAACTTTGTTCAATGTATTATCGCAACCGAATAAAATTATTAAAAAGTTAAAGCACACGTAGCTACAGTATAAAGTACTGAATCTAGTTTTAATCTGCATTAGAGAATTTATATCGGAGAACAGCTAGGCAAAATTATCTGATAACCACTCATAAAATCAATTTTCGTTAATAATTAGCTTCGGTTCCGTCAAAAATGATGGGTTAGACACAGACTTCTTTCTCATAACTGATATATTTTTTTATAAACTATAATAACTCCTTACCACTGCTTTAAAGAGGAATGCAAAAATTTCTGCGCCCAAGTGAAAGTTTTTATCACACACGCGTTGATAGATTCAGTGAATCACATAAACGTGGTTTGATATTTCAGAACGTTGGGGCACATCCGCATTTAACGCGTAACATCTAACTCGTAACGCGTGGATCGTAACGTGTGGGTCGTAACGCGTAAGTCGTAACGTGTAACTCGTAAATCGTAACGCGTGACTAGTCAGGCGTAACTCGTAACGTGTAACTCGTAACGTGTAACTCGTAACGTGTAACTCATTTTTTTTTACTTATGGCTTTACGCCTCGTCGACGGGTAAGGTCATTTAGAGGTGGGATGGGACTGGGGACAAGGAACGGGAAGGAGTTCGGCCATGGCTTTTTTGATGAAAACATCCGGCGTTCGCCTGGAGTGATGTGGGGGAACCATGGAAAACCCAAATCCCGATGCCCGGACGGGGATTCGAACCCGCGTCCTCCCGAATACGAGGCCAGAACGTTAACCGTTCACCCACCACTCTTGGAGTGTAACTCATAACGCGTGAGTCGTAACGCGTGAATCGTCAAACCTAACTCGTAACGCGTGAAATATAACGTATAACTCGCAACATGTAACTCGTAACGTGTGACCCGTAACTTGCAACTTGTAACTCGTATTAGTTGTAACTCGTAACGAATCGTAACGCATAGCTCGTAACGCGTAGCGCTAGAAAATTTGATGCTACTACACCCAACGAATATTCACTTCAAGAATGTGATTTAATTTTAAAGGAGGTGTCTGTTGAAGTTGCCATCGGGGCATATGCTCAATTGTAATCAAATAACTTTTTTTTTACATTGTAACAAGTTAATTCCGTTCCATAAGCAAAGACAGGGAGCTATAAATAAAGTAAAACAAAAATTTGATGATGAAATATTGCAGAAATGATAGCAGTGATAAAGAATTAAATTTAAAAATAGGATTTGATGCGAAGAAAGTAAGTGAGTTTAGGAAGTAAAACTGGAACTGATAGCCGAAGCTATGTTAAAAGAGGAATAGCATTAGCGAAAAGAGTTATCATGAGAAAAAGATATCGTTGAGTTTCAAATATTGAGCTAACAGTCAGAACGAAGTTTGTAAAACTCTATGTGTGGAGCACAGCAATAGACGGAACCTAAAAATCAATTGGACGGATAATGTACGAAATGATCGTGTTTTGGAAATGATGGGTGAGAAATGAAGTAAGTGAAACAGTATTACAGAAAGAAGAGCCAGGATGGTAGATCACATTTCAGGACATGCGGAATTGGTTAATTTGTTTTTGGATGGAACAGTCGAAGCAAATAACTGTGGAGATAGACATAGATTAGAATACATGAAGCTGATAATTGGGGATGTGGGTTGTAAGGGGCATGTAGAGATGGAGAGGTTAGCGCAAGATAGGAAGGGATGGAGGATATCATCAAACTTGTCGAGGGATTGAAGACATAAAAAAAAAGCAAAGTTCCCGATGAATGATTCTAGATCTACATCTACATCTAAACTCTGCAAATCACAAATACTGTGGGTAGCAGAGGGTGCTAAGCACCAATCCTAATTCTGCGCTTTCCAATCCCGAAAAGATCGAGGAAAGAAGGAATACATAAATGAATCAGTACGGCATCTTATTTCTGTAATCTTATCCCTCCTGTCATTGCGACCTAAATAGGTTGGCGGAAGAACATTTCGTTGCACTCGTAACTTAAATATTTTCGCATATTCTCCAGCAAATTCAAACGAAAACGACGTCCCCCACTTCAGGAGCTTTAATTGCTTTATGATACCTACACTATCAATTTGTACTCGGTCCATCTCAAATTCATCACGCTGTGGAAAAACGGGAATGTTTTCCATGTTTTCGTCAGTGAAACAATTTTTAAATTCGGCTTTAAATACGGTAGCCTTGTCGCAGGTGTCATCAACTTCCCGACCGTCTTGCAGTAGAAGTGGCATATTGTTGTCACAACCACTTATTTTTTTTTACATACGACCAAAATTTCTTTGGATTTTCAATGAGGCTCTTGGAAAGTGAGTTGCATCGAAAGTCATTAAAGGCCTCGCGCATCGCATTCTTGACCTGTCCTCTTGTCTTAGCTAGCTTTTCTAAATCACACCTATACATCTTCCTTCTTGAGCGTGCACGAATCTTCCTTTGCTTTTTAAGTAACCTTTTAACTTCACGCGTATACCACGGGGGATCGTTCCCGTCCCTGATTGTCCTTTTCGGTATATGTAAGTCCATTCCTTCCCTGACTATATTTAGAAATCGAAGCCACATTTCTTCAACCGAGCCTCTTCCTTCTATAAAGGTAATGTATTTATCCCTCAAAAGCGTTCTTAAACTCTCCTTTGGAGACTTTTCGAACCTGTAAACGACCCTTTCTTTTTTCTTTTTGCGCGCGACTGTTAATTTTACTGTAGCAATTACAGCTTTATGATCACTTATTCCCGTGGTGGTAGAAATGTCCGTAAATAATTCAGGCCTATTTGTAACGAGAATATCTAAAATGTTTTCGTTATCGTTGTCGCACCTTAGGTATGTGTTAAGAATGTAACGCCCTGAGTAGAAGATTGGTCTCGAGACTGGGTCGTATTGTGCGGCGGATGGCTCCTCTGTTCCGCTGCCACCATTTCGAGCGGATTGCAGCTGCTGCGAGGCGCGGGTTGCCGGCTCAGCCCCTGCCGCCACTCCACCTCGCTTGTTCCGCCGACTCGTCGCCGACCACTAATTACAGATCCCATTTCCTGCAATCACGGCAAAGCAGTCTGCACTGCGAGGTGCCGACAAGGCTGTGCCGACGAAACGGAAACAGTTAGACGTCTCCTGTCTGAGGAATGGTGTTGCTAACAGACTGCCAGCAATATAGATAGCCACTCGCTGAACCTGTATGTAGGCACTGTGTTGTACCATAAGTTTGTATGTATACTGTATATTCCTACGGCTGTATTCACCGTCGATTTCACTGCGAGCTCAACCATATGTTTTTACTGCCAATACTAAGATCATGGTCCAAATTACTGTTTTAGTGTTTATGTAGTTTTTTTTGTAGCTCCAAATCTATTAAATTCAATCGCTGGTGAATTATGTGATTATTTTATTTTAAACTAGCGGAGTTTCCGGCGTTGCCCGGTATAGTTCGCGTAGATTTAACCGTACCCTATTTTTATTCCCGCAAAACATTTGTACAAAGTTTCATAAAATACGCGCCAACTTTTTCGGAATTAAAGCAAACTTACATTCACCTGCCCCCTACCAAGAAACTGGTGGGCTGAAGTTTATTTGCACGTATACTATTTTCATTCGTCCGAAAAGATTCATGTATATCAAGCTTACTACATTACTGAACAACTCTAGTTTATGTTAAAAACTCACGTTTGATTCAATTGCGATGTGAACGGATATACTTGTGGCTCGAATCTCCAGATCCTTTAACTCTGCAGATAAAATATCAAAAGTGAATCCGGAATAATATTATCGTAAACAGAAGACTAATGCTGAAGGCCAGAGATATTGTCCAGAGATCGTGCTTAAAGAAAATCTCTGTTGTTTTCACGGCTATCTATGTCGTTGAAAAATTGATATCCCGAATTAAAGGAAAGAATACTTCAAGCTATGGCTTTTAAAAATTGAATATATCGAATTAAAAGAAAGAATACTTAATTTTTTGTTTAGTGTTAAAAATAGTTATTACTATAAGTTATTTTATTGCTTTAATTAATGGCTATGGTCAGAGACATTGTGTTGTGTGTTTAGTGCGGAGTATGCGGCATCTAGTGATTCCTCCTGTGGAATTTCTGACCATAAGTTCAGAATTTCATTTAATGCTCCTACATTATTTAACGTTGAAATATAAGACACGCCAGACAAGTGAATTAAGATTCTAAGCTTTAAAACGGTGAAAACTCCATCGAAATATGCCCTGTAGTTTCCGAGTTTTTATACGACCAATATGTCCGGTTTTCGTTTTATAGATATAGATTTTCATACACGACAAGATCTCCGCCACACTCTTATAGTGAATCGCGGAATAATAGTAATACAAATAGTTCTGACAAAATTCTAAAATTTCAGCTTACCATTTTCATAAAAAAATATTCAAGCAAAATTCGTATTTTCTTCTTGTGACACATGTGAAAGTAGTTTTTAAACTTATGTTTTCAAAATAAGTATATATTCTGATAAACGCTATATTTTCACAACTGTCAGTGAAACTTAGGTTAGTATCAGTAAAGCCCTCAGGCCCAAACGATTTTACGTTATTTTATTTTAGAGAATTGTGTACAGCAAGCTGCGTGTTGACTAATTATGGTTTTGTGTATTTTCCGTGCAATTAACTTTGGATTTGTGTAAATGATCATAGTTTTATGGAGAGAAACTATGCAAATATTATTTAATATTTCAAGGACAGCAATATTCACGACACATTGATTTAAAGGTTTTAATTCTAAGTGTTGATGTGAGCTGCGGTGTTTGGAGGACAGTTTGATACTGTTTGGATTGGTTTATGCAGATACTTTTGTAAATATCTTTAATCTTCATTTCCGTGTGTTTCGTGAATGATTTTTTATTAATTCTGATTGCTTTTGTATGTATTTAATTCTTATTGTTAGAATTCCTGAAACGTCGGCCAGAGCATTTTGAACAATTCTGGGTGTTTCTAAAGTGTCTATTTAAGCGCGCAGAGCTGGGGAGCAGAGTTGTTTGTCAGTCAGTAGGTCTGGAAAGTGTGTGAGCTTAATCGCTGGAACATTTGTTTATGTTTGTACTTAATATCTTTCGACGGAGTTGATGCCTTGCTACGTAATGTAAATATAAGAGCGCACGGGAAAATCCTCGAGTAGTTATTTCGTACAACGAAATACCTTTGGAGAAAGTTGTCGATTAAATTTTTCGAAAGTAATCAGCATCTTCAAAGATAGTGAGGTAGTAACATTCCAAGTATTTAGTTAATTTTTTTTTACATTAAATTACACAAAAGAGTTAAAATAATAAATATCAGTAGTAGCCACAGTAGTAATCATTCCAATGATATAGCAGTAACCGATGATAGTCTGCTACAATTAAAAAAAAAAAAAGGGAAGCAGAGATTTCACTAGAACTAGTCATACATATTTTTTTAAACCATTTCATCCAAGAATTTGTGGAAAAAAGAGCACTTAGATTTGTTTGTGCAAATTATCGTAGGTCCTAGTTAGTAACTGATATGATAAAGGAGCTGGATTGGGACTCATTGGAGGAAAGTAGGAGAATGAAGAGAGTGCTGGGAATGTACAGGGCATATGTTCGTGATGGGGATTGGAGGTATATTGGTCAAAGAATTAGGAATTGTGCATGGAAGGGGGTGAACTGAGGTTGGTAAAGCGAGCTGTAATAACCAAAAAGAAATGGTAGTCCATTGTGAGCGTAAATATATATATATATATATTTTAATAAATATATGCAGCCAAAGCAATTGAATATTTGTTCCTTTATTTACTTTCTTAACGCTTTTCACTCCTTAAATGAACTATTCTCAGCGGTTTATCAATTTATGATTCATTTCTCTAATTATCCACCATGCTATTCCTACAAAATACACAGAAATCACTGCTTCTGAGAATAGTGGAAAAATAGAAGAATGTATCATTAAATGATAAACCGCTGAGAATGCTTCATTTAATAAGTTAAACGCGTTAGGAAAGTAAATAAACGAACAAAAATTCAATTGCATTTACTGAATTTATTTATTAATATCGCAATTCTACGATAACAGTAGCGACGAAATTTGATGATGGATTCTTATGTAACTCGACGAGACAAATTGAAAGTAAAGAATATATTTTTTTATATCTCACTTAGTTCTCAAGATATTGTATCTCAAGATTGACGTGGTTATGTTAAAATACGACCTGTACCAGAATAAACGTTACCAAAAGCACAAGAAACTCTTCCTATAACTGATTTTTAACATGGTATATCTAAAAAACCAAGCGAGATATAAAAAATGTTATTATTCATTTTCGATTTGTTTCGTCGAGTTCTACAACAATTTATCATCAGATTGTGAGGCCACGGTAATGATAGAACTGTCATTAATGTTATCAGTAATTGAGGAAAATGATCCGCAACTTCCAGATATAAAAATATGTTTATTCAAGATAATGTTTATGATGAAATAGTTTAATTCTTATTTATTCAGTTTGAGCGCTAATGGAAACTATATTTGTTGTTAATGGAGTGGACATTTTATTGCTGGTTATTCTAATAATATCATCGTGAGAGTAGAATTGACATCCGTCTTTCTGATATTAATGGAATACATAATGGAATCACTAATTCAACCACTTAAAATGATTTAAATCTCCTACACTTTCCAAGATATGGTCTCTTTTACTCGAGACCTGCATTAATATTTACTTAAAGCTGTTGTTCCTAGCATTAGAGCGGGTGGGGCAGCACTTTATTTTCCATTTGCTGACGTTTTAGCGCTGTCGGGCCGAGTGAATTTTAATGAGGTCTCACTCAGTAAGGTGGAAACTCGACCACAAGTTGCAGGCAGTTACAGCCGTATTAACGACAGTCATTAGGGCCGCCGAAGAAGGAGTACTCGACCGAGCAGAAACGTCTGCGGGACACTTACTGGGTTCAAGTGCAACACTCGCGAGAAATGAAAAACAAGAAAATCAAATTATCAGCTGCTAACTCCAGCTCCAGGATCCACTAGCACACCCTGTACTACTATTAAACAGGGTGATTCAGGAGTAATCTATTCCTATAAAACACATATCTTGGTCACTGTTCTGTCACGCGCGAACGTCATGCCGTGACGTCATAATATGACGTCATGTGGTCGTTCTTCGCTGCTGGACTTAAACTGCCAGAGATATTATTCGAAATTATGCCTAATTATGAAGTTTTATTTATTTAAGTACCCGCGAGTAAATGACCTGCCAGCGCAATAGGATAAAAGTATGTATTTCGTAAAAATCGACTTTTTAATTATTAGTTGCATTTTCCTGATTAAAATTCGTTCGTTGTAGATTTTTCTTATACTCTGTACAACCATACCGTTGTTACTGTAAACATCTAAATTACATCATTTGGAAATTTATGAGCGTTATTTAATGAAAATTGAAGTGAAGAAATGAAGTGCCAGAATAATGCATTCAACAGGTCATTCTTGAAGGAAGCCACTGTCGTAGTATACTCTAGCAAATGAATTGCCGCAACACTGAAATAAAAGTATATATTGCTTTTAAATTAATATATTAGTTGCCTTTCATTACTAATGTCACTATGTCAGACACCTGAAAATGTTTCCAGTGAGACAAATTTAGATCGCGATGCAGTGAATGTTATCGTATAAGTATAATAGAAGCTATGATTTTTTATCAGCGAAATTAATGGAGGTAGTGGTTAGGTCGAAATGTAGGAAGATTAGAATTACAACTAACACAATTTTTAACATAATAATTCAGGATGATTAGTTTTATAAATAATTTAAGCTGCTGTCATAACGGCCGGATTACTGCACTAATTACTTCATACGGATGGAAGTAGTTCCCTATTTATCGTGCTGAACGAGACCTGGACAAGGAATAAAACAAATATTGCATGATACAGCAAAAGTTTTTGGGATCCTAATTTATTTTTAATTTCATTTGTTCACTAATTCTGAAATGATTACTTGTTAGGTATCGCTGTGTTAACTAGAACCGAAATATGTACATAGAATATTACAAAATAAGGTTATGAGCATTTCAGAACAATTATTTAGGCAACCGCAAAATATTGAATTGCCAGAACATTGTTTTCACCTGTCATTTTTGACAGGCTTAGAGGCTAGTGGTAAGTATTGAATGAGGGTGTAGTATGGACAAAATTGAGTAAAAAAGTTAATGTAAACATGTGTTAGATTTCCATGCATAAAATAAACCTCAGAAAATTATCGACAGCACACAACTTAATGAAGTATTTTGTTCATGCAAAAACAAACGCATACTTAAAACGTTGAAATTAAAAAATGTTCGTAAGGTAGCAACTACAGTATTTTCTTTTCTGAGGTGCGCGCGCTTTGGGACAGTACGTGTCGACTTCAGGCATCAATAAAATGCTTCAATCATTGTATTGAAGTGGTGGGATTTTCGAACATTAAATTTGAACTGTTGTAAAAACCTCCTTCAATATTTATCACTTCTCCTGTATCACACTGTACAATTTTCCTAAATGTCTATATTACTTATAGTTTCTTATCCTATTATTTTCTTTCTAAATGCAGTATCTTTAATTTCATCTGTCTACATAGTGCTTTTTTTAAACTACTAGGGTGTTTTTTTAAACTAATCCCATATGATATGCCTCCAAAGTCTCATGGCAAAAGATTTTTTGGTTGGATTTAATTTTATTGCAATGGAATGTATGCTCCGCTGGCAATTTCCCTCGTCACGTCTTTAACACTTTCTTATTCTTTCTTTTCCTGTTAGTGTCTTCTAAGGGTCACGAGCCAATTTCAAATCTTCGTTTTGTATTGATCTCTTATCTTCTCACTATATCTCTTTCTCCTCTCTTCGAACTATGTTGATCTTTTTTTCTTTTCCTTCCTGCATTGGAATTATTCAATTTTTACCACTTTTTTTCTAAATCTCCGTATCCGTTGGTTCTCCCTCACTTACATTGTTTCTTTCTAAATCTTTCTTAATCTCTTGAAGACGCGTAGTGGTTGATTTTTTCTTTTAAAGATCAATTTGGTTTACCTGTTTCCATCAATTCTACGAGTATAGAAACGTCCAAAACACACCAGTAGCCTATTCAAAATTTATTATTTTATTTAAGTCGTCTATATAGCAATACACAGGACAATCCTGCAACCGCTGGTAGGTCACATCATGTGCTACTATATAACAAACTTTTGTTTTAGTAAAAGTCTCACCATTTTCGAGATATTGATTTTTTATATATTTTTTTGAAACATGTGACTTTGTTCTGTTTATTCCATGCAATCCGGGAATTAAACGATAATCCGGCAACCACAGATAGGTCATATAATTTCATACAATATGACAAAATTTTATGTTAGACAAGTCTCACTAATCCCGTGCCAGTCACTGAATACCTTTACGGTTATCACATCTATCTTAGCCAATCAATGTGAACCTGACCGTTAAAAGCAGAACACATCAGACCAGGGTTTCCCAACCTGTATTTAGGCGGTCGTAGGCACCATACTATAAATTTAGATACTGTATAAGGCCATAAGCTAATATAGATTATGAGTGCAACGAACCATGCAAAACAACTGGCATTTACATGAAAAGCATAGTACAGCATTTTTCCTATAATAGTCAAACGTAGGCACTATAATACTATAGTTTGACCATCAGTACTGTGTGCATGAGAATGCTAGAACATGGTTAGAAAGGGACAACTCAGAAAACTGGAACTAAGTAAACGTAAGATATTGAGAAAAACCATGGTTCCTGTTAAAGAAGAAGGAAAATACAGACTCAAGCATAATAAGGACCTATACCAACACCCGGAGAGCACTACAACAGCCTTGACAAAAAGGTGATTAATAATCTATGGTCACATAATTCGGATGGACAATCACAGACTCGCCTCCAAAATCTTCAACACCTTTTCTAGAGGGAAAGCAACTAACACCAAATGGACAAGAGTAGTCAGAAAAGATCTCGAGCAACTGGGAGTAGACCCCAATGACATTCACAACAGGGATGAGTACAGAACGTTGATTAAAGCATCAGATCCTCTCCAGACACTAACAGTCAAAACACTGCGCCCTGGATCTGGGGTGGAATGGACCCAAGAAATAAAAGACAGCCACAGTGCAAGGATGAAGGAATATTGGGCCAAAAAGAAAGCTCACCAGAGTTAAGAACCACGTGGTCTAAAGAGGCCGAAACGGAAAAAAGAAGAAGTCAATTCATGTCCAGTTGACATCAAAAAGAGCATCTTTCTTTTAAGGATTTAATAAATGGCCGTTTGCTGACGGTCATGTATTAGATGTAAAGGTTGTAAGGATCTTTATTTTTGAAAATATGAAAAATGTACTTTCTCCACTTAAACATTCTGCTTTTCCTAATGTTTCCTGCGGCAGACTAGAACAAATAGGATCTTTATTTATCCCTCAATGTCCGTCGCTGGTTTCCATCGCAGAAATAACACTACTATTAAAAAATCATACCAAATGTACTTTAAGAATCAACTCCATTCTCTTCAGCATGAAATAAAAAAAATCCACTTACCTGATTATCTTCTATTTTTCAAATGACAATCAATTACCAATTACAACTGTCATGTTTCATTAACTTTATCATTATATTAATCTTCTGTCCTCAGGATAATATTTTCCGTTATAAATCCCGCCAGGATTTTTTATAGCTACGCCATTAAGCTTTTCCACCCACACCTTCTCTCATTACAGTTTTTCTTCATCTGTTATTT
>JARYHS010011408.1:13182542-13238969 GCA_031002005.1 Vandiemenella viatica | reverse complement strand
TACTATCCTCGTATAATATGCTCCCAATCTTTCAAGAACCTTTCGAGCTTCGTCTAGAGAGAACCCACACAATCCTCTGGGAGGAAGCCAAATCCGGAAATTTGATCCACAAGATATCCAGATTCCTATCAAAACCAGACAACAGCACTCTTAAAATAT
Organism: Vandiemenella viatica; assembly: GCA_031002005.1. Lineage (NCBI taxonomy): Eukaryota > Metazoa > Arthropoda > Insecta > Orthoptera > Morabidae > Vandiemenella > Vandiemenella viatica. The sequence continues at coordinate 13,238,810 of JARYHS010011408.1, read as the reverse complement.
TCACAGACGGATCGAAAACCACTGGAAATAATAGAGTAGGAGCGGCATATTTCTGTCCCAACACAGGTAAATCGACTCAATTTTCGCTACCCGAAGAGGCATCCATCTATACAGCTGAAGCAAAAGCCCTGCTGGAAGCCATCAGATATAGCCAAAGTACCAACATGGACAAAGTCGTCATCTTGACGGACTCCCTCAGCGTACTAAAGAGCTTACAAAATACTACCTGGAATAGCCATATTCAAACTATTGTATTGGAAATTCTACAACAACTGAAACGGAACCGGGAACTTGGCATTACGACTACTCTGATGTGGATCCCATCTCACAGCGGCATCGAGCATAACGAACGGGTGGACGCCCTGGCAAAACAAGCTATCCATGAGGGAGAGGTAATCAACATGCAACTCCCGATCTCGGATATAACTCATAACATCAAATTAAGAGCCAAGGAAAAATGGCAAGAGGAATGGACGATCTCCTCAAAAATCAAAGCCTCATATTATGCAACCATTCAACCGAGCATATCTCCAAAACCTTGGTTTTACAATTGGAACAGTAGCAGACGATTAATCACTACGATATCGAGAGCCCGATTTAACCACGGTAACTTCCCCAGCCACCTACACCGAATAGGGTTGAGAGATTCCCCATACTGCGACTGCTCAGACCAGGCAATAGGAGACATCAATCACATAATTTTTTCATGCAATAAATACCAACAACTCCAGGACCAAATGATGAAAGATCTTGCCAAGAATGGCTTCCCCCTGCCGACAAACGTAACCCTCCTTCTTTCCAGCAACAACAGAGTAGTACTTAACATCCTCGCCAGATACTTAAAAGATGGAGGGATAGAATTCTAGCCAACCCTGGAAGTTAAAACAGGAAATGACTATACTTCAAACCCAAAGCCCAAACCACAGCACAACCCCATATCCGCGCAAGCACAACAACCAGCATGGCAAAATTAACAGTATCCTAGATTCAATAAGATTGTAATAATTTAACTTAATAGAGATAAGGAAAAGTGTAGATAGACAAGTTACGTAAATGGACGTAAGAACCTTTGTTAAACTGTTAAATGGCTGTATGTTTTTTTTTTTTTTTTTTTTTTTAAAAACTTTTATTGTCTATAATATACTATTTTGTAATAACTTCAAGTGTTTTTAAAAAATATGATCTCTAGATGTATAATTATAAATTGTTTTGAAGATGGTGTTATATGAAACTCATAATCTTTAGTAGTACAATGTAATAATTATGTAACTTTGTGCTGGCTGTATGGTCTTGTAACCAAGTGCCAATAAAATAAAAAAAAATATACACCACCGAGAAGCCACACCAACAGAGAAGTTTTGCATCACCCAAATACTTCTGGAGGCAATGTCTTCAGACAATATCCTCCTCCCCCACCTGCCTACAAAGATATAGGCAGAGACGGTGCTGTGCTGAGTTTGTTAGTTGAGTGCTTGAGTTGCAAGTTAGTGTGTAGTTTTATTATGGAGGTCGTGGAAAAATAAACCTATGTGTTAAGTGCTTCTTCGGAGGAGTTATTTCAAGCAACCAAAAGTTTACTGTGGCTTCCGCGACTGGACTGAACTACAAGAAAAAGTAATTGACGAGTTATTTATCAACATACAATTTCCGTGCGAAGTATATATTTTTATTATTATTAGGTATGGCTTCGGGATTTGCTAGTCGTCGACGTCCAGGTCATTAGAGGCTTAAGAGGAGTGGGGCAGCGAACGGTTAGGAATTCGGACATGGCCTTTCGAAGGAACGATGCCGGCTTCCACCTGGAATAATTTCGCTAAACCATGCAAAACAGAAATGCGAATGGTCGTACGGGGATTGGACCTCCGTTCTCTCGAATGCGAGGCCTAAGCGTTACCGTTCACCCATCACGCTCGGATGTTACAAAGTGTTTGTATCATTATCTTATACATCAGTACATTACACACTGGCTGATTTGTTAGTCCTGGGTCGCCGATCGCCATGTCGTCTGTGCGAACTTACACCCCGATCGCGCGGCTCAATCGCCCTAAGTGGTTTCGTATTTATGTTGAGAAAACGGTCATAAATAAGGGAGGTCCGCGCAAGGGGCTGTAGAGGGCGCGCCAGTCGATTCGCTCGCAAGTTTTTCGCAGCTCCGAAGTTGGCTGCCCTTTTTGGCGAGAATGGATGGCGACCGAAAGAGACGGAGCGTGGCTGTGAATTCCTCGACGGAGGACGAATGTCAAAGAGCTGACTGTCAGCACCAAACGACCAACAGCTGCGACTGAGTGAAATAGTGACACCTTACTCCTGAGTTGACGTATTTACCTCTAAAAATGCGGTTATCATTATAAAGATTTAAGAAACAATATTTTTGAACTTCAACTTGCAAATAGCAAAATTATGAAAATCAAGATCACGGGTAAGGGACAATTCAGAGTAGGGATGAAACGGAGCTCCGCATCCGCAAGTGAGGAACTTACGCATCAAATCATACATCCGCTATCGTATCCGCATCCGTAATATTTATTGCGGATGTATAGCGGATATTTTTTCTTTGAATTGAAATAGATATTATTCCTTTCTCTTTAAACAGATTCAGCCAATCGTCGCTTAGCTAACAACAACGTTGTTGTTTTTATTTCTGACGATCTTGCAATAAAAATAACAATGGACTAAACGGTGTTACTACCTAAGTGACGAATTTACAAGTTTACACATGAATGCAAAGTAAAGCGGCCTATTCACGGTCCAGCTTATAGGACATCCGTGTAGAACTACCGTAGGATCCGCTCACCCATTCACGCTAGTAAAAGGGATCCAACAGAATGTTCCAACCAGTCAACTCGTACTTTCTCGCGGCACACCATGTATCCTTATCGCACACTGGCAGGATGATTCCTCCAATCAGGATCAAATACCATAACTTATTGGACAACAAGGACCCGCGTTGGTTGTGTGAGAGTCTAACAATATTCAACACGTCCTACGTCTAGTCCTGTAACCCTTTTCACTGCCTATCGAAAGTTCATTTATCGAAAATCGGATCAACGTAGGTCCTACAAGTTGTACTGTGAATGAGCCGCTAGAGCGGTGGAACGGCGGGTGGCGGGCGCGGAGATGTGCGTGGCGTGGCCTTGTACTTGACGCTTGAATTTGTCGAGCCGCGAATTCAGCAAAGTTCATACCACAAAGAATATTTCTTAAGCTGCTTTCCCACGACGTCTTGTAACGAAGGCCGCACGGCGCACGCCGAAGTGTAGGAATGAGCGCGCGCCGCAGATTAGCCCTCGCTTACCTCGCCGCCAATTCCCCACCACGTTTCCTATTGTCGTTTGGCAAAGATCACTTTATAGCAACAGAAGGGGTGCGCACCTCTGCTGCAAACCGATGGCAACAGCGCACCTCTTCACACGCCTGTGATGTTTAGCGACACAGAATGGGTAGCTGCGTCTCTTCCCCGTTAGCAGAGGTGGCCCTGTTCCCATGGCGTGTGGTTGAGTATCGTCCCGTCCCATCCTGTCTCGCCTCGTTAAGAGACATCGTGGGAACGCAGCTTTAGACACGCGAGCAGTTATGTCTACATCTCATCTACATCTACATATATACTCTGCAGTTCACAAAACTGTGGGTGGCAGAGGGTGCTCAGCACCAAAGCTAATCTCTTTGCTGTGCATTCCAATCCCTAATGGTACGAGGGAAAAAAGAATTCATATAACAATCATTGTGGCACCTTACTTCTCTAATCTTATCTTTCCTGTCATTCCGACTGAAATAGGTTGGTGGAAGAAGTATTTCACTACACTCGTGAGTGAAAGTGGGAGTACGCATGTTTACCAATAAGTTTAAACGAATCGTGCGTCGTCTATCTACCAGAGACTCCCAGCCTAGTCTACTAATCAGTTCTGTGACGCTTTCATAAGGACTGTAGCAAGCGGTCACGAATCGAGCGGCTCTTCTCTGTACTTTCTCTATACTTTCGATCAACCCCTTACGAAACAGATCCCAAATGGCACAACAATAGTCCAAATGTGGACGCACAAGAGATTTGTACGCTATCTCCTTTGTTGATCATTACAATTTTTCAAGATTCGACCTATGAATCGCAGCCTAGAATTAGCTGTACCTACTAGCGAATTAATGTGTAAGTCCCATTTCATGTTCCTTTGTACTGTTACTCCCAAATATTTCATAGAATCGACCATATCATTGTTTAACTCGTATTTTGAACAATTGGATTCTTTTTGTTAGTTATGCTCATTGTCTTGCACTTTTTACTATTTAGCGTAAGTTGCCACTCAGCGCACCAAGCCAAAATAATATCCAGATCAAGCTGAATTTCTAAGCAATCGGCCAAATTTCTTACTTCCCTATAAATAACAGCATCATCAGCAACAATTTAATAAGGCTTTTCACTTTGTCTCCGAGATCGTTTATAAAAATTAAGAAAAGAAGTGGTCCTATTAAACTTCCTTGAGGTACCCCCGATGTAACATCTAGTTTAGAAGAACTTTCTCCTTCAATGATGTAAATAAATTAATTCACTTGTGAAATTATCGCACGTATTTTGTTGTTGAAAGATGAGAAAAAATAAATCAATGTGGCAGTATTGTGTGAAAATAGACGTTACGTATGAAAAATTTAGAATTTGACATAAAAAATATACTTATTTTGATTTTTTATTATGGATAAAGGTAGATAATTATAAATTTATTTTTCCACTTCCGCTTCCGCAAAACATCCCCATTCGTGGATTTCAAGCATTGAACATCCGCATCAGCAACCTCAAAGATGATTTCCGTTACAGCCCTGTATCAGAGTCATGCTACTCCTTCGCCTACGTCACCGAGGTGACATCGCCTTACAACTAAATACCAGCATTACTTAACGAGTCGTCGACGCCTTACAACCAGATATTACAGTTCAATAAAATCTTCTCGAGCTTTCCACGGGATAGCGGGTCAGTAGAAGTACAAGGCGACGTTTCGGAGCCTTCCTCTGGCTCCATCTTCCGGCGAGTCACCTCGTACTTCTACTGACGCGCTATCCCGGTGCAAAGCTCGAGAAGATTTTGTGCAACTGATTCACCGAGAAAGCCTACATTCTTTCGTAGATATTTCAGTTGACAAATAAACATTTGCTGCTACAAAGAGCCAAGCTGTTGGGACCGGCTGTCGTCGGTAAAGAGTGATCGCACTACCACTAGATAGAAGAAAGACATACCACCGACGAGTGTGCTTTCTGGTGTAGGGAGCTTTTCTGATTTTTTTTCTTGCTAGGCAAACATTTCATCATTGCTTATTGTTTCGAAAACACATTACAAGTTTTTGCCACATATCTATTTCAGTTGACAAATAAACAAACATTATGACCACCTACTTACTAGCATATTGGTCCACCTTTCGAATGCAATACAGCAGCGACTCGGCGTGTCATGGATTGTATATAGTCCTTGAAGTCTTCCAGAGGTATCTGACATAAGATTTCTACACACAGGTCACAAAATTCCCTTATTTACGGGCCAGCAGTTTGTATGTGTGGATGCTGGGAACGAACATCTCGGAAACTGCGAGGCTGGTCGCTGTTCGCGTGCTACTGTAGTGAGCATCTATGCAGAGTGTTTGAAGCGCTGTGAAACCAGGAGTAGCGACAATGTGGTGGACACCCACGCCACATCACAGAACGTGGAGGTCGGAGGCTTGCCCGCTCTGTAAAGCAGGATAGGGGACGATCTGTGACAGATCTGACGGACGACTACAATTCTGGTACATCCAGAAGTGTTTCAGAGCACAAGAGTTGCGATTCTGCCACAGATCACCACCCAATCCTGCTTTACAGAGGCGGGCAAGCTCCGACATCCGCGTTCTGTGATGTGGCGTCGGTGTCCACCACATTGTCGCCTACTGGTGGTTTCACACGTCCTTCAAATATTTTTTTTAACCTGCTTTACGTCTCTCAACAGCGAGGTTTTTAGAGACGGGAAAGGAAGGGAGCAAGGAATGTGAAGGAATTCGGCCATGGCCTTTTTAAGGGAGCATCCCGGCATTCGCCTGCACTGATTGGGGAAACGATGCAAAACCCAAATTTGGATGCCCGGACGGGGATTCGAACCGCCGCGCCGTCCTCCCGAATGCGAGGCCGGAACGCTATCCGTTACACCAACACTCTCGGTTCCTTCAAACACTTTCCATAGATGGTCACTACAGTAGAGCAAGAACATCCGACCAGCCTCGCCGTTTCCGAGATGCTCGTTCCCAGCTGCCGCGCCCACAAACCGCTGGCCCGTAATTTAAGGTAATTTCGTGACCTGTGCGTAGAAATCTGGTGTTAGATACCTATGGAATCCTACCAAGGACTTGTAGAATCTATGCTAAGCCAAATCGCTGTTGTATCGCCTTCGAAAGGTGGGCCACTTTGCTAGTAAGTATGTGGTGATCATGTTTTGGCTGATCGGTTTATCATTCAAGAATCTTTCACACGGGACACCTACTGGTATTTATTTTTAATGAAATACTCTATATACCTGATTTAATTATCACCGTACTCGACCCACTTTTCCCTTGCCCACGTGGCAGGTCGTTCCGTCAACACATTAAACTTCTGTTTATGTGGGCCCGGTGACGCGCTCTCATTGCCGGCAGGATGTTGTGTTAAGGCAAACACAATCCAGGGTGCGGCATGGATCATGTTAATTACGAGCGTAATGCGGACGCACAGACACCCATTAGTGGCCGCGATAAATCGGCAGCGTCCATCCACCGGTCGCCATATTTCACTCCGCGCCGCACCGAACAGCCATACCTACCGGTTAAGTAATTTCAGAGCTCACCAGAGCTACAACTCGTATATGGAATACTCCACCTACGGGGAACTAGACGGCTAAGTGTAATAGATGATGGCCGAAAACACTTGTTAGCAGAACAGAATCGGTAACAGATACGATAAAGCAGATGGAATGGAATTCATTGTCAGATCAGAGTTATCCTAGGAATTGTCGATTCATATCTCCATCACCTGTTTGCAGTAGAATTCTGGAACATGCCATATCCTCTAAACATTATGAAGTTTTTAGATGAAAAACGGGTTACTTAACAACACTGATTTCGGAAGAACAGATCGTGTGAAACACAATTGGCCCTATTTTCGCATGACGTAATGAAAGTCATGGACGCGGGTTCACAAGTTGATGCAATTTTCTTGGATTTTCAGAAAGCTTTCGACTCTGTACCACACAACCGACTTTTAGCGAAGATTCGAGCATAGGGTATATCGGATCAGATTTTTGAAAGAAAACACGATTTTTTAACTGGTCGGTCACAGTATCTCGTTGTTGACGGGGAAGCCACTTCTAAGCTAGCTGTTACTTCGGCCATTCCTCAAGGAATTGTAATAGGACCACTTCTTTTCATAATTTTTATAAACGTTCTCGGTGACAACGTTAATTGCTGGATGCGATTGTTTGCTGATGATGCACTTATCTATATGGAAGTAAGGTGCCCTGACGATTGCTTAAAAATTCAGTGCGATCAGGATGTTATTCGGAACGTTGCCATAAATGGCAAGCTTACACCTAAAAGCAAAAAGTGCAAGGCAATTCAAATAAGTAACGAAAAGACTCCGTTTGTTCACGAATGCAAACTTAATAATTCAGCTGTTGACACGGTTGATTCCCTGAAGTATCTAGACGTAACAGTACAAAGCAACATGAAATGGGACTTGCACATAACTTCCGTCTTAGGCAAAGCTAATTCTAAATTACGATTCATAGGTCGTATTTTGAGAAGTTGTAGTGTTCGTACAAAGGAAATAGCGTACAAAACAATAGTGCGCCCGCATTTGGATTACTGTTGTGGACTTTGGGATCCATATCGCAAAGGATTGATTGACACGTTAGAGAAAGTACAGAAAAGAGCCGTTCGATTGGTGACTGCTCGTTACAGTTTTTACGAAAGTGCCAGAATTGATACATAGTTTGGGCTGGAATTGTTTGGCAAACAGGCGGCGTCGTTTTCGTTCGAATTTGTTGAAGAATATTTAAAAAAATTAATTTAGGAATGCAGTGAAATTCTTCTTCCGCCAACCTATTTAGGTCGCAACGACTGCAGTGATAGAATTAGAGAAATGCGATGCCGTACTGATGCTTTTACGTATTCTTTCTTTCCTCGACCTGTTGGGGATAGGAATGCACAGAATTAAGATTGATGCTTAGCACCCTCTGCCACCTATAATATTTGTGAATTGCAGAGATGTAGATGTAGATCAAAGAAGGCTGAAGAGATTGCACGAGGCGTATATTAGTAATGATACAGATATTGGATGAAGAAAAATTTAGGGAAAGTTCATATAAGGAAAAATACTATCGTCACCACAAGATGGGATGCAGGAAGATGTTGAAAATTTCTTGGGTAGCTAAGGGAATCATGAATTATTACAAAATTCCAAAGGAAGCGAAGAATAGTTTAAAATTAAAATCTCTTAAGGTTAAAAAGTAGGAAAATGGGGAAATTATAGAACCTAAGATAAAAAAAAAAACAAGAAATGGAAAATTGGTGATTCTGGTTATTACCATTATTTTTATTTTTTTGCAGTCATCAGTTCTTCGACTGGTTTGATGCAATCCTCCATCCCTTCCCATCTTGTGCTAACCTCTTCATCTCTACATATTCCTTACAACCCACGTCCTCAATTATCTGCTGCATATATTCTGATGTCTTGTCTTCATCTGCAGTTCTTACCTTCGACTGTTCCCTCTGGTAACAAATTAACCAATCCTGCATGTCTCAAAATATGACCTACCAGCCTGTCTCGTCTTTCTGTAAGACTTCAACAAACGTCTTTTCCTAGCCCATCATTTCCAAAACTCGTTCATTTCGTACTTTATCTGACCACTTAATTTTCAGTATCGTTTCATAGCACCACAATTGAAACTCTTCAATTTTCCTTCTTTCTGGTATTCCTTAAGTCCATGCTTCGCTGCCATAAAGTGCTATGCAGTTTGAAAATGTTCTATCTGAGTCCTAAATTAATATTTGAACCAAAAGAAAGCTGTTTTCGCTAGTGCTATTCTGCTTTTAACATCATTTCTGCTTCGGCCATCGGTTATGATTTTACTTCCTATGTAACAAAATTCACTAACTTCTGGTAATCGATATGACCCTTTTTTTTATATTCGGTCTACTACTGTTGGTATCATTTCTGCTACACTTCACACTCTTGTCTTGCTTCGGTATTTATTTAGTCCAAAATCTTCCTTCAGTATTTTGTTCACGACATTCCGTAACTTCACGATATCCTAAACCTTTTCTGCTTACAAGACAATGTCATCGGGAAATCGTAGCATACTGTTATTTATTCTCCTTGAACACTTAGCATATTCTCCATTATAATTAAATTTAGTAAATTTAAAGCAGTTACAAGAATTATGCAAGTGCTTTTAGGATATAAGTATCTGCTCCATCATAGTGCTCTGCGAAGGTGGATATTCGATAGATTTTCGGGGAATGTTGTGATTGTGTTTTAAATCAATTTTCTTTTATTTTATTTTTCCTTATGGTTTTACGCCTCGTCGACGTTGAGGTCATTAGAGTCAGGATGCGAATGGGGTCAAGTGACGGGAAGGAATTCGGCCATGGCATTTTGAAGGAAGCCTCCAGGCATTCGCTTAGCGTGATTTTGGGAAACCATAGAAAAACCCAAATCTGGATGCCCGGACGGAGATTCAGATCGGCGTCCTCCCGAATGCGAGGCCTGAGCGTCAAGCGTTATACCACCACGCTCGGTGAGAAATGGAAAATGGGTGTGTAGGGATATTGTTATTCTAGCGAATGCTTTATCATAATTAAATTAATTTAAAACAGTTACAGAAATTACACTTGTCCTTTTTAGACAACAAGTATCTCCATTAGCACAGTGGTCGACAATGGGGGGTGATCGATAGATTTTCGGAGAATAGGGAGTGTTTTGATTATGTTTTTAACCAGCATTCTTTTATTTTTTTAAATATGGTTTTACGTTTCGTCGACATCGAGGTCATTGGAGGTAGGATGGGATTGGAGACAAGGAACGGGAAGGAATTCGACCATGGCCTTTTGAAGGAAGCATGCCGGCATTCGGGAAGCCATGGAAAATCCAAATATGAATGCCCGGGCGGGGATTCGAATCGGCGTCCTCCCAAATGCGAGGCAAGAGCGTTAACCGCTCACCCACCACTCTAGGTGAGAAATGGAAAATTGGTATGGAGGAATATTGCAATTGCAGCGAATGCTTTATCATAGTTAAATTAATTTAAAACAGTTACAGAAATTACACTTGCCCATTTTATGCAATAAGTATCTCCATTAGCACAGTGGTCGACAATGGGGCGTGTTGGATAGATTTTCGGAGAGTGTTGTCATTGTGTTTTAAACCACTGAATGTCAGCGTATGCGAAAAAGCAGATGTGCAGTAGTGGAAGACACAAACGGCAAGAAGAAAGGTTACAAACGACGATATGAGTGAAACGGTAGCCTGAGCCAGGACAAACGAATTCACAAAGCCGCCCGCCCGGCCGGGGGTGTAGGAAGGGGGGGGGGGGAGAGGGGGAGTGGCAAAGCGGCAGCGCCGCATTAAGGCCTACAAGGGCACAAAGGGCTCCTGTGTGCCCCGCACAAGGGCGGCCACATCTCAGCCGCGGAAAGCTGTTCCTACCCCCACCCAGGCGATGTTCATTACTTTAATTAAAACCCAGTCTCTCCTGTTTGCTCTTTCGCTTTCACGGAAGACACACACATCCCCGCACGGTAAAAATGTACTGAACCACACGTGAGTGAATACGACTCACATCACATGAGTGGTGAAAGGCACAGTTATTAGCAAATCCTCAAAACGCAGCTAGTAAACCACAACAAGGAGTTTATACAACCAATTAATTCTTGCGATACCTTCCTAACTAATTAATGTGAATTGAATGGATACCATGATGATTTTTTATATTCTCGGCATATCAATTAGCTTATGAATATTTACATTTAACTCTAAACAATCGTGTCATCCTTGATAACTCATCTACTTGCCACCCAGTGATTTCTTCATAAGTAATGTGAAATTCGCCGAACCAACGCTAAGCTTTTCATTCGAGAAACATTAGAGCGATACCCAGCAATACATACAGTACTGATCAGCCAGAACATTATGACTACCTTCTTACTATCGATATAAACTCGTCCAGGCGATAGCAGCGTCACCTGACGAGAAACGACTGCTAGTCAGACACACGCACGGTGCATGTAGTATCAGTGAGCGTGCTGTCCGTGTTTAGAATGGGGAAGGCGTGCGATCTATCTGAGTTTGACCGAGGGCAGATTGTGATGGCCCGGAGGCTCGGCACGAGTATTTCGGAAACTGCACGACTTGTCGGGTGGTGGAGTAGTGAAGTGGTGAGTGTCTTCAACAAGTGGCGAAACCGAGGTAATACCATGTCCAATCGCGAGGGGTTGCGCGACCACCCTCATTACTGATGTCCGACGTAGTAGGCTGGGCAGACTGGTTAAACAGGACAGGCGGCGAACTCTAGCGCAACTAACAACAGTCTCTAATGCTGCACTGAATACAAGTGTATCTGAACACACAGTGCACCAAACACTCCTAACGATGGGCCTCCGCAGCCGACGACCCATACATGTGTCAATGTTAACACCACGACATCAGCAACTAAGAACTGAAATGGACACGTGACAATCGTCACTGGACGTTGGCGCAGTGGCAGAGCGTTGCATGGTCTGATGAATCCCGGTACCTTCTCCATCATGCCGATGGGAGGGTGCGGATTCGTCATTTTCCAGGGGAACAGCTTCTTGACACCTGTACTGCGGGACGGAGACGAGTTGGCGGCGTCTCAGTTATGCTCTGGGGAACATTCATGTGGACATCCATATGGGTCTAGTGGAGCTGGTGCAAGGCACCATGTCGGCCAATAAGTATCGTACACTGGTTGTAGACCACGTACACCCCTTCATGACGACCATGTCTCCCAACGGCAGTGGCATTTCTCAACAAGATAATGCGCTATGTCACAAGGCCAGGAGTGGTTCGAGGAACACAGTGGCGAGTTGCAATTGAGGTGTTGCCCCTCCCCCCAACTCACCAGATCTGAACCCGATCGAACACATCTGGGATTTGATTGAACGTGGCGTCAGAGCTCATCGCCCCTCTCCCCAGAATTTACGGTAATTTGGTGACTTGTGTGCGCAGATGTCTCCCTCCAGCGACCTACCAAGGCCTCATTGCTTCCATGCCAAGACGCGTCGCAGCTGTTATCCGTGCCGAAGGCGGACATACCGGCTATTAGGTAGGTCGTCGTAATGTTCTGGCTGATCATTGTATTTACCTCTCAGTGTTTTGGCAAGTAATTATTTCGCGGATGCTTAACTTAACCTCTGCTATGTAGTAATATCTGTGATCAATGAATCCCGCCTACGAAGGCCGGGCGTATGACGTCACCGTTGCATACACAATATCACAACGAGCAAGCTTAGTCCTTTATTAGTACTGATATGTTGTGTAACATCATGGGCATACTAATGACGGAGTTGATTGATGCGACGGAATTGAATAACAGATAATAAAGTGATAAAGTAAAAATAACGAAGAGAACTGGAAATTACTAGAGAACTGTAAGCTTTAACATGACGATTTAATTAAGAACAATTTTTGTATAGCCTATGGAGAGTTACTATTACAAAGAGCCTAGTAAGTAATTGTGTTATACTGTAATTTCCAGAAACAAATCTAGCTACCTTCCTCTGTTTGGCCTAAAACTTCTGTAATTTGTACCCAAAACGTGGATTATGAGCTTTTTTGCGGGAGATAACGTAAATACACCTTAGTCAAACAATTAGGATTAAGAAACTCATTTGAAAATTACAGCAGAAAGAGGTTCAAAGAAATCAAAAAGATATAAGGGACAAATAATATTAAAAAACGGTATACGGAGAATGGAGCTTTAAATCTGAAGTTTTAATGTGATAAAAAAAATCGAAAACGCTGAAGCACATAGACAATATAGCAAAAGTTTACCTTCAGACTATCCGCCATTGTTTATGTTTTGCTTAAAATTATCTGTTTCTAAAGCGAAGTTACTAACGCTAAGTAAGTGAACCAGTTACTAATTTACCATCAAAAGATTCCCCAGAATAGGATTACTGATAATTTTTTCAAGAAAAAAAAAAAAAAAAAAACAAACGAAACCCATTACCCCAAAACTGGTTTCTGCGCTTCAGAAAAAGTTGTCAAAAGAATCTCTTTACTTCGGTAACTTGAAACACTGGTAGAATCTTTTTAAAAGAATTTTATTTCGAGCGTAAAACCCTCATTAATTAAAAGGATTCAACTTGTAGCTTATTGAGTCGTCCGTGGGCGGAGTGAAACATTTTAGTTTTCCGAGCTCTTAGGAGACTTCGCTTTAATAAGCGCCTCTGCGTTAAGGGGTGCGGGGGGGGGGAATAGGCGGTTTGAGAGGGGGGGGGGAAGTTCCCTCGCGATAATAGAGCGCACAACTTATAAATCCATTACACATTAATTTAGGGCCACATCTTTCAAAATTTCGTTGATTTAATGTCACAACTAAACATTGAGTTACGAACATCAAACCTGCAATTTATTTACTTAGCTCTCGCAAGAAGGCTTAAAATTTTTTGTATAGCATTCAAACCGTGCTGAGAAGAAAATGTATTCATCACGAAAAATCATTAACTGAATCTTCGCTACTAAGACACGCAACATTCTCATTTTATATGTACGTGTGCTTTGCCGAAAAATTATTGGCGTCTATAAATACTTGAACCTTTTGGAATTTTCCACTAGTAGGGATTAATTTAAAAGTTAGTATATTATTATACACTGATGATCGTAAACGTTGTGACTACCTTGTGACGTCACAGTCACTTTCCGCCGATCGGCAAATAGTACCTGTGTAAGTGGACGAATACATCTACATCTACATATATACTCTGCAATTCACAAAATTGTGGGTGGCAGAGGGTGCTCAGCACCAAAGCTAATCTCTTTGCTGTGCATTACAATCCCTAATGGTACGAGGGAAAAAAGAATTCATATAAGAATCAGTCCGGCACCTTATTTCTCTAATTTTATCTTTCCTGTTCCAGTCAGTCGTAACCTAACTATGGTAGCGGACGGGTCGCGTCGCATAGCGTGAGACAATATAGTAATAGTACGATGTATTAAACATCTTGAAGAGAACTGAATGTGTTTAGCCGAAACAATGCGTGTGTTACATAGGGTTCGAACGGTGCGTGAATGCCGAAGAGCATTAATTGTGGCATCAAAAGTTACTTGGTGAGAATCTGACAAGATTGTTAATGTTCCTTTTATCTTGAAGAATTCTGCAATCTACGGTTGATGAAGTTTCGATTAGCCTTAATATTCAAAACGTGGTGGTGGCCAACCGGTTCGATGTTCTAAGCTATTGCAATAAACGTGTGGTGGACTCAAGTTTGTAGTACAGTACTTGATGGCTTTTTTAAAATTATTTATCCACCTCCTGTTTCGGGCTGGTTTGGTACGTCACCTGGCGACCGACGGCAATAACGAACTATCTAAAATTAAACTAATCTGCTTCTAGAACTGTGTAAGAACAATTTTCAAACTGTATTAAGCACTAAGTTCGAGTTGAGAAAACATATTTCGCGACGTACAATACATATGGCCTCAAACGGCTTACATGGCTTACCGCGATCAGGACTGCAAGTATTAATTTATTCTAATTATAAAAAATAAGATTACCAGCACACAAAATCGGTTCACAACCTGCTTAATAGCACTTTTAGAGCGCAATACACCAGCGCTTCGGAGTAGAACTCCGTCAGTAACTCTCATTTATTAGCTTATTAGATATACAAATAAAAAAGAAAAGGTTAATTATGAATATAAGGTGGGGAAAGAATTGCTTGCTGAATACTTGAAATGTAAATATCTTGGTATTACATTTGATAACAAGCTAACTGGGCAGGACACATTGGACAGGTGGTAGGAAAAGGTTTCAAAGTTCTGCACTTGTTGGAGAGAGTGATGAGGGGATGCACGAGAGAAGTAAAGGAATTGGGTTACAAAACTTTGGTCAGACCATTGCTCGGATATGGTAGTGTAGTATGGGAACCACATTTTGAGTATCAAATACAGGAGTTGGAGAAGGTGCAAAGAAGGGCTGCTAGATTTGTTTCTGGAAATTATCGCAGAATGCAATCAGTGACAGATATGATAAAGGAGCTGGAATGGGATTCAATGCAAGACAGGAGGAGGGTAATGAGAGTTACAGGGCATATACTGGCGATGAGGCATGGAAAGATATTGCAGTAGGTATCAAAAGTAGTGCATGGAAGGGAAAAGATGACCGTGACCACAAGCTGGCACTCGATTTCAGGCACAAGGGTGTGGGAAGATTCTCTTTTTTAGGTAAGGGTGTCAGGGATTGGGATGAGTTACCAAGAGAAATGATGAATAATTTACCGAAAACTTTGAAAGAATTTAAAGATAAAATTTGTAGATGGCAAATGTAGGTGGGTGTAGGATAGGGGCAGGCCCGCCGCTAGCTGTTTGAGCGCCCGCGTGCAATACCGATTATGCCGCCCCCTATCTAACTACAGCCAGTGGTGGATCTAGGAATTTTCCGAACCGGGTCAAAAGAATGTGAGATTGCCGCCCCTTCAAACATTATTTGCCGCCCCCATTGATGCCATACCGAGCCGGCCGCCTGAAGCAGCTGTTGAGCTAAAAAAAAAAAAGGTCGCCCGGTCCATAATAGGCTGCAAATTTCGTCGCGGCAGCAATGGAATGACAACTATCCCGGGGCGGCGACTGTAGATCACTCGATTTGACGCCCCCTCGGCCTGCCGCCCGCGTGTGGTGCACGCCTTGCACGCCCGCTTACGGCGGCCCTGGATAGGGGGAAGATGGGTGTGTAGGGAAATTGCCACCGGAACATGCGCTCCATTGCAATTAAATTAAATTTCACACAGCACGAGCAGCACTGTACTTAAGACGTGCATTATCAGAGTCATCCACACGTGCAATAACACATACGAACACACACTGGACAAAGCAACGGGAAATCCCCAGAGTTCACCTTCCCGAGAGAGTTCGCATGGTTGGGGGGTGGGGAGGGTAGGGGTTACATCCTCTATGGTATGGTTACCTAAGGGGGCGGCCATAAATTACGTGAAGTGAAATAGCGGGGGAGGGTTCCGGCGAAAACTCACCAAAAGGGAGGGGGGGGGCAACGGAAATATCACGTAGAACTGTACAGCTAAAGAAAAAAAAGGTATTCAAATGATGCAAAAGTCGATTTTAGGGTAGTATTTCACCGAAAAGTGGGGGTGGAACCGGCTTTGGAAGGGTGAGACCTAAAAAAATCTCTAAAAGTTGCGAGGGCGATTTCTAGGGTGGTCTCACGGACTTAATTTCACCAGGGGGGGGGGGGGGAGGTTCCAGAAATCTGTAAAAACACCTTACATAATTTATGGATGCCCCTTAAAGTGGTGGGTGGGGGTGGGTAACGGCGAAGACATGTCCAGGGGGCGGGAGGTGTGGGGTAGCTCGGCAGAGCACTGTAATTACTCAATGTAGTAAATCAGGAGCAAACCACGGAAATAACAACATGACGCTGCTTCCTAATGAAATGGATTAATCAACGCTTTCGGTGAAGTATTAGAAAGTGAATCCCAGCACATCAGACCAAACTCTGTGAGCTTAATCTCCTGTTTCAAGCATTTTTTTTTTTTTTTTTTTTTTTTTTAAGGATGAGTGTTTCCAGCTTATGTCGCAATAAAAACAAACTATCGAAGCATCCTCGATAGTGCTAATGATTTACACTGTGCACTTCCTAATAAGGGGGCGTTCAGTAATTACTTGAGGTCAATTTAGGGGGGGGGGGGTTCTGTGAAATTTCACCAAGGGACCAAGGTATCAAGGGGGAGGGGGTCGACTGAAATCTCGTGTGAGCTTTTGAAATTCTTGAGGGGCAGTAGTGCACAAAAAAAAGGTCTACAAACGACACGGATGGCGAACTTAAGGTCTAGAAACGAAAAGGATAACGACTTTAGGGGGGTATAACCACCCTCGGAGGCAGGAGAGCTACATTTAAAAAAATATAAAAAAAAGTCTTAAAAAAAACTACGAGGTTGAACAGAAGGGTGGGCGGTCGCGTCAAAATCTCACGCCATCTTAGAAAGCGAGGGGTGGGGGTGGGGGAATTCGACCAGATTTCACCAAACCTCACAGGGGAAGGGGAATTCGTAATTCCGGAAAATACCTCACGTAATTAATGGACGCATCATAACTAACCACGAATACGAAAATTCGAAAAATTAAATGCAAAATCATACTTCCTACTGATTCATTTTTTCTCTGTTACTTTTTTCAGTACCTTTAAAGTTAGATATTTTTAATTTTTTCCGAAAATTTAATTGTTTTAACTTTATTAGTAATAAAAAAAATTGATAGGAAGCGACTTTAATTTCCGTTTGAGATTGAACCAAGAATTATACGACAAGTTTGAAAAGGTATCAAACACAATTAAGAAAAGGAGATTAGCTTTCTATGGACACATAAAGAGAATTCTGAAGTGAACTACACTTAATGGTTCCTTCAGGTTTATTACTATGTACACAAAACACTGGTAAACAATAACAAATGTGGTACAGTTAGCGGATGACCGTCGAGAAATTTAGCCTGGTCCTGATCTGGGGTAGAGAGAGACGGCTTCTACTTCTCGCGAACTTCCGGTGGTCTTCTGTAGTTGAAGCTGGTTCCGCGGTCAGGCCGGAACTGGCGGTGGAGCGGCCGGCTACGCTTATATAGGCGGCCTGGCGCAGGAATTCCGTTGTATGGTAGTACGGCGACCTCTGTAAGAAATAGTCCCACTTAGCCTCTAGATGATTCTATTTGTTTTCCTGGTTTGTTTTGATGCCTCTGCGCCTGTTTGGAGTCGTATATGTATCCCGGCGTGCAGGCGCGTTGTGTGTGAGGTCTGCCTGGCAGGGGCCTTTACTGGCAGACTGAACATACCTCGCTCCCGGGGGGGGGGGGGGGAAGCGATGTCTGCGACGTCTGCGAGGTCGTCTGCCGCGGCGCCCTGGAGCAGACTATGAAGGCTACCTCCGGGGGAGTACGGAGCTGTTCCCCTGGCGATGCGTGCCGACCTGCGTCGTGGTGCAGGTTGTGGTGGAGGAACTTGTGGAGCTAACGGCATCGGTTCGTCGGCGTCGATGGCCGGGGGCTGTACGGGGGGCGCTGAAGATGGTCCCCGCAGGTGGTCGAGAGGCTGCGGCTGAAGGGTGTCGGAGCGACCGACAGGTTGTGGCGTCGGTGGTGGCGCTGTAACTGTCCCTGAGCAACGGTTAGACGGCAGGAGTGGTGGAGGTGGCAGGGAAGGAGAGGAAGAAGTGGATGGCCGTGGCGTGGTGGAACAGGACGGTGCCGTGGGGTAGCGGAGACGTAGTTGGTTTCGATGGCGTCGCACTATCGGGCCATCCAGGCTGACGTCGAACAGTTGGCGGCCCCGGGGCCGCTGGATGACCCCCGGAAGCCAACCGGCCCGGGAGCCAAACCCGCGGGCCCAGACTAGGGAGCCCGGGGTGAAACGGAATGGGCCCGAAGGTACCTGTACTTTGGGCGGGGGTAAGAGGAGATGGAGGAGAGTGCGAGGTTGGCGGCCATGCAGCAATTCCGCCGGGCTTTTGGCCCCCACTGGAGTGGTTCGATAGGAACTGAGGAAGAGTGTCAATGCCTCTTCGAGTTTGTGACTTGTGGTGTATTTGGTCATTTGGGTTTTGAATGTTCTGACTAGCCGTTCCGCCTCCCCGTTAGATTGGGGGTGGAAGGGCGGGGTGAGGAGGTGTTGGATATTGTTGGCGGTACAGAAGGATAGGAATTCCCGACTTCGAAATTGCGGTCCGTTATCTGTGACGATGGCGTATGGTAATCCTTCGATGGAAAAGATCTTCGTGAGGGCTGAAATGGTGAACTCTGTGGTGATTGTGGAGCAACGGACGACATATGGGAAGTGGGAAAAGGCATCCGTCACTAGGAGCCACTGGTGGCCTAGGAATGGGCCAGCGAAGTCGAGGTGAATGCGTTCCCAGGGTCCGGACGGTGCCGGCCAGGAAAGGAACTTTTGAGGGGGGCGGGGCAGTTGTCGGGCACAGATGGTACAGCGCCGCACCATCTCCGTGACATTCGTGGTAAGGCCGATCCAGAATACATGACGTCTGGCAAGGGATTTGGTGCGGGCAATTCCCCAGTGTCCTTGGTGGAGAGTTTGGAGGATTGTCGGCTGTAGGGATCTCGGAACGACGACCCTCGGGGTGGAATTTGGTTCTGTGCGGAGAAGCACTCCCTCTACTACTGAGAGCTGGTGGCGGATGGAGTACTAGAACTTGAGGTCTTGATGATGGCGTGGAGGGGAACGTGTTTGCCACCCGTGTTGGATGTGTTGTCGGATGACACGGAGGAGGGGGTCCTCCCCTGTGGCTGCCGCGACTTTTGAGGCCGTGACTGGAAATGTCTTCAGTGCTTCTTGTATGTCATCGTCGATCTGGAACACCAGAAGTTCCGACTTGTCGAAGGCAAGGTCTGGTCCCTGCGGTAGTCTGGATAAGGCGTCTGCATTGGCATGCCTGGAGGTGGTACGGAAGTGCATGGTATATCTGAACTGGGACAGGAATAGTGCCCAACGCTGGATGCGGTGGGATGTTTTGGTAGGCAGACGTGTGGACGGATCAAATAGTGATAGGAGTGGCTTGTGGTCGGTAATGAGATGAAAAGAAATCCCATATAAAAGGGAATAGAATTTGGAGCAGGCAAAAACAATAGCTAGCGCCTCTTTCTCGATTTGAGAATATTTAAGCTGAGCAGCCGATAGGGCTTTGGAGATGTAAGCTACGGGGCGTTCCGTGCCATCTGGTAATTTATGAGACAGAACTGCCCCCACACCGTAATCGGATGCATCTGTGGCAAGTATCAAGGGGAGGTTTGGAGTGTATGGCATGAGGCATGCTGCGGACTTGAGCTGCTGTTTAAGGGTGTGGAATGCGGTCTCGCAAGCTGGGGTCCAACGGAACGGGACATTCTTGCGACAGAGGTGGTACAGGGGTGCTGCCACTTGTGCTGCTGAGGGTATAAATTTTCTGTAGTATGAAATCTTGCCTAAAAAAGATTTCAACTGATGTAGATCCTGAGGCCGAGGTAAGTTGGAAATAGCGTCCACATAGGAAAATGCTGGGGAAATGCCTTCCTGAGCGATGATGTGACCAAGGTAGGAAATGGATTGTTGAAAAAATTGACACTTGGAAAGGTTGCATTTCAATCCTGCTGCCCGGAGGCGGAGGAAGAGTAGGCGGAGGTTGGTCATGTGTTCGGCAGCGGAGGGTCCCGTGACGACTATGTCGTCGAGATAGTTGATGCATCCCGGAATATCCTGGAGAAGTTGTTCGAGATACTGTTGAAAAATCGCTGGAGCACTGGCCAAGCCGAACATGAGCCGGTTGAGTTGGAAGAGGCCAGAGGGAGTGTTGATGACTGTGTATTGTCGGGACTGGATATCCAAAGGGATTTGAAGGTATGCTTCTGCCAGGTCAATTTTTGTAAAGTAGGTACCTCCTGCTAGTTTACGGAAGAGGTCGTCCGGTCTCGGAAGTGGATAGTCGTCTACCAGCAGGTGCGGGTTGACGGTGGTCTTAAAGTCACCACAGAGACGTAAGCGGCGTCCTGGCTTCTGAACTATGACCAACGGCGTGGCCCAGGGGCTGAACTGCACCGGCTGGAGGATCCCTTCGTCTTGGAGACGTTGAAGATCTTCCTGAAGTGGTTGTTGAAGCGCTACGGGTACCTGGCGTGCCCGGAAGTATCGAGGCCGTACGTCCGGCCGGAGTTGGAGTGATGCTTCGAAGTCCTTTGCACAGCCGACGCCTGGTGAGAACAGGTCCTGAAACTCGGTGCAAAGGGCGTCCACTTCAGGAAAAGGAACATGCTGAGATACGAGGTGTATGTTATCCTCAATTGAAAATCCGAATAAGCGGAAAGCGTCCAGTCCAAATAAGTCTGCTGTGAGAGAACTGTTAACTACTAAAAAGGGGACTGAACGATGTACAGACTTATACATGACGTTTGCTGTGAATTGTCCCAGGAGTGCTATTTCCTGTTTGTTGTATGTCAGGAGGCGCTTGGGGGCCGGCGAGAGGGGGGGGGCGAGCCAATTTGCACATAAGTAGTATAATTAAGCAATGAGACTGCTGCTCCTGTGTCGACTTGTAGGCGCAGGGGCTTGCCATTGACCGTAACGTCAATAAAAAAAGTTTGGATGCTGTGGAAGTGTCTACCTGATTGATATCCATAGTTGCGCCGCTCAACCTGTCTTGGTAAGACCCTGGGCGGCGAGAGCCGGGATTGGCATTGGTGGTGTTGGTGCGGCAGACGGACGCCAGGTGTCCTTCCTTGCCGCAACGTGAGCATTCAGCCCAACGATCCGGACAATTTTCCCTCTCATGTGCTGAATAACAGGCGGGGCAGGAGGGTAGGCGGAGCGGGCTGCGGCGTCGGCGCTGCGGGATCCGCTGAGACTTGGTGCCCCTGCCGGAACGGGCCGGTTCGATGTCCTTCTGAGGAAGCGGTCCCCGGTTGTGGTGTCGGGAGGAGCGCGACTGGGAGCTCTGGATGGCGGCGACGTCCTGTGTGTCCTCTACGTCGGTTCGGATTGCGGCCACATCCGCCCAGGACTCCAGGCGGCGATCTGCGGCCGTAGATATTTCGAATTTGTAGGCAAGTTCGATGACCTGCTCCAGGGATGGGTCCTCTAACTTGAGGGCGTCATGCCGGAGTGTGGCATCTGGTGCAGCCTGTATGATGTGATCACGCACCATGTCGTCGGCGTAGGATTCGTGGGAACAACGAGTTTGAAACTTACATTTTCTGCTAAGGCCTTGGAGTTCTTCCGCCCACTGGCGATACGTCTGATCGGGCTTCTTCCGGCATTGATAGAATTTGACGCGGGCCGCGACGACATGGTACCGGCGTCTGTAGTATGCATTCAGTGTCGTACAGATGGTCGTGAAGGTGAGGGTGTCGGGGTCTTGTGGCTGAAGTTTGGTGAGCAAGACATACATCTTCGATTGGTTCCAGGAAAGGAAATATGCACGCTGGTCTTCTTCTTTGGATATGTGATGAATTGCGAAGTGTTGTTTTATGCGCTTCTCGTAGGTCTCCCATTCTTCGACGTCGTCGTTGAATGCTGGAAACTATGTCGCGTTGGAACCGGGGCAGGTGTGAATTCGAAGGTTACTTGTCAATGAACACAGCACTTAAACTGAGAACAGGTTTATTGAGAACTCAAACATACACGCAGCACTGACTGCCTCTTGGGCAGAATGCTCTTCTATTTATACACAGATAGAACGTACTAGAGATTACAAGAGTAGTTAACAAGTGAAATGTGTAGAAGTTACAAGTGACCTTAGGAAACATGTAGAATCTTCTGGAAATAATAAACAGAATTAAATAATTTTTGTCAGTGGGCGGGATTGAACCGGCGACCTTCGGTACCGCAATTCGTGACGCTACCCGCTGCGCCATGCTGGCAGACGGTACACGGGCGTTCATGCGGCATTGCTCCCTCTCCTGAGGAAAACAGCGTCCCGCTGTTAGATTTCTTTTGGGGAACGCTGAAGTGTCCTGGATCTTGATCTTGTCGTGGGTCCTCTGTATGGCAGTTCTGGAGGGCCCCTCCTATTTGTACTATTATCTTCCTGTCCGACTTCCTCAGTATTGGTGGAGATTCCCGACTTCCGCAATCAGTTGTCTCTGAGATTCGAAGAACTGATGTAGAAGTCCTTGGAGGAAACTGTTGCCATTCCGTAGGTGCTGCTGGCGTAGCCATGATGGTCGAGAGTTCTTATCCCAACCTTGTCGCCACTGAAGTGAACTACACTTAATGGTTCCTTCAGGTTTATTACTATGTACACAAAACACTGGTAAACAATAACAAATGTGGTACAGTTAGCGGATGACCGTCGAGAAATTTAGCCTGGTCCTGATCTGGGGTAGAGAGAGACGGCTTCTACTTCTCGCGAACTTCCGGTGGTCTTCTGTTGTTGAAGCTGGTTCCGCGGTCAGGCCGGAACTGGCGGTGGAGCGGCCGGCTACGCTTATATAGGCGGCCTGGCGCAGGAATTCCGTTGTATGGTAGTACGGCGACCTCTGTAAGAAATAATCCCACTTAGCCTCTAGATGATTCTATTTGTTTTCCTGGTTTGTTTTGATGCCTCTGCGCCTGTTTGGAGTCGTATATGTATCCCGGCGTGCAGGCGCGTTGTGTGTGAGGTCTGCCTGGCAGGGGCCTTTACTGGCAGACTGAACAAATTCTACCAGAAAGAATGGCAAAGAAAATACTCAACTTTCCAGAGAACAGGAAGACTGAAGTTCCATGGGTGAAGGAGGTCCATCAGGATCTGAAAAGATGTGGCATCAGCATGGAATACATACAAGACAGGGAATTATATAGAGGAAAAATTTCGGAGGTAAAGGACGTGACTGAAGAAAAAACAATCTGGAAAAGGAGGGAATTTTCAGAGGAAGAAAAAGCAAGAGTGAGCCAGAGAATGAAAGAGTACTGGCGACGGAGAAAGGAAGCTCAGAAGAGGAAATGAAGTTGCGTAGTCGTAGTCCAAAGATGGCTGAAACGAATATATATATATATAGGATGTTTAAAAAATGACCGGTATATTTGAAAAATCAATAAAAACTAAACGGGGAGCGATAGAAATACACCGTTTGTTGTAATATGCTTGGGACAACAGTAAATTTTCAGGCAAACAAACTTTCGAAATTAGTTACAATTTCCAACAACAGATTGCGCTGCAGTCTGGAAAAATCTAAAGTACGATATTTTCCACCATTTTTTCACAGCAATCTGTGAACAGCACACGCTTACAACAGAAAGACGACTTACAGAATGGCGAACTCACAGACTGCGTTTACTTCTATATCTTTCAGATCGCCTGCAGCGCCATCTGTTGTTGAAAATTGTAACTAATTTCGAATGTTTGTCTGCCAGAAAATTTACTGTTGTCCCGAGCATATTGCAACAAACAGTGTATTTCTATCGCTGCCCGTTTAGTTTTTATTGATTTTTCAAATATACCGGTCATTTTTGAAACACCCAGTATAATCTATGTCATATTTGCTTTTTATTTTACCTTATAATAGTAAATTTGATGTCGGTGGGAGGGGCATGAGAATTTTTCTATTGACAAAAAGGGTCGGAAAGGGGGGGGGGGAAGATCGTAAGAAATCTTTGGAAATCTCTACTCTATGTTAACCGCTGCGCCCTGAATTGGGCATAGCGTCGCAAAAAGAAGAACATTTTGAGTACTAGACCAAATTTCACAGAGAAATATAAGTACAACACATGAGATGGATAAAGCCCCAAATAATGCCAGAGCGTGTCATATCAATTGGAAGTAACGCCAATGTTTCGTCTTCTCTCGAGACCGTAGGATCGTCGTCCAGAGGTTCTCGCGGCGATGCGGACACGTGCATTTCTCACGTGTCGTGCTGCCCGCCTCCCAGCTGGTGATTCATGTCCGCTCGCTTCCCGCTTCGTGGCGAAACCAGAGGATCTCGCACCACCGTCGCACTGGTGCGAGCAGTTTATAGTCCGCAAGCTGACGGAATGGCTGACATCATATTCGCGGCGGCTCTAAAGCCGCTTACGTTACTGACGCGCCACATTAAGAATTACGGCTGTGAAATATCACAGGACAGGTAGTAAACAGCCCACCCCGCTGCCTCAGTCGGCTGCGGAATCGTGATGGTGTCGGGCGCTGACACGGGGTCAGCTGGTTCCAGTCCTGGTGGTGGGCTTGACGGGCAGGGTAGCAGAGGGGGTGGAGCACGATTCCTAAGGGAGCGTCCATAAACTACGTCGCTAGGTCGAGGGAGGGGGGGGGGTTGGCTGGAAGGCTACACTGCGTTAAGGGATTGGAGGGGGGTTTCAGGGTTAGGCCACGTAGCTTTCCTTTCATATTATTTGTCACAGTTAAAATGAGTTACAAAACACACAACAGCATGTGAATATTTATTTCTTTCATTTAATTATCTCCGTATCTGGGCCACATTTAGGCTCTGTGGGCCCCTAGGTTATACTTGTGGTGCGGACCCCCTTGTCGGCTGCTTCCGACTATTGATGGATAAATTCGAAATTCAGCGTAAATAATGGGCGATTTTTTTTTTGGCTCTACTACTTGTCCAGGATTGTAGTGGGGGCCCCCTCTTTGTGGTGCGGGCCCCCTTTGTGGTGCTGTGGTGCGGGCCCCCTAGGATATAGCCTCTGTAGCCTGTGCTTAATTGCGGCCCTGCCCCCTATGTAATTTACAATATTCTGACAAGAGAAAACAGTACAAAATATCTTCTGGAATAATCAAAAGGGGAAAATAGCCACGTCAGGCTACGTGGGGGGATGGGCGGGGGAGGAGGATACACAGGAAGCCAAAATGGAGTTACGTGGTTTATGGACGCTCCCTAATAAACAAATTGTTCATCAAAGTCTGGGCCAAATCCCAAACCACTTCTCAGTGAGTTCGCAGGGAGTGAGGGCTTTCGGCACTCTTGGTGGCGATTCGTCTATCGAATGCGGTCGTTGAACCTAGCAGGCCTCCTTGTGTCTATCGGAAAAGTGGATCTGATTGGGTCTTATATTTTCTTTGGGTTAGGTGAAAGTTTTTGTGAGCAATATTTCCTCATCTTATTAAAATTCTTAATTTTCGTAAAAAATTTGAACAATTACTTTCTTAAGTATTTTAAATTATATCATGTTAAAATATACAGAAAATTAATATAGAAGTATTCCGATACTTGTAAGAATATCAGAATAATAAAGCAGCTTAAACAAACTTTTTACGTGGCGTTTAGATTTTCTTCCTTCTCCGAGACAGCAATTAGTACACACCTACCCCCGCGCGGGAGACAAACGCTAGGTACTGATTGCTGTGACAGTGGTTAATGGGTGGCTGAAAATTTTCAGGTCTAGAACCTGGGAGGACGGCGTTTGACACATGATCCAGCCGTTTTTATTTCTATTTTACAGGTTTCCCAGAAATCACTCCACACGTTTTATTTTCCAGGTAATTAAGTCAAGGATTGGAATAAATTGCTAAGATATTTCTGAACAATTTATTAACATTTCTTAGAGTTAAAAATTACATTCTTTATGACAAAATGTATGAGTCAGGAAATACACTCAAAGAATTTAAGATAAATTTAATAAGAAAAGAGAAAGTAAGTATATGGAGAAATTTCCTCTGGACCATACGCTTCATCGTAATTAAATTTAAATAATACAACTTCAAGTAGCGGAGAAAGTGGGTCTACAGATATCATTCGAGAAAACAGAATTTATGACCTGCAATAAAGAAACGCCAAAATACATGGAGACAAAATATGGAAAAATTAAACGAGTCTCATACTTCAAGTATCTCGGTGAAACAATCCAAGAGAATGGAACTGAAGCAAAAGCTAATGAAATTAGATGCCAAAAGATGGAAACAGCTTATCGCCTAACACAAAATGTCTACAACAAAAAATGCATCTCCAAGCACACAAAACTGAGACATTACAATACAGTTATTAAACCTGAATGTCTTTATGGATCAGAAACACTTATTTTTAACAGAAAAAAAGATATAGAAAACATTGAGAAAAAAGAACGCAAAATTATAAGGAAAATTTTGGGCCCAAGACTCATAGGAGGCCAGTAGAGACTCAAAAGTAATCAGGAAATTCTACAATATGCAGACATTCACAGTGATATTAGAAAACGCCGACTAAAATTTTATGGACACATCAAAAGAATGAACCCTAACAGACTTACAAGACAAATAGTTGAATTCTATGAAAACCGAAGTAAATCAGTATCAGATACAATGAAATGGATTGGAGAAATCAAGAAAGACCTCAAGTTAGCAGGAATTGTTCCAGAAGATTTCGAAAACAGAGACACATTTAAATCAAAAATTCACAAGTGGCAAGTTGACCAGGAGGAAAGATTAAAGAAAAGATCAGGAACAACATGGTCAGATGAGAGGAAAGAAGCCCACAGCAAGCGTATGAAGGAAATATGGGCACAAAGGAAAGCGAACAAACGCTTCTGAGTACTTTGCGTAGTCCTAATGGGCTTATCCGCAAATAATAATAATACAACTTCATAAAATAAACAGAATACAATTTTAACGGTTTTCTACAAATTGAACGTTAGAACTTTATTTTCGATCTAAACGAGATGTCCTGTGTTATTTGTAGCCATATTACTTAATCAGTGCAAGTTTGAAAAGATGGTATGCCTCACTCTCATCAGTATAAAGCACCCGTGGAATTTTTTCGAATGTGCCTAACAGGTAATGGCGTGCTGTTGTAATTAAAAGTAAAACAGAAATCACATCAGTTAAACACGCAGCTGTAAATACGGTATAGTGGTGAGCTACGGGCACGCTTGTTCACGTTAGCTACAGATAGCAGTGAATGGGATCCAAAGAGGAGGAGGATAAAGAGAGTGCTGAAAGTGTTCAGTTGTATACTAGTAGTAAAGCCTTACTGAATATTAAAAGAAAAATTAGAAGTAGTGCATGGCAGGGAAAAGACGAAGATCACAGGCTGGCACTGGATTTCACACATAAGCGAGAGGGAAGATTTTGTATGTGAATGCAGACTTTCCCGGCGAATAAATGACAAAAAATCTTCACAGGTTTGCAGCCGGATTTTATTATAAGATGACAAGCTTTCGGCCACTATCTCAGTAGCCATCTTCAGGTCGATAACAGTAGCGGCGATCTTGCGTTTACGAAAGCCAAGCGTTTACTGGTGTCGCCTAGCAACCTCATGACGCTAGCAGTCTTGCTTCGATGTGATTGGTCGAGGCGTCGGTCACCCATCCAAGCGCTCACCACGCTCACAATTGCTTAACTACCGGAGCTTAGCAATACCGGTCACCCATCCAAGTTCTTACCACTCTCAGCATTGCTTAACTGCCCGAGTCTAGCCGGCTGTAAATTGAAAAAATTGTCAAGGGATGTAATGATCAGTTTATCAGAAACACTGAAATACTTTAAAATAAAAATTCGTAAAAGGAAAAGTATGAGTGTTGGGAAATTGCATTCAAATTACTGGACCTGTCAAACTGCAGGTACCTGATGAAGTCGACAGAGAAAGACGTCGAAACGATGTATTTTTATAACACCCCTCGGCAGCTAACCCGTGAAGGCTACATTGTATAAAAACAGACATAAACAATCGGTGCCGTCGCTTTTTGCAGAGCAGTCAGTGATTATTTTTATGGTCAGATCTTTTCTTCAAGGTGGACCTTGTAACTGACATACATGTGGCAACTGAGATTAATTTAATTTCAATGTTGCGCACGCTCCGGTGGCAATTTCCCTACACACTCATATTCCCCCTTTCCTGCACCTTTCTATATTAGCCCTCTACAAATTTCAACTTCAAATTCTTTCAACATTTTCGGTAAATTTTTCATGATTTCTCTTGGTAACTCATTCCATCCCTTACACCCTTAATTAAAATAGAGAATCTTCCCTCACCCTTGTGTCAGTGCCCGAGTGCCAGTTTGTAGTCATGGCCATCTCTTCCCATCTATGCATTACTTTTAATTCTTACACCAATATCTTTCCATGCCTCATCACCAATATACGCCTTGTACACTCCCATGACCCTCTTCACCCTCCTCCTGTCTTCCAATGAATCCCATTCCAGCTCTTTTATCATATCTGATATTGATTACAGACATTTACTATTTTACAGGTACATTTATGTTTCTATAAATGTTTGTAATGACGTGAGGATTGACGTGACGTGATGTAAGAAATAAAACAACCAAAATTACGTTGCGAAAAAACAATATTTATAGAATCCAAAGCGCGAAATGTTTATGTTGGTTGTAATCTTTACCAGATATCTCGTAAACGAGATGCAGTGTGATCTATCACATCTGTCTGTTTTCTGAACAAAGGAATTATCATTCCTTGTTCCGTTCCCCTGTTATAAGATATACGACGCATTTCAAGCCATGCAATTAAGTTTCAAAGTAAGAAAACCCCCATTGAAATTGGTGAGGTAGTTTTTTGAGTGACAAATGGACGGACAGAAAGACGTAACTCGTTTACAGATTTGTCATAGTACTGGGATTTTCCCGCTACCTTTGTATCCTGGAGCTTTCCTTAAGTGCATTTCCTATTTGTTCAAGTAGCGCAACATAAACGTTCGTTTTGAACTATCTTTGTAGCCTTTACCGTTAATTAAATGCCTGAATTTCCTTATATTTATTGTTGTATTAAACTTTGATACATTGGTTTGATAATCATTTTTCGTCTACTCTATCGCGCTGTATTGCACAAAACTGAAGAAGCAAATAACAAAAGTATGTGCACTCAAAGAAAACAACAAAATTAACAGAATTTAAAAGGTGAAGTGTTTATCTGCGTTTTAGTGTGATCTTTGGCGAGCATCTTGTAAAAGTGTACTTGTCGTTAATGTGCGGTGCGTACCTGTTCTCGGTACGAATGATTTGTAATATCATGATCCGTTCGCCGATCGTGTAGAGTCGTAAGATACAGCGCAGATTTTAAACTAGACCTCAAACTTTCAAACAGCGAAAACCCCATTGAAATTTGCGAAGTAGTTTTTGCATAATGCCTGCACAAATAGAGAGACGCATTCCGGTTACAAATTTATATTACTCATATTACTCTGGATGGAATGGATTTGTGTGGGTGATGAATGTCCGTCGGGAGGTCGCCGTCTCTGAGCACTGTGACACCTGTTGTGAGAGCAGTGAGCCGGTTTCACACTCGCTGAACTCCCCACATGGCCGCCCCCGCTTTGATGTCGCCTTGCGGTCTGCTCACAGCACTTCACCCCACACCAAAGGCGACCTCACTCCTCGCGTGAAATAGTCCGCTAGGAATTTTTAGCGCAACGTTATGTTCCCTCGCACAAAAAGCCTCTGCCCTCAATTTACTTTTCTGTCAGCAAGATATCTGTAATACAAACTTTTTTTTATTTTCTTAAGGCTTTAAGCCTCGTCGACGTCGAAGTCATTAGAGGCGGGATTGGGGACAGGAAGGACGGGAAGGAATTCGGCCATGGCGTTTTTGAAGGAAGCATCCCACTATTCACCTGGAGTGATTTGGGGAAACCGTGGAAAACCCAAATCTGGATGCCCGGACGGGGATTAAAACACGCGTCCTCCCGACTGCGAGGCCAGAACGTTAACCGTTCACTCACCAAGCTCGATGTGTTATACAATCACTTCTGATCAGCTTCCACTAACAAAATGAATACTCGTGTCTGAAAATTGTAGGAAAGTCGTGGCTGCTGCCACAGCCCAGAAGTCGACTTTCCTACTGATTGTAGTCCTTTCAATTAAGAAAATTTGTGTCTGAGCCAGATACGCCATAATTAATTGTAATTTTTTATATTTTTCATATGAATATGTATAATTTTGATAGATGGAAACTGATTAAATTAATTGCAAATTAATTGAAAAGCCATGTCGATTAAAGTAACACTAACGTAGTACAACAGCCAAAAGTTGGTTGAATACTGATGAAGGAAGCATACTAAGCCATCGTTGTCACAAGTAGGACGGCCAGTTCGTTTCCTACAATTTGAAGTCCAGTCCAAAACGCGGAATGTCCCGACGTGACTCATAAATTTTTAAAAATCCTGTCGTAACTCGTATGATCAAATATAATTCCTAAACATCCTGGCTCCATTAGGATTTGTACCCGGGATCGGACGAAGTTCTGAAAGCAGGTGCCCCAACCACTGAGCTACCAGACCATCCAAAAATGATGATAAGAAGACTGTAGTTCAGAATGTTGTGTAAGCTATAAGTACTGAGTAGGATTTTGAATGATTAGATTGCTTAATTTGATCAGTTTGATGTCCAATTTCTCGGGAGGCGACGATTTCGGACCCCCCCCCCCCCCCCAGATTCTCCCCTGTGGTGAGATTTGGTGAGTGAGATGTGTTGGAGATCTTTTTTTTAACGCTTCTGTTCTTTAGAATGTGGCAATCTGAGAAAGATTCTAAAATAAAATGTTGATGTGAGATTTCTGTCGAACACTCCTTCACTTGACGAGAGCACACGTAATTAATGGATGCCCCCTTAGTAGGTTTTAGGAACTGTGTCACACCTTTCCTGCTTCCTGACTCTAGTTTATGATTTGTGATAGTAGGCCATGCCTGAAAAAAAGCAAGCCAATAGCCACATCGAGGGATCCTGCGATTTCTACGCCCGGGAAATTACTCCCCGTCGCACTGATACAGTAGGGAGTTTGCTAAATGTATTTCGTGCAAGTGGTTTCCGAATCTGCTGTGATTGAATCTTAACCTCGATATTATAGTCAAAGCTTTTCTTGTGGCATATTATTTTTTATGAAACCACCGTTTTCTCTTTTTTCATGTTTGTTTCCACCTCTTTCCCTGTGCTGTTCGCTGGAGTTCTACATATCATGCCAGCCCTCAATTGTTTTGTGACGAATTAATGGAATTAACTCACTTCCTCTTAGAAGTTTAATTTAATTTAATTAAATTGCAATGGCGCACACGCTCCCGTGGCAACTTCCCTAAAAACCCATCTTCTCCTTTTCCTGTACCCACCTACATTTGCCCTCTGCAAACGTTAACATTAAATTCTTATAACGTTTTTGGCAAATTATTCATCATTTCCTTTGGTGACTTATTCCAATCCCTGACACCCTTACCTAAAAAAGAGAATCTTCCCACACCCTTGTGCCTGAAATCGAGTGCCAGCTTGTGGTTATCGTCACCTTCTCCTTTCCATGCGCTACTTTTCATACCTACACCAGTATCTTTCCATGCCTCGTCACCAATATACGCCTTATACACTCCCATGACCCTCTTCACCCTCCTTCTGTCTTGAATTGAATTCCAGTCCAGCTATTTTATCATATCTGTTACTGATTGCATTCTGCGATAATTACCACAAACAAATCTAGCAGCCATTTTATGTATCCTCTCCAACTTTTGTATTTGATAAGCAAAATGAGGCTCCCATACTACACTACCATATTCGATCAATCTTCTGATCAAAATTTTGTAACCCAATTCCTTTACTTCGCTCGTACATACCCTCATCACTATCTCCAACAAACCGAGAGTGGTAGTGCAATGGTTAGCGTTCTCGCCTCGCATTCTGGAGGACGCCGGTTCGAATCCCTGTCCGGATATCCAGATTTGGGTTTTCCAAATCACTACAGGCAAATGCCGGGATGGTTCCTTCAAAAGGCCATAGCCGAATTCCTTCCCGTTCCTTGCCCCCTATCCTTTCCCGTCTCTTCTAAGAGGCGTTAAGCAGTTAAAAATAAATTATCTCCAACAAGTGCATAATTTTGAAATCTTTTTCTACGACCTATCCAATGTGTCCTGCCAAATTAAGCTTGTTATCAAATGTAATTCGCTAGGTTGCCTGTTTGAATTATTGGAATTAAGTCATTTTCTTTTTTAAGTTCCACCGGGTTGCCTGTTTGAGCCACTAATTTTGGTAGAGAATCAATTCTTTCATTGCCAGTCAGTTCTGTCATTTTGCTAGGTCAACCATGTGGCACAAAAATATGAATTTTTTTTTACATAAATCAATACCATCCACTTGTATCGATTGTTTCATCGGTGTACGCGAGGGCGTCAAACAGTTTGCTTATAGTTAAAGATTAAAGTATCTCGTGACGGGGTTCGTAGTTTGTGTTGAGTGGGGGAAGCGGTTTGGGCCGGAACCCGATTAGCTATTAACGAGTAGGCCGCCGGCGCCGCCCCTGTGTGTTGCGGTCGTGTCCACCTCGGCGGGCTAAACACTTTAGCAATTACAATTTCCCAGAATCCCCGCGGTGCGGCGCGGAAGCTGACTGTGTGGTTAATATCGCCGGTCCAGTCGCGTTTAATTCAGTGATTCATAATTTATGGACTGCGCTGAATACGGCCGCGGCATCAATACACGCATCAAATTATTCGGATTATTAATTCTAATGGGTCGGTGCGTCTGTGGCGGGCTCTGACTTCTGTCGGGTATCTGTCACTCTGCGGCTTTTCATATTGCGCGACGTTTAGTGTATACATGTCTCCACATATCGGTATTTTTATTGTGAAGCCGAGAAAAATCTCTCAGACAGGGATAAAATTAGAAAAACATTATCTAGTCAATTAAATTAAATTCACAAAAGGGATCAATGCGTTTGAGCATTCAATATTTCTCCCATCGCCCTTCATCTAAAAAAGTGATTTATCGGGATTGCTAAATAATTTCGGCTGCAGCTTGTAACACTCTCACACCCCACAAATGATTTTAATGACTATTTCTATTATCGTTACATTATTTCTTTGGTTGGTTATAAGTGCTATATGAAAGCAAGAAAAAAGTTACCGAAATGTAGAAGAAACGATAGCAAAAAAAATAGATTAAATATAAAAATAGCATCGGATGCGATAGAACAATTAATTGATTACTGCTACTTGGGAAGTAAAAGTATAACTGATTTCCGAACCCGGAATGATGTTAAAAGCAGAATAGCACTAGCAAAGAGAGCCTGCATGAAGAGAAATCTTTTAGTTTCAAATATTGCAGGAATTATGTCAAAAGAAGGATAGCAATAGCAAGAAGGCTTCATGAAATAATTCAGGTCTAAAATATCGATATAATAGAATGCTTTATAAACTATATAAGAATCAACTGGTTATAAAAAAGGTAGAGAGTAATGAGACACATGCATCAGTTAAAAAGGGCGTGAGACAACGTTGTAGTTTATCCCCGTTAATATTCAACTTGTATATAGAAGAAGCAATGAAGGAATCAAAAAAAAAAAAAAAATCATGTGGCATAAGTGTTCAAGGAGAAAAACATTTGTATGTTACGATTTGCTGATGACATTGTCTTGTTAGCAGAGAGGGCTGAGGATATTAAGAAGTTACTGAATGGCATGAACAAAATACTGAAGGAAGATTTTGGACTGAATATAAATCGAAGCAAGACAAAAGTGATTAAATATAGTAGAAATTATACCAATCACAGTAAATTAAATATAAAAATAGGCACGGATGCAATTGGAGAAGTAAGAGAATTCTGCTACTTGGGAAGCATAATTACAACCGATGGTCGAAGCAGGAATGATGCTAAAAGCAGAATAGCCATATCAAAAAGAGCCTTAAAGAAAAAGAGAAACCTTTAACTTTATGGTATTTATCTAGGACTTAGAAATAACTTTTTAAAAATCTATGTGTGGAGCATAGCACTTTATGGTAGCGAAACATGGACGTTAGGAATACCAGAAAGAAAGAAAATTGAATAATTTAAAATGTGGCGCTAGAAAAGAATGCTGATAGGTAAGTAGACAGACAAAGTACGAAATGAAGGAGTTTTGGAAATGATGGGTGAGGAAAGAAGTTTGTGGAAGATGCTTTCAGAAAGAAGAGACAGGCTGGTAGGTCAAATTTTGAGACATGCCGGATTGGTTAATTTGTTAGTGGAAGGAACAGTCGAAGGTAAGAACTGTAGAGGAATACAGAGATTAGAATATATGAAGCAGATAATTGAGGACGTGGGTTTTTTTTTGTAGTGTTTCTGGCACAGACACCTTTGGCGTCCTGGCTAGGGTGATGCAGGTTGTAATGGGCATGTGGAGATGATGATAATAAGGGATGGAGGGTTCTATCAAACCAGTCGAAAGGCTGATTAAAGCAAAAATACTTCAGGTTACATTGGGAAGATCAATTGGTAGTATCGTATATAAATGAACACACATATAACGAAGAATTGTGTGAATCTTTTAATGACATATTTGATAAAAAGAATTGGCAGAGTTAAACTCAATTTCTGGATTGATTCCGTAATAGCGATGGGCAAAATATATCGATTTATCGATATTTTTTCTAAATGTAATCGATATTTATCGCCGATATTTTTATTTTCGATATATCGATACATCGATATTGTATTTGGTGTATCGATTTTAAGCACTAATTCGATATTTTTTCTACGAACGCAATTCAGTATCCAATTTAATCGTTATATGTATATAGGCTAAAAATACATGTGTACATATCCAAGCTTCTGAAAGTGTCTTAAAAAGTGAATTCGTCGAAATATAACACCTTCATCAGCGGTTGAGAGGTTAAAAAAAGATGTTAAATTTTAACAACTTAACGTTAACGTCAGTTTTATGTTAGCATGAAGCGGTTATTTTATCTTTGTAGTTGAAAAATTCTCTTTTATTTACGAATAACAATTAATGGGTTGATGAACCGCAAGTCATTATGAATGACCGTTAATTCGTTTAAATGTGTACAATCTAGTCTACAGTTAAAACTCCTTAATCGCAAGGAATACGTTCCCTAAATATTCCGCAAATACGAAAATCTTGAATACGGAATTATTTAATACGGAAACCTTGAATACAGAATGTTAGTTTATGTAGGATTGTAGGGAATACGTTCGAAGTATACAGAAAATTTTTGATGTAACAGAGTGATTGTCGCTCTTTGAACTTAATAAACCAATTCTGGATTGCTTTAAATCCTCTATCCTAATTTTCATTGCAATGCTCTTTAAAATATGCATAAGGACATATAGCTTTCTCGTGAATTACAGCCTCACTACAGAATACTTTCTTGTGATTGCTGTCTTCGATTGATGTAGTGAGAGCGGTTTTTAGTTTTTCAATCACTGTGACACCAACACAAGATATCGCAGATAAAACATCAATTTGGTCCACACGTGAAAAGCTATTATCCCTTAGCACTACTGTTATGCAAGAGATTCCAAGCTCTGGCTCAATTCCTAATGAGCTTAAGCAGTATCTGTCCCGACCATTAGTAGACAGAAAATCAGACCCAGTAAACTTTTGGGTGAATTGCCAGCGCTCCAGGCCAGTGCTTTCGGAAATCGCGCTGAAATACCTTATATGTCAAGCATCTTCTGTGTCGTCCAAGAGAGTGGCTCCTGCAGTCAACTTAGCTGTACCAAACAACAGGAGTAGATTGACGGGGAGCACGTAAAACAGAGAGTCATTTTGATGTCCATATCAGACGAATACTGGTTTGATTGATTGACAAAAATAAAAATTAATAAAAAAATTAATAATTTCTACCTGTGTCTTTAATTTTCAGAATATTCCTTAATATTTTGATGTATTTCATGATTTTTTTTAGATAATTTCTCCCTTTAGCCAGAAATATCGATAATTTTTTCCCGATGTATATCGATTGTGTTTGTAAATATCGTTTCGTTATTTATCGATATATTTTTTTAAATGCCCACCCATATTTCGTAATATTTGAGACTTAGTTTACAACCAAAAGATGACTTTGGATTCTAATAAAGACACGCATCATGTATTTTTTTTTTTTTTTTTTTTTTTACAATTTCATTCCTCCCAGCTGAAGGCTGGGAGGCGGGCTGCTGGAGAGTCACCGAGACTCTTTTCAGCCTAATAGTCTACGGGGAGGGAAGGGGGATGGAAGGTCGGCCGTGGCCTTGTAGGGAACCATCCCAGCATTCGCCTAGAGTGGTTGAGGAAAACCACGGAAAACCTCAACCAGGATGGCCGAACGAGGTTTAACCCTCGTCCTCCCGAATGATAGGTAGGGGACCGAAAACGGCCTCCTCCCATCTCGGACGCATCATGTAACATTGTCTGAAAATTTAATAGTTGAATATACTTAAAACTACTGCGAGAAATATGTTCAATTTTTGGCTTGTGACCTAAATTGTAAGACAAATGTTTCTTCTCTGACAAAGAATCTCGTGACGTTGGAGTAAGGGACATTTAACATGTTTTAGAATTTCGGAGATGACATCAAGAGTACTACTATCGGGGATTACTAAGGTGCGTCTCTAATGCGGTTTGAGACTTCTTAAAGATTTGACCAGCGTGTATACACAGCTATCGCAGCATTCACGTTAAGCTGTTCCCGTGGTTCCGTTCTGTTGTATTTATACGTGTCAACTCGGCGTTTAGATACCATTATAGATTTAATTTTCGTTCGCACATACAGCCACCAACATATTGTATGTTTTTTAATAGATAGCACTTTGACTGCCTAAATTTTCGTGTTTCTGCATTTTTTCTCCGTTTCTTTTTCCAAAGGTAACCGCTATTTTCTTCTTAGATTGTAGTCTATGTGTGTACTTTTAATAGTTTGGGACCCACATTTTAGTTATGAAATACAGTAGTTAGAGGGTAATGCAAAGAAGAGCAGCTAGATTTGTTTGTGCAAATTATCGCAATAGTCAGTCAGTAACTGATATGACAAAGGAGCTGGATTGAGAGTCATTGGAGGGTGAAGAGAGTGGTGGGAATGTACAGGGCATATGTTGGTGATGAGACTTGGAGGGATATTGGTCAAAGAATTAGGAATAGTGCATGGAAGGGGAAAGGCGACCATGACCACAAGCTGGTGCAAGATTTCATGCTTAAGCGAATGGAAAAATTTTCTCTTGTTGGTAAGGGTGTCAGGGATTGGAACAAGTGAAGAGATGAATAATTTATCAAAAACGCTTATGGAAATTAAAATTTGTAATGTGTAAAAGTAAATAGGGAAGGAATTTAACACTCAAATTATAAAATAAATGAAAAATATATATATAAAAAAACGGTAATTAGATGACATGGGACATTGCCACCTGAGCAATTAAAATGAGTAATTATTATTAATAATAACTTTCGTTTATCGAAGTTTTTCGTACATTTTCTGTTGAAATACTACATTTGTCTGGGAAAACGAACGAACTGACAGCTCAAATATAAATATTCTATTATGTATTTAATTTTACTTAAGGATTTTGTTGTGAACCGGTAATGATATCAAAATATTGCATGCACGAATGGAAAATATCTCGCATGGCCTTCCTACTTAAAAAAAAAAAAAAAAGATTCTTACTTTTCGAACAGAAACATTGTTAACGAGTGCAGCCGACTAAACAACCTGTTCTTTATCAAAGAAAGTTTGCCGTAACCATTATTACAGCTACACAATGCGGCATTCTCTCCACTTTGATGCTCCGAGAACAATTAATCAGTTTAAAAAAATCTTCAATACCATTTCATAGGTAATGACCGATACCTACATTGATCCTACGTTGTTTTTTTTATCTTGATCTGTTTTGTTTTTGAATTCTTCCTAGTCTTTTTTTATTCGCCTA
This sequence comes from Vandiemenella viatica, assembly GCA_031002005.1. Classification (NCBI taxonomy): domain Eukaryota; kingdom Metazoa; phylum Arthropoda; class Insecta; order Orthoptera; family Morabidae; genus Vandiemenella; species Vandiemenella viatica. The sequence continues at coordinate 13,200,550 of JARYHS010011408.1, read as the reverse complement.
CCTATAGAGCCGTACCAAACATCATACTGATTCTCTGGAGGATAATTTAATTATTTTTTTTACCCTTTCAGCACTTATTAAGCGACATTTTGACGCTTGGGAACAATAATGGGAAACAATCTATATGTTTGATGAGCAGTTTATGACAAAATTCCAAATAATGTGGAATTACTATAAGCTGTGAAAATTTTCAAAAACATTAAAAATAAATGAAATAAATAAACTTGTCCTGTCGTGCACACTACCTCTGTTGTTTCCTACATTGTTTATTGACGTCAGTTCAGTGAACTCGTAATCCAAAGATCCCATCTCCTTTCAGCAAAAATAGGATTTCCATTTACGGTGAAAATTTCAGGTTGACTTGAGTTTTTTAATCAAAGTTATAGGAGCAGCCATGTTAGAAGCAGAATATGTAGCAACCTGAAACTCCCCGTTAATTCCTACTTTTTTTTTTTAAAGTGTTCCACTTGAATCTTCTTCCAGTCTCCCGTTTATTTGGCTAAAATCCGTTGCTTTGTTATCTTTACTGTAGCTTTTTCAATTTCTTAAGTTTTTCCGAAATAACATAATCATCTTCAAGTACTCATTTCCGAAATGTATTATTCGATACGAGTATGTGTATTCTACAAAATCCACTGATACCTAGTTTGATCAAATTTGCCCTGTAAACTTTCCGTTTCCTATGTGTTTAATACATTCAGGTCCCAACGGCTTCTACGAATGTTTAACTAATCACGTACCGGTAATTAAGATTTATTGCTGGTTTAAAGTTATAATAAAATGTTTTATTGTCAAATGCAAGATTATTTTAAAATTGACAAATGAGCACATAAATTTAAAATTGAAATATTGTCACATGTGAGCTTCTATCAGCTGGTTTCATCCCACAATAAATCAATTCAAATAATTCGTAAACAACATTTCACAGTTGTCAACGGGTATGTATGTAGGGCCGTCGTTTTTTGTTAATCTGTCTGAGTGTGTTTTAATCATGATACCTATTTCTCACTGTTCTCCTTACTTTAGTTATTGTATACGATGATCTATTAACATAGTTACGTAACATATCTCTCACAGATTTTCGTGTTAAAATTTTATTTCAGTTTTGTTATTAAACTTCACATATTACCAAAACGATTATTGGAACAACTGTTATATCTTAAAATATATGATCTCATGTTATCCTTACCGAAATACTCCATACTTACGATAAAGTGAAAAATATTTTCCCTCGGCTTGGCTTTGTCAGCGATTTTCGCTCCTGTAAACGGGACGAACAAATATCTCCAAAAATCTCTTCTTCCACTCTGGAGTCTTTTTGTTGTTGCTTCATTAAGACATCCAATGATATTTTCATAATTATTGATTTTTTAAAAATATTCCTTAAACTATCCATTAGCCGCAATTCTCAGCTTGTGACCAAACCATTTCAGTTGCGATTCTCCTAATTCTTTAGCTTTTGTCTTGTATGATCTTCAGGATTTTTGAAATGAGAAATATCAGTGGTTTTGAGTTTTGCTGTTGCCTCTTCCATTCACTACGGCAGCATCTAAGCCATAGGGAGCAGGCATCATATATATTATTTCTATAAGGTACTTTTTTTGTCACAAGCCTGTATCTTCCTTCATACTTAACCGAAATCAATGAATGAGGTGTCATTTTAAAGCTTAAGGTCTTTACTTTGGTCGCAACATATTTTAAGAAATGAAGTTTTCGGAATTCGACCCTTAAAGGGCAAAAGTATCAATATTTTGGAAAATCGTTTTTGTGTCACGAGTGATTTATCTCCGTTAATATCTAGCCGATATAGATAAATGAGGTATCATATTAATGACTAAGGTCTCCGTCGTGGTAACATTATATTTTAAGAAAGTAATTTATCATAATTCGACCCTTAGAGGGCAAAAATGTCAATTTTTCTAAAATGCGTTTCTTGTGACTCGAGCTACTTATCTCCTTGGATATCTATCCAAAATCAATAAATCAAATAAGATTATGATGAATAATGTCTCAGCGTTGGTGACATAATATTGTAAGATAGAAATTTTTGGAATTCAACCCATAAAGGGAAAAAGTATAAATGGTTTTACAACGCATTTTTGTATCACGAGCTATTTATCTCCCTTGATATGTAACTCATATAGATAAATCAGATAGCATATTAAAGACTAAGGTCTCCGCCATGGTAGCATTATATTTTAAGAAAGGCATTTTTCGTAATTCGACCCTTAAAGGCCAAAAATGTCAAGTTTTCTAAAATGCTTTTTTTGTGTCTCGAACCATTTATCTCCCTGGATTTCTAACCAAAATCGATAAATGAAGTAGGAGTATGAAGAGTAGTGACTCAGCTTTGGTGGCTTCATATTCTGTCTCTCTATTCACCGCAGTTTATTCGCGAAATTTTCGTACGGGTCGTCTAGTGTTATTGAATACCTTTGCTACCTACGTAAATCTTTCTTGGAATATGACAGCAGAAGTGTGCAACTATTTTAATCCTATTGGTTACACCAGGAATTACACTATTATCAGCTGAGCAAACACAGCAGGGGTATTTAAATTTCGTGACTGTTTAAATTTTTAGGCGTCCCAGATTCAATTTGACTGATCTACTTTCCAAGCTGAGCAACCAGCACGTACTTCTGGCCTCACTTATTTTAAATCCAAATTTGTGACATTAATCTTTGAATCATTCAAGCTGTTGTCGCTTATCCTCTTCACATTCAATCACTTCATAATATCATCCACAAAACAACATGGCATCAATGTACTTATTTCTTGTTTTTTACTAACCGACTGTGTTGCGAACCCTACGTCACTGAAAAACAACAATTTACCCATAAAAAAATCAGAAAAAACAGTGAAATAGCTATTTTGAAACATTAAATTTACTGTCTCTACATTTTTCATGGAATTAAACAAGTGAAGAAATATATATATATATATATATATATATATATATATATATATATTATCAAAAATAAAATTTATTAGGTATTATTAGACACATATATTTTATTTAAGAAATTAGGTACAAAGAATGACACTTTTTTTTATTTTAAATCAAAGTAATATTATTTTTTCTTTTCATCATAAATAGCGTTGTCTTCAGCGTTTTCCGATTCATTTTTCATGTGAAAGATGTTCATATTATTATTAAAGTTTTTCTTTCAAGTTTTTCTGTTTCCGAGAGGTAAAAATATTCCACTTGTAGTAGGGTATTTCAGAATAGTTGTGTATGTGACCAGTACCGTATTCTAAACATAATTTTGGTTTTTTAGACTGCATTTCTTTGTTGGGACCGGTAAAGATAGGCAATGCAAATTTCAAAAACTCCTGATACAATTCCGTGGTCGGTTCGAAACCCATGGAAAGAAATGGTTGAGCGATTAACATGAACTGCAGCTTGGAAAAATAATTTTATAGAGGGCAATTGTTCCAAAAGCCTGCTTACTACCACAATGAGTGACAACGCTCTTGTTTGGGTAGGGTGAGGTAATTTGTGTGGCTTGACATTAGTGAAAACTATAAATGTTTTAAAATCTCAAATACGTTTTGCAGAATTTTGTATATAGTTAAATCCTCAAGTGCTCAAGTCTAACTTTTTCGCATGCATACGATGCGTATATGTTAAAATATTCGACGATTTTGTTATGCAATGATGTTGCTGTGCCAGATGAGATTGGTGAGAAGTCTATCTTCTACGTGGAGATTAGAGTTTACTATCCTTCCGATAAACGCCAAATGTTTGATTGTAGACTTATCTTGGCTTTCGTCAACAAATAATCAAAAAACAATAGTTTATCATCATCTCTGCTAGATTTTCTTCCACTGTCTATCCTGTTACATTTACATAATCGCTCCAGCTTTTGTGTGACTCATTAATAATTCTTCCTCAATATTTGAAACTGAACACGCTGAGCAAATTAATTTAGTCAAATGAGATGCGATATTAAAAGACAGCAACTAAGCAGGCCATTTTTACTTCACCTGTTTTGGCTATTACATTTGGATCTTGTGATTTGGAAGTTGAGGCTACCAGCGATGTTAGTTTTGGCTGTTTTTGTAACATTATACAGTTCTTGACGTGGAGGCTCTGTGGCGTAGCATTTCGTGTATGCCTAGTTTTTGTCGCAGTTATACGCGAAACAGAAAAAATATGTCCCACCTTTCGCGCATTTCACTGAATGTGTCATCTTTTAAGTACGAATCTATAAGCTTCTGCTTTTATTTTGCAATTTTATTCCTAAGAGTTTTTTCACAAGCTGAATCAGTGTTCATAGGAAGCGTTCATAAACTACATAGATCCATTTTGGCCTCCTGTGAACCTCCCTCCCCCCACGTAGTACGTCGTGGCTTTTGCCTCTACCCTCCCCCCCCCCCCCCCGTTCCGCGTTATACGTAGTTTTTTTCCCTATTGATTTCAGAAGACATTTTGGACTGTTTTCTCTTTTCAGATTATCGTAAATTACAAACGGATATAATTAAATGACCAACATAAATAATGACATGCTGTTGTGTGTTCTGTACCTCATTTTAACTGTGACAAATAATGTGAATGAAAAGTTACGTGGCCTGGCTCGGAGACCCCACCCCCCCCCCCCACCCCACGTAGCCCAGCATAGACTTCCAGCCAAGCCCCTCGCACCCCCCCCCCTTGACTAAGCCACGTAGTTTGTGGACGCTCCCATAGTATCAAAGATGTTGTTTGGATATTATAATTTAAACGTCACGATCAAACGTACTTCTTCGCTTGCTTGGCTGAAAGATGCCACTGCCATCTGGCGCTGTGCAACACCTAAATTTTCACTAGCTAAGAGGTATAGCTACGTTTTTAGCAAATAACATTTAGATGTTGTAAAAAATGGCTTTAAGTTAAAATAAAAAGAAACAGTAAAAAATCGGAATGAAACAGAAAACATGGATGCCACTGAAAAGGCATGAAATCCACTGCTAACCAACTTGAAACTTCATTCGGTTAGTTTATAATAATATTATTAGGATAAGAATTAGGACTGTTCAGGTGCGCTATGTAACATTTGTGCAGTGGCAGTTATAATCTGTATTTCTGTAGAAAACAAAATAACAACACATGAGAGTTACGGTTTTAAAAATATAAGTTTTAAAAACAGCTGCGAGTAATGAACTGTATTTTTGGCTTGTGACGTAAATAGTATCACTAACCGGTGGCAATGTTTCTCCTCTGCTAAGGAAATGTCCTAACTCGGGTATCACGAGATTTTTCCTAAATTTTAGATTTTCATAGAAGAAATCTAGAATAGTACGAAGCAGTGCTATGGGGGACCTCTGAAGCAATCTCAAGAAGAAGAAAAAACTCAAAGATTTCAACGATTTGACTTGCGTATAAACACCGGTAACTCATTACTCACGTCAAATTGTTTCATTGATCCCGTTGTCACGTACAAATTTGTGTGTGACCGGTGTTTAAACTCATGAATATGTTATTTTGTAGTATTTTGTTTCGTAAATCGGTGATTAGCATACTGCTCGCGTATTTATACGTAATGCTTCGCGTCCTTAAATGTATACCAGGCCGTAGTTCTTTGTTTCTAACCAAAGGTAACAGCAGTTTTTTTTGTTCTTTTTTATATGAAATGGAAAGTCTGTATACTCTAGAAACTTACGTTTTTACACGTTTCTCGCACTTTTATATTGAAAAACTTCATATTCCCGTGAAATAACATCAACCAGTCTCTGAAATACATAAGTTTTAATTGCGGATTGTGCACTACGTTTTGGGAACGTTGAAAACAGGTAAAGATAAAACTAAGTTGTATGTACAGATGGATAATATCTCTGGATTAGCGTTCCTCGTTATTTAATAAATGACTGATTGGTACTTCAGACAGTGGTTAAAACAAAAGACATAAATTTTCGACACATTACCTAGAACAAATGAAGAAAGCTTATGTTTTTCTTATTTACAAATCCAAAGACTGAAGACAACATTTCATCAACGTTATGAAAAATATTTATCTAATTGCTAAAATCGAATGACGGGTATTGCTGAACATAATGGGTTATCATTCATGTGTATCGCGGTTCTTCACTACCTCGGATGACCATCGTAGGTGAATATGATGGTGACCTGGGGAGAGGTCTCACTCTTCCAATGTTTCTGAGAGGCACGGCGGTGTTACTCCTGGCGCAATGGTGTGGGGAGCCATCGGGTGTGACGTCACGTCACGGCTGGTAGTGATTGAGGGAACTCTGACGGCACAACGGTACGTCACGGACATCCTGCGTCCTCGTGTGTTACCTCGCATGCGACAGTATCGCGGTGCCATTTCTCAACAGGACAATGCTCGTCTACACACGGCACGTGTCTCTATGAACTGATGTTGAGGTACTCCCGTGGCAACAGAGCACGATGGGAGACTCCACGCTAATACCACACACAAACGACAGTGGTCTGCGGTAGGTAGTTGCGGCTGCAAAGTGAAATATAGATATACACACGTCTTTGGTCGATATATAAAAACGCCGTAGACCGACCACTTTCAACTGCCGTACCTCCCACACTCCCACAGCTACCGATATCATCTATGCACTGTAGTGCACGATGCGAACTCGAGGCTACTACCACACACAAATACCAGTGGTCTGTGCTAGGTAGTTGGGGCTGCAAAGTCCAGTCACATTAATGTGACCACCTCTCAAAAACCAGAATAACCACCTTTCGCAGAGCGGACCGCTGCGAGGCGTGCAGGAAGAGAGTCAATTAAGTTTCTGAAGGTGTTCACTGGGATGTTGAGCCATGCAGACTCCAGTGCCGTGGCCAGCTGCGCTAGATTACGCGGTTGAGGATCCATGGCGCGAACAACACGATCGAGGTGGTCCCACAGATTCTCGATAGGGTTTAAATTCGGTGAGTTTGCTAGCCAGGGGAGTAAGGTAAACTCATCCTGGTGCTCTTCGAACCACGCACATACACTGCGAGCTGTATGACACCTCGCATTATCCTGCTGGTAAATTCAATCATTCTGAGGAAAAATTATTCGCATGTAGGGGTGGACATGGTCCGCAAGGACAGATACGTACTTGTGCTGATCCATCGTGCCTTCCACAATGATGAGTTCACCCAGTGAATGCCAGGAAAACATTCCCCAAACCATAATGCTCCCTCCTACACCCTGGATCCTTCCGGCAATTGTTGCAGGGTGTTTGCTTTCAGACGTTTCACGCCGTATGCGCCAATGTCCATCTGTCAGATGGAGCATAAAACGTGATTCATCGGAAAAAGTAACCTGTCACCACTCTGTGGACGTCCAGTTGCGGTACTGGCGTGCAAATTCCAGCCTTCGTTGCCGATGAACAGCAGTCAGCATAGATGCATTAACCAGGCGTCTGCTGCGGAGGCCCATGCGCAGCAACGTTCGCTGAACCGTTGTTGAGGATACACTCTTGGTAGCCCCTTGGTTCATCTGGGTGGTCAGTTGCTCAACAGTTGCACGTCTATTTGCCCGAACGCATCTCCGTAGCCTTCGTTCACCTCTGTCATCTGTAGCCTGTGGTGCACCACATGTTCCACGCCATTGATTTTGAATAGTGCCATTTTGCCATGCACGGTATACTTTCACCACGGCGGCACGTGAACAGTTCACAAAATTAACCGTTTCCTAAATGCTTCCTCCTTTGGTCCGAATGCCAATAATCATGCCCTTTTGGGACGTCGGATAAATCGCTCCGTTTCTGCATTACGCCAACGATTGAAATTCCTTCCGATGCCCTAGGAACACAGCTGGGCACAAAACAGTTAATCCGTTAATCGTTAATTAACGAAGTTAAAAAAATTGCGAAAATTTAACTTTTAAGTTAACCTAAAAAATCGTTAACGGTCTTCTTAACTTCCGTTAAATTGGACTTCCGTTAACTTTAGTCTGTTACATAGGTTGTTGACGTCTTTTCGTTTGTTTGAACTGTGCGCCACGCCACCACTCGTATCAGGCTGCCAGATTGTATAATTGGATACAAAACTTGTATAATTTGGTTACCTCTTGTATCCTGTTTGTATAACAGATTGCCTTGTATAATTGGATACAAAAACGAGCACTTAAAAGTAAAGTACATTCCAGCACCTTTTTGAAAGTGTTTGCCCTTCGTTTCATTGAGTTGTCAACCCTTCCTGCATATCTATTTCCTTTTTGTTATTAAAAATTTATCAATGTATACATTGTTTACTTTTCGTGGACTTTTTTTGCTCCCAGCACTTTCACTCACGTATGTAATCATTGGATGACCCCTTTGTATAATTGGGTTTCATTCTGTATAATTTCAAAGAGACAGCGGTATAATATAAGTCGGCTGTACTGGCAGCGCTGCTCGTATGTTCGGTGTAGTAGTGGGCGCCGCCTGCTAAAATCTTGGCGGCGGCGGCGTGACTATTTTATATTGTCAATTCTGCAAACGTAAATAAACTAAAAAGCGTCATAACCTATCTTATTGACAAATGTGTGCTTTTTTTTTTTTTTTTTTTTTTTTTTTTTTTTTTTTTTAAAGTAGAAGCTAGTTTGGCAGTTTCGGCCGTGTAATGTAAAAGGATGTCGCTGACTAACTTCCGTTCTATTTGTTCACGTAAAAACATGCAGGCCATGATTTAGTGAAACCAGGCCGGGTCGTCTAAAGGGGCCTTTAGGTCACAGGTAGGCCGTGGCACAAAGGTAACCGTAACAGGCATTGGTCGTAGATTTTAGGTTGGCCGCAAATTTCACTGGTCGCAGTTTTCACATATTCAGGTGTCCCAGTCCAACTTGTTTTCTATAATATTGTTGCTTTTCATTCTGCATTCATGTTATATATATATATATATATATATATATATATAAAGTCACGATTACCTTAATTGTCTCTCGTAAGACAATTTGCAAGTGTTATGTTGATCACAGTCTCAACAAAGATAAAAACAGACAGGAATACCACTTCGTTGTTGTGGCGATAGCGTAACCACAATTTGTTAATTTTTATAAATAAATCCACACTTGCATCATGGTACATAACAGCTTGAGATAGAGAGCAGTTATACCTACCGTACTATAATACTAATATATCAGTACAACTTTTGACTAGTTAACTTTTAACGGATAACTTTAACTTGCGTTAAATTTTTAACATTTAACGCTTTAACGATTATCGAAGTTAACTTTTTAAGTAGCGGAATAATGAGTAACGAAGTTAACGTTTGGATTAACTGTGCCCACCTGTGCCACTTGCCTTCTGTGATTGGTTATTTAACGTTGACGTCGAAAGTAGGTGGTGGTCCCATTAATGTGACTGGACTCTATATATATATATTATATTATTTTTACGGTTATCCATCTAAAACAATGACACAAATATACACTTCCAGCACTGGGAAAAACAAGGAGAAAACAGAAAACATTTAAGTTGTAATTTACCGCGAAAGCTGCCACTGAGGCATAACATCCTGCAAGTTAGGCAGCAAGCCTTAGAGTTGATCGCCACTCGTAAGTAACTTCATCTACATAGGGGTTCAGAAGGTCGCCGGTCCGAGTTCTCCCGCAGGCGTGGGCGTTTATGTGTTGTGTCTGTGAGTATCATGTCCGTCCTGTGGTGCGTCTAATTAGGTGGAAAAAAATTCATCAGACTGGCTGTATGGCCCAAGATGCCAAAAGCCATTTAAAAAATAAAACACCTGTGGAACCACGCATCAGTGCAGGAAAAAAGTAAATAATTGCTTTACTAAAGCTACGGAATACCTCGGTTCCATTTCATTCCTTTGAAACTCTTAGGTTATTTATCATTTCCTGTTATAATGGCTGTGTGGTTTAAATAGTAACGTATTCGAATTTTGTTGTTTCCCACTATACCCTGTTGAAAATATTTGCTGCTTTTTGGTAATAACAGAAACACCTGTAGATTGTGAACTATGGTCACTCCCTGATGCACCACTTTTATAAGCAAAAGTTAAGAAATGATTGTTTTCCCTATGTGGATTAATTATTGTATGGAGAAAACTAATGAATTTTGTATATTTTTGTTGTAAAATTGAATGTATCGAGTTTCCACAGACGGTATATTGTATGTCATTGGAGTAATATTAATATCTTAGTTTAGGAGCTCTGTTTTTGTGAGTTTTAGTAGAGAGGGAGTATTGTTATGAAATATAAATGGGAATGTTGTAATAATTATTGTTGCAAAAAGTCATTATAACTCGTATTCGTGTTGTGTACTGATTTCTAGAAAAACAAGAAATTAGCACGTTGTTTACTCAATGAGGATATTATATATTCTCGCCAGCTCGCAATGTTTTTTTACGCTTTTTTTATCTTTTCTTACTAGGCTTTATTTGTGTAACCTTTTTATTGTTGTTGTTATTATTATTATTTTCATCATTTTATTTATTTAATGCGAATAGACCTATACAGATAACGCACAACGTAGTCATTTTCTGTCTGAGTTTCTTTTGCCATTCCAGTATTCTCGCATCCGTCTGCGTTTTCTGATGTCGTTGGCTGTGTCTGAGTGGGGACTCTACTGTTTTGTTTGACGTTAGTCTGTAGCCTTCTTCTTTTTTGGTTGGTCCAATAATTTTCCTGATTATTCTTCGTTCTTCTTTTTGGATGTTCTCGATATCTTTCTTAGTGTTTAGTGTAAGTGTTTCTGTGGCGTATAGAGCGTTGGGTTTAATAACTGTATTGTAGTGTCTAATTTTTGATTGAATTCCTATATTATTTTTGTTGTAGATGTTGCAGGTCAGTCCTAAAGTCTTTTTTCATTTTGTCGAGTCTGTTTTGTTGTGCCTTCTTTTTGAGTCCTGTTTAATATTTTTTTGTTAGTATTTGCATACATATTTTTCCATATACTTATCTTAGTAAGTATAGGCTGTCTCCGGTTCGGTCCCTGGTTTACTTATTATTGTGCGAGTGAATTTTTGGTAAGATTAATACTCTCTTGCGCCTTACAGTAGAAGGTGGTTGCCAATTATACGTACCGATCCCTGAGCATTCGCACTTCCGCTACCTGATGTAGGTCAATTGTTGGAAACTGCATTGGTAGATGGAGTGCCCTTTTCAGAGCTCGATTCTGCAGTCTTTGGAGGGTATTGATGTTGTTTGTAGGTAACACGCATAACCTGAAGTTAGTAGCAATATCTCTGCTCTCGTTGTAGGTTCCACAACAAAGGCAGGGAACGTGACGTATACGTTTCACGTTGATTCAATGACCCAATGACCAAACTTATTCTTTTATTAGCGCAGGTATTCATCCACTTAAAATCTAACGCAGGGGCCGGAAACGAGTTTTCCATATTCCTCCTAACAAATCAAAATTCACTCCTCTCCTTTTTCTCTGTACTCACAAGCACTTGTTATTGGTTGCATGCTTTGTTCCTATTAGTCATTTCCCTCTCCTTTCTTGTATTTATTGTCGAAGTGAGCATTATGTAAATTATTTTACATATTTAATTTGCTGGTGTTGGTTTCATCAACTTGTTTTATCACGTATCTAGCTAGCTCTCGACATAATACCAATTCCAGGTTTACTGACAGCGCTGTAAGCACGTGAAAATAGTAGAGGAGAATCCGGTAATATGGAATAGACGGACAATATGGAAGTCCGAGGTTTCTCTTCTGCCGAATGCTGCTGTATAGTGGAAGTACCATCAACTGCTGCTCAAAACTCATATTATACTTTGTGATGAAGGTCAGTCATTTGAGAGCTGAACTGTGTTTGCTGTCCAACAAAGTTTGTTTTTCCACTTCCGAGAATTTTTGCAGATTAGTTTTCTAAAATATATATAAAACATTACATTTGTTTTGTTGATCGCTAGTCTTAGTATAATGTGTACTAAAAGAATGATGGTTTGTTGTACAGTTCTCTTTTCTGGCTGGCACCTTTTTTTATAATTTCTTTAAGCCTATTTTGTCCAAGATGGCGATTCGGGTAATATGAAATACTTAGTATTCCACAAAACCCAACATAAAACTATGGTATTTCATACAACCAGAAAAATAATTACTGAGTTGAAATACATTTTTAATCAAATATAAATGTGGGTAATATGTTTTTTTGTTAATATTGATTGAAAATAATAAGAAAAAACAATTTATAAAGTAAATATTTCTGAATTAATGCATTAATTATGTTTTATTTTAAGAATAGCCGAAAAAGAAAGAAGCGAAAGCTATTGAATCCATCAAAGTTGATGATGATGCTGACTAAAAAGTATCATTAAATCTGTCTTTTCAATTCCAGATAGTTTACGTTATTTGAAAACTTTCTATTCCGTATTACCCGCCTATTCCATATTACCCTCCAAACGAAATTTTTTAAAACTAAATTTTACTAATTAAAAAATTTGTTTTGACAGCTTTTTATGAGATATATATTATCACAAGAAGTTGTAGGTTGTGTTGGTTTTAGTTTCAGGTATTAAATTATTATAAGTACTATTTTGTACATATTACCCGATTCTCCTCTATATTGTTTATTACCATTAATCCAATCGTACAGTATATAATTTCATTTTATACAATCAACGGTAATACTCATGTAATCTACAAATCAATTTGTTTATTTTAAGTACTCATAGTCCATAAAAGCTTCTCACGTCGGTTCCTATAGTCGATACTTAGCTTTTGGTATAACCTCAGTACATATATTTTCTTCAGCAAACCAACAACACATTACTTGTGCAATAACATCTGTTAATACCCTCGTACTTGTGCCTCATTATAAATTCAGACTATCTCCGCTTCACCAAAATCGACTTCAGCCCATTGCTCTATCATCGGCACTGTTTGTGGATTCAGCAAGTCAAAGACTTAATTTCCCTTGGTATGATGATCTTTGCCCTTTTAACTTCACGTGCATAATTAATTGTAAATATATGAACTTTTTATAAAAATGGTTTTTCATTTATTTATATACAGTGCACGAACATACAGGCTATATGAGTTTTTAACCTGAAGTATATACAATAAGTCAAAGAGAGTTTTTCTTCTTCTTGGTATGATGATCTTTGCCCTTTCAAACTTCACATACATAATTAATTGTACATATATGAACTTTTTATAAAAATAGGCTTTTCATTAGTTTATACACAGTGCACGAGGCATACAGGCTATATGAGTTTTTAACCTGAAGTATATACAATAAGTCAAAGAGACATTTTTTCTTCTTGGTATAATGACCTTTGCCCTTTCAAACTTCACATGCATAATTAATTGTACATATATAAACTTTTTATAAAAATGGCTTTTCATTCAGTTATAAACAGTGCACGAGGATACAGGCTATATGAGTTTTTAACCTCGAAGTACATACAATAAATTTAAAATCAAACTCTCTGCCTACCTGTTTGGTTTTTATGGCTACTTCCTTCATTGTCTTTGCAATACACACGTCTACATGATTCTAATGTGCTCTTCTTTGCGAGCTGTCATCAGCACCGGCGAATCGCTGCACTCGATGTGCGTCGACTACAGAGCGTGCCCGCGACCTGCTGACGAGAGATCGATACTGCAGCTCCCGGTCGGCCATCAAGTCGACTGTTACTGCACTCCGCTTTAAACCGGATTCTACTGAATCAGACTCGCCTCTCCCCGCGGCAGGTGCGAGACAATAAAAGTGAACGGACCAACTGCCAGTCTAGACTCGAGTAACTACACCGAGCGTGGTGGGTGAGCGGTTAACGTTATGGACTCGCATTCGGGAGGACGGCGGTTTGAATCCCAGTCCGCGCATCCAGATTTGGGTTTTCCATGGATTCCCCAAAATCACTAGTAGGTGAATGATTTTGGCATCCTGCATTGCAGCATGGCAGGGCACGGGGCAGTGCGTGTTTGTCACGCACTCGGAGAAGGTTGTGTGCAGTGAGTACACACTCTTCGTACACAAGCTAAATTAGCTCGTGAAAAGTATGGGAACTTGTTCAATGTAAAACCAAGTGTTTTTAACTGTTTTATGGGTTGTTTCCGACTTGTAACTAAACAAATGTTTTTGAATGCATTACGCGTTTCGCCTTTATTCAAGGCATCTTCAATGCCCTAGATAAACATATATACACATATATTATACATATACAATGATGTTATTTGATTTTTGTACAGTTTTCTGATATTATTAATTAGGTACTTTGCAGTTTTTATATGTGTATCAACAAGCGCAAATTCGTGTTTCCATACCAGCTACTATCCTTGCACTAATCACTACTGTGCCAAAGTTTGTGTAGGCTGCATTATAGCGAATTTCAACGGCCACGAACTGTATATAAAGTTTTTTGTTGTTGTTGACATCCAAAAGTCGTGAGCCAAAGATTAAGTGTTGTCGGAACTATTTCTTATTTTGAATTCTGTGGTCAATTAGCTGTGTCTGTTCTGTGGCGTTATGTTTGATTATGGGATACGTGCTATTTATTCCCGTTTTAGTGTTTAGAACATGGTTTGATTTGTTAGACTGTATATATTCATTCATAACTTTTTTAACATTATTGATTACTTTTGCATGTGAAGTCTTTCCTGAATTGTCAGCATGTTTTTGTTGTGATTATTAATCTTTAGTATTTGCATATCCGTTTGTATATTTGTGTGTGAATGATTCTGTTGTAACAAGTGTTCGGCGAATGTTGAGTGGATGGTACATCTGAGAAGTTGTTCCAATTATTATTATTTCGAATCACAAACATAAAAATTCAAAGTTAAATAGATTGTTCAAATCAACAACTTTAAACACATTTAGCCGAGTACTTCGCATCCTCAGTTACATTATGTATTGCTTGAAATAGGTCTTCGTTGTTGCAGGATGATGGGCACATAGGGCACTCGAGCATATGGTTCATAGTTTGGTCCTCACCACATTCGCTCTTAATACTGGTAGCATCAGTATAACCCCATTTCACTAGGTTTTCCTTGAACCTGCCCACTCCTGTTTGGAATCGATTTAAGGACCGCCAGACGTTCCAGTCCTCTGCATGACCAGGCGGCAAGCGCTCTGCATCTGTCACTGGTCCCGAGATGTTACTGTTCTTCATTTTCCACAACTGTACTCCTGCCTTTTCAGGTGACCCAAATTTAGTTCCCGTGATGTTATCAGGAAGCCTTTCCTGGATTTGAGTCTCTGGGATGGTGGTGTATGGCCAGTGCAGTGGATGAGCGCTTTCCCGTTCTACTTTGCTCCTCTCCTTGTTCGCAAGCCACTTCTCTGCGGATACTGGGTGGTGCAATGCCCGAAAGCTGGTAAAGCCTATCAACTGGGGTATGCTTTAAGCAACCTGTCACTAGCCTACAGGTGTTATTGAAGGCTATATCCACCTGTTTGGTGTGAGATGATGAGTAGCCAAAATGGGCATGCATATTCTGCAACAGAGTAATCAAGGGGCCATTGCCGATGTATGTATAGTTTGTGGTTGACATGCCCCACTGTGATCCGAACTAGTTTGCGCAGTAAGGTTGTTTCTTGTAGATATCTTCTATTGTGCAATGCATGCAGTGCTTCTCATATGTGAGGGTTCTGTCGAGTGTACTCTTCCAGATATTTTGGAGAGTCTGCAGTTTGGTACCTGACCACATTACTGTTAACTTATGCTGAGATTTCTTGGTTTTTTTTTTTTAGGTGAAAGGCACACACTTCAGGTCTTAGTGATTTTCGCTATAACAGCTTGATAGGCCTTCAAGAGCAGCAGACAAATTTCTTTCTACGACATCAAACTTTGTGCTCTGTGAGGCTAGGTTCTTTCAATGAACGGTATCGAATAAATTCAATAGTATTTCGATCAGAACACTGATTTTTTTCATTTCGATGATAGGTCAAAATACCTGTCAATTTGTTCATCCGAGCTTGCATGTGTTGAATCAGGAGAATTTGGGCCGTTTTATACTACTTAACGCACTAACGCACTAATGTAGTTGTTAGCTCCCAATTGGGTGACTATTTCCCAGGAAAATTGGTGGCATACATTTGGCGACCAATGCCAGGATAGCTTACACAGCTACCATACCTGTGTGCCGTATGGACACGAGTGACATTTTTTTCTTAGAGTAGAAACGACCCTTCTCTCATAAGAAAGCGGTCCCTCAAGTA
Organism: Vandiemenella viatica; assembly: GCA_031002005.1. Classification (NCBI taxonomy): domain Eukaryota; kingdom Metazoa; phylum Arthropoda; class Insecta; order Orthoptera; family Morabidae; genus Vandiemenella; species Vandiemenella viatica. Next base: position 13,184,494 of record JARYHS010011408.1, on the reverse strand, counting down.
ACTGCGCCAGCCATTGCCTCAGTGTAAACATATAAGCAAGTTTATTCTGAAATTAGTGTTGCAAGTGTATTGCTCGTGTAGACACGCAGCTTTAGCATATGGCTTGGCCATAACCTACTTAGGAGCACGTTCAGGGTCAGGAAGCACTGACAAAGTGGCGTGCTGTTATATGGAGGACAGCCGCCCAGTGCAGTGTTAAGAGTTCATTACTCGGCTGTCGCAGCAGTAAGCTATGAAGTCGCTGGACGGCAGCTGGCGCCGGCATTAAAGGCGCCGCTGACGTTTTATGCCACTGACCGTAAGGCGGCGCTGCTGACGTAGCAGAAGGTCAGCTGGACGCCAGCCAGCTCTGCAGACACGGTCCTCATACAGACTCAAACGACAGAGGCGCGACCTCCAACGAAACGGCAACACGCCAACACTGAAATATCACAACGGCACGGGACACTGTTAAAGCACTGGTATCATACCCAGCGTGGTGCGTCAGAGGAACTACCTTGGTTCGAATACCCGTCCGGACATCCACATTTTGCTTTTCCATGGTTAACCCAAATCACTACGGGTGAATACAGCGATGATTCTTTCAAAAGAACATGGATGAATTCCTTCCGGTTCCTTGTCTCCAGTCCTTTCCCACTTCTAATGACTTCAAAGCCAACGAGGCGCAAGGCCATAAGCAAACAAGTAGTAACGTTAAAATAGTAGCAGAAAGAGAGAAACATCCTGACGAAAATCCAATGACCAGTAGAGGGAAAGTTGGCTTAAAAGGCCATGTCCGAATTCCTTCCCGTTCCTTGACCCCCCTCCCCAGTTCTTTCCCGCTTCTAATGACCTCGATGTCGACGAGGCATAAGGCTATAAACCAAAAAAGTATTAACCTTCAAAATAGTAGTAGGAAGAGAGAAAAATCCTGAGGGAATCCAAGGACCGGTAAAGGGAAGAGATGGTATATGGAGGAAGAGCAAAAGTGAAAATCTATAAAGGGATTGTGCATAAACTACGTGGCTCGGTCTATGGAGGGGACGGGTTGCCTGGAAAGCTACGCTGGGCTACGTCACAATTGAAAAGAGATACCAAGCGTGGTGGGTTAACGGTTAGCGTTCTAGGCCTCGCATTCGGGAGGACGGTGGTTCGAATCCCCGTCCGGGCATCCAGATTTGGGTTTACCATGGTTTCCACAAATCAATCCAGGCGAATTCCGGGATGCTTCCTTCAAAAAGGTCATGGCCGAATTCCTTCCCGGGCCTTGTCCTCAGCACCATCCCGCCTCTAATGACCTTACCCGTCGACGAGGCGTAAAGCCATATGTAAAAAAATTATTTCCGTCATTCAATTATCCGCGTTTGTAATTTACGATAGTACAAAATGTCTTCTTGAATCAATATGGAAAAAAATGTTACGTGCTACATGGGGGTGGGGGGGGGAGGGGATAGGGACAAAAGCTACGTCGGGCTACGTGGGGGGAAGGAGGGTTCACTGGAGGCCAAAATAGAGCTACGTGATTTATGGAACAATCCCAAAGTACATTCTAGCGTAAAAAAAAATTAACGGTTTGGCTCTTTCTCTCTGTACGATCCATTTAAAATTACGATGAACTAAATTTTGTTGTATTCCCGGCTCACTTCGTGATTCGTGATCCTTTTAAAATATTATTTAGGCCCAGTGGAGTGGAGTGCCACACAAGCAGCCGCGTCGCGCTTCGCTCTCGAAGTTTAGTTTCATTTTGATCGGGAAAAACGAAAACGCAGAATTTTCAAAAGTCGCGAAGGTGGAAAATTAGTGTTTTAGTGACTGTGTGTGAAAGTGGATCAATAATAACTAAACAAACATTGGATCTGTGAACAATTATTTGGTTTCGATTGGTTGCGGCAGCCACCTGCTTCGCCGCACAGCTCAACGCCTCGCGACGTCAGCATGTTGACAGCTCAGCGGTGTCCAACAGCTGCAACGTA
>JARYHS010011408.1:13043193-13181542 GCA_031002005.1 Vandiemenella viatica | reverse complement strand
GGCCCCCTAGCGGCGATAGTGGAAACTAATGTGTCGGCGCTAGTGTTCCCCATGTTAATTAATGTTAATTGATTTTAATTGATTTTAATTAATTTTAATTGAATTGCGTGGGGTCTTAATTGATTTTAATTGATGTTAATTGAATTGCGTGGGGGCCTTAATTAGATTTTAATTGATTTTAATTGATTTTAATTGATTTTAATTGAATTGCGGGGAGCCTTAATTGATTTTAATTAATGCTAATTGAATTGCGGGGAGGGGGTCTCACATCTGTAACCTCAGATTGATCTTATTATTTCCTTAGTACAGCGGTCAGCGGACAGTTTTTTCCCCATGTATTCTTATGGAGGATGGAGTGAGCCCACTTTTTCCCCCATGGCGGGGAGCCTTAATTGATTTTAATTAATGCTAATTGAATTGCGGGGAGGGGGTCTCACATCTGTAACCTCAGATTGATTATTATTTCCTTATGTACAGTCAGCGGACAGTTTTTTCCCCATGTATTGCTTATGGACCTGTCTTTGCAGACAGTTTGGAGCGGAGGGGAGCCGAGGAACTAGGGGAGTTTAATTGAATGCGGGTTCGTAATTGAATGTGCACAGCTGCGCCACACCCCGGAAGCCATCAATTATCGCTCCCCTCCGGAAGCCATCAATTATCGCTCCCCACGCAGCTGCAGGATGCGGGTCCGTAATTGAATGCGCCACACCCGGAAGCCATCAATTATCGCTCCCCACGCAGCTGCATGATGCGGGTCCGTAATTGAATGCGCCACACCCGGAAGCCATCAATTATCGCTCCCCACGCAGCTGCAGGATGCGGGTTCGTAATTGAATGAGCACAGCTGCACCACACTCGAATTATCGCTCCCCTCGCAGCTGCATGATGCGGGTTCGTAATTGAATGTGCACAGCTGCGCCACACATTCATCATCGTGGGCGCAGTCTTCCCACACCAATTCTCCATGGCTCCAGACGCGTGTATAAATAGGGCTGAGACCCCCCTTCTACCATCCAGTCTTCTCTGAGTCGTCGAGCTGAAAACTTCAATCATCGCAATGTCTTCTGAGGATCTTAGCTTATTCAGCGATATTGGTAAGTAAATTATTGTTATTTAACTTGTTTTCTGGCTGTTTTAAATTCTTTCACATATACTGATGAGCTTTTTTTTTTCTGCTTCAGACATTGATGAAATTCTCGCTGAGGATGATTTCGGTAATGATAATATTTTTTTAACGTAACTATATTTATGAAAATGTATAGTGCTGCAGCAGTAGTCTATATTATTAATTTATTTGTTCGCAGGTGATTTGGATATTTCATTCAGCGACCTTTTTTATTTCAGTACGTATTTATCTATAGATTATTTTTTTCCATGTCTTTATAACTATTGCTAATACATTTTTTTTTTCTTTTTCAGATGAAGCATCACGCCCAGAGAAGCGTAAGGGAAATTCTCAAGAAATAAGTAGCCCAAAAAGAGCTTGTGATTCCTCACAATGGAGCATGCTCCCAAATATTGACGTGGATGTGCCGCAGAGCATGTCACCACCACATAGCATGCCGCCAACTCCGCCACCACAATGGGTTCTTCCACAACCACCAGCACACTGGAATATCGGTAAGTCCAGTACATCAGTAATTTACCTATATTATTTTATGCTTACAAAATTATGTTTTTCATGATACTAAAACATTTTTCTTCTTTTTATGTTTCAGAGGGGGCGGTCGGACACCCAGGACAACGAGGCAGTTCCGCCACCAATATGGCGACCATGGGAGACGTCGGAACCTAGCCGACCACCCGCCACAGCAGCAGCACCTCGCCTGCCCAGCCGCCAGTCCGCCGACCCATCGCCCGGGACCCAGCCACCACTTCACAGCCCATCGCCGGGACCCAGCCGCCACTTCAACAGCCCATCGCCGGGACCCAGCCGCCACTTCAACAACCCATCGCCCGGCTCCAGCCGTCAGTACGCCGGTCCATCGGCCGGGTCAAGCCGACAGTATGCCGGTGCAGGGGCAGCCTTATGCAGTCATGATCATGCAGCAACGATGGGTGAGTCAGCAGTATCGCGATTAGTCCTTGAAGACAGGCTTAGTGCATTTAAAAATAGAATTTATTCCGGGACAATTTCAAATTCTCAAAATTTCATTGATCCAATGAATTTCATTGATGCTTGCTTTAAACTTGTTGCCGGTAAAGTTCGCGAAATTGTGGATAATCGGTCCTCCCCATCTGTAAAGGTGCAGGTTGGACTGATTAACACATATAAAATACAGAAGGAAATATTTTGGAAACCGCCCGTATGTGCTTTTTAACTAAAATGCGTGAGTCACAACCAGCACTTGCCTGTCGGATTGGTATGAAAAATATGTGAAGTCGGAGCTCAGAGTAAAATTGTGTGAGTTTCAAGAAAGGACAAGTGGCAAAACTCTCGATAGAATAGAATCCCTCGACATTAGTATTTCTAATTTTCAACCTTTCTATCGTGGGTCTTCCTATGTTGCTCTGCCACTTGATATCTGTAGAAAGCAGGCCGTCATCAATGTTAAAAACAAGAATGACGAGTTGTGCTTTCTATGGACACTTCTTGCAGCTCAAGTAAAGGCGCCGAAAAAACATGCGTACCTAGTCAATAATTATATGGAAGCCTTCGCCAACCACCGTTTCGATTTTTCAGGTATTGAGTTTCCGGTAAAACTCTCTGACATTTCTAAATTTGAGAGGCAAAATCCAGACTATTCTGTAAATGTTTTCGGTCTGGATGAAGTTAAAGGTAAACATGTAGTTTCCGGGGCCCTCCATCACACTGCAGACAAACGCGTTCACCACATAAACATGTTGTTGATTACCGACGGCAGTGGGAAAAAATTCCATTACTGTTGGATTCACAACTTGTCGGCGTTAGTAGATCTTCATTAACGACATGACTGCTATTTATTTGTGACAGATGTCTGCAACATTTTGGACGCAAAGATCTCCTGGACCGCCACGAGATTGACTGTGCAAGGGTTGATCCTGTAAGAGTGGATTTACCCGGCGACGACGATAAAACCTTAAAGTTTAAGGATTTTGTGCACCAACAGCGTGTACCCGTCGTCGTTTACGCGGACTTTGAAAGTTTATTGCTACCTTATGATTCTTGCAGTCCCCCACCCAACGCCTCTCACACTACTTTGTCCAGAAACATCTCCCTTTCGCTGCCGCATACCAGGTCGTTTGTCCACTCGTACCTAGTCTGTCGCGTTTCAACTCCTTCAGGGGAAAAAATCCTGAAAAATGGCTTGTTGATGAACTCGTCAAACTTGCCAAGAAAGTTGATAAAATTTACAAGAGGTGCATTCCTCTTGTAATGACAGACGAGCAAGAAGCAAAGTTTGCTGATGCTACGGTATGCCACATCTGCGAGAAAGACATTGAACCGGGGACCGTCAAGGTCCGCGATCATTGTCATATCACAGGTGAATTTAGGGGGGCTGCACATAATGATTGCAATTTGCAGTATAAGACTAAAAAGTACATACCCATTTTCTTTCACAATCTTTCGGGTATGATGCTCATTTCATTGTAATGGCATTATCAAAACTCGATTCCGAAGGAATGGACGTGCTTCCCATCAACACAGAACGTTATATTTCTTTTTCGAAAAAGATTGAATATACTTCAATCACGTTAAGGTTTCTGGACTCATACCGGTTCATGCAGCTCCCATTAGACAAACTGGTTGGAACCCTTGAGGACGGCGACATGGGCATTACTAGTGCTTATTTCACCGACCCCGAGAAGTTCCAATTAGTTAAACGGAAAGGTGTCTTCCCTTACGAATACATGGATTCGTGGGATAAGCTCACCGAGGCCACGCTTCCTCCAAAATCAAAATTCTACAGTTCGTTGTCGGAGTCACACATTTCTGATGAAGATTACGAACACGCGACAAAGGTGTGGCGGACCTTCCAGATCAAGACTTTGGGCGAATATGCAAGTCTGTACATGGACACAGATGTGCGGTTACTTGCAGATCTGTTTGAGAAATTTAGGAGTGTATGTTTGGGGAAGTACACCCTGGACCCCGCCCACTATTTCACATCCCCAGGCCTTTCGTGGCAGGCTATGTTAAGGAGCACGCGTGTCGAACTGGACCTTCTGACGGATATCGACATGCTGCTCTTTTTCGAACGAGGTATTCGCGGAGGTATTTGCCAGTGCGTCCACAGGTATGCGAAGGCAAATAACCGGTACATGCCGGAGTACAACCGCGAGGCGTCTGAAGATTTTATAATGTACTTCGACGTAAACAATCTTTACGGCTGGGCCATGTCGGAGTATCTACCCTCTGGTGGGTTTCAATGGCTCGGCTAAAGAGATTGCTAGCATAGATTTCATGAGCGTTGCAGCTGACTCACCTAGGGGGTTCGTATTGGAGGTAGACCTTACGATTCCTCAGGATAAACACGACGTTTTAGCAGACCTGCCGCCATGTCCAGACCACAAAGCCCCAGAAGGTTCACCTCCCCAAGCTGATGACCACACTGGAGAACAAGGTACGGTATGTTCTCCATTACCGAGTCCTCCAGCAATGTGTAGGCTTGGGGCTGCAGGTGACCGAAATACACCGGGTAATATCTTTCAATCAGTCACCGTGGTTGAAAGAATACATATCTCTCAATACGTGTTCTCGCCGTGACGCCAAAACAGATTTCGAGAGAGATTTTTACAAACTGATGAACAATTCAATTTTCGGCAAGACTATGGAGAACATTCGAAAACACCGCGACGTGAAATTGTGTACAGCATGGGTGGGCCGCCGCGGTGCCCGCAAACACATAGCTTCACCACACTTTAAGCAAGTAACAGTTTTCAACAAGAACTTTGTGGCCGTGGAGATGGCGAAAGCTAGGATAGTTTTTAATAAACCCGTGTATGTCGGAATGTGCATTCTTGACCTGTCTAAACTGAGGATGTACAGATTTCATTATGAATTTGCCATTCCTCAGTTTAGAAGCCCTAAATTGCTATATATGGATACAGACAGCTTCATCTACTTGGTGCGGAACTGCGATCCATATGAAGTGATGCGACGCAACGGGGAGGAGTTCGACACGTCTGGGTATAGCACCGGCAACCGTTATGGGATAGAATCCCACAATGAAAAGGTTGTCGGTGTTATGAAGGACGAAGCGAATGGCACCCTGATTGCGGAGTTTGCGGGGTTAAGGGCAAAAATGTATGCATTCCGGCTCGAGACAGACCAGACCTCTAGACGGGCTAAAGGTTTGGCTGGCTCAGTCACTAGAAAGCTGCAGATGGAGGATTACATAAATTGCCTCCATGGCGAAACACCCAGGTACCATCTGCAGCAAAGGATCACATCAACCCTTCATGTTGTAAATACTGTTCAAATATCCAAACTGGGTCTGTCTAGAACGGACGATAAGCGGTATATTTTCCCCGACGGGATAGAGACCCTCCCGTGGGGGCACAAGTCTGTAAATAATGTGTGAATGTTTTGTAAATATACCGTTTATCCGTGTTTCTAGTTTGTAAATATGTATCAATTTTGTAAAATATGTAGATAAGTTAGGACTCTGTAAAATCTCAGTTTATCAAGTTAGGACGCTGCATAAAATATAAATTGGCTGCTGGGGGAGTGCTGCTGAATTGCTTTGTATGACATTTTGTTTGCTGAGCCGTATGCTCATTATATTAACGTAATCGGGAAAAAAAAACATTGTAAAATAGACTAAGTGTACAGAAGAAATGCTGTACGTAGATTGTAAGGTTGCTGAGCTGTATGCTCATTTGCATTATATTAACGTAATTGAAGAAAAAAAAAACATTGTAAAATAGACTAAGTGTACACAAGAAATTATTGCTGTACATAGATTGTAAGTTTGCTGAGCTACATGCTCATTTGCTTTATATTAACGTAATCGGAAAAAAAATTGTAAAATAGGCTAAGTGTACAGAAGTAATGCTGTACATAGATTGTAAGTTTGCTGAGCTGTATGCTCATTTGCATTATATTAACGTAATTGAAGGAAAAAAAAACACAATTGTTAGAAAAAAATAAGTTTATTTATTAAGGAAAAAAAATGTATTTTACATTTTAAATAAATCTTTTTTATGAATCCACGTGTTATGTGATTTATCAAAACCCAACCACTTCACCAAGATCATATTTTTCCTTCTCTTTATCACTCGTTCAACAAAAAAAAAAAAATGTACTTGTAAGTTTTGTTAGTTGTAATTCTTGCTGGTAAAATGCTCCTGCAATATCTTTACCCTGATAGTCTTTAAGCAAATAAGTTACAGGATTTGTTAATTTCACTTTACTGATGGTAAACACTTCCGTTGACCATTCTATGATCCTCGGTGGTCTCTCGTTCAGGAGGATACCGGTGTGAATCCCCAATTCTGTTGTGTCATAATTATGAAAACCGACCAGTCAGAGAAAAAGAACAAAGTATCGAGCATTACAGGGAGCAAGAGAGAAGCATAATTTCATGAAAAAATATACAGTTTCAGTAAGAAGCATGAAAATCTCATAAATTCCCTTAAATTTCATGAAAATCGGTAAAAAAAAGATTAAAATATGTAAAATATTACCAAAATTACGTAATTTCCTTCCAAAACAAGATGTCGTTGGTTGACATGACAATTACACCTGCGTGCACCACAGAGTGCAGTGCCCAACTATATGATGTGTTTTCATTTCTACAACTGGCTACAGAAAAGTGTCATATATGTACAAAAAATATATGTTTCGGATGTAGCGACATTTCCCAGACAAACCTGCACGGCCCCTCCAACACACACATCACATTACCGTCAGGGAGTGCAAAGGATGAAAACTACAGATGTTATCGATCAAAGGGGCAAAGGTTAGGAAAACTATGTGATAAGTATTCACAACGCATACAATCTTCCAATCATGATAGGGTGAGCAAAGGATGAAAGCAAACTATGTGTGCATCACAGAACTCAATGCGATCAAAGGTGCTGACATAACGTATCAGACACATTAACGCACACACAAGTCTTAACAAAAACCACTATCATGAAGGTGGAATAAGTTAGCGTAAGTTCAGGTTAATTCTTATTTTCCATAAATTCAGAGTGTATGTGAAGCGATAATGAGGGTGGGATGCACTAGAGGTGGATGCGCGTCAAATATAGGAAAATATTGGTTAAAAAATTATGGCACTTTCTGAGACAGAACTTATGTTGAGGTCTGGTTAATACAGAATGTTAAAGTGTTTGTTATAGTTGGTTAGAGTAAATTCAGGTTAGGTTATTTCAACTCACCTTCTCATGGTGCCACTGATACATGGAAATCCAAAAACTGTTTGCTGAGGTGGCTTGGGCCCCACAGTAAGCAGCTGCTGCGTAGAAAAATACAAACGCGTCGCGCAAAATACCGGTCTTCTTAGGTCGCGCAAAATACCGGTCTTCTTAGGCCGCGGTGGGGCCCAAGCCGCCTCAGCAAACAGTTTTTGGATTTCCATGTATCAGTGGCACCATGAGAAGGTGAGTTGAAATAACCTAACCTGAATTTACTCTAACCAACTATAACAAACACTTTAACATTCTGTATTAACCAGACCTCAACATAAGTTCTGTCTCAGAAAGTGCCATAATTTTTTAACCAATATTTTTCCTATATTTGACGCGCATCCACCTCTAGTGCATCCCACCCTCATTATCGCTTCACATACACTCTGAATTTATGGAAAATAAGAATTAACCTGAACTTACGCTAACTTATTCCACCTTCATGATAGTGGTTTTTGTTAAGACTTGTGTGTGCGTTAATGTGTCTGATACGTTATGTCAGCACCTTTGATCGCATTGAGTTCTGTGATGCACACATAGTTTGCTTTCATCCTTTGCTCACCCTATCATGATTGGAAGATTGTATGCGTTGTGAATACTTATCACATAGTTTTCCTAACCTTTGCCCCTTTGATCGAACATCTGTAGTTTTCATCCTTTGCACTCCCTGACGGTAATGTGATGTGTGTGTTGGAGGGGCCGTGCAGGTTTGTCTGGGAAATGTCGCTACATCCGAAACATATATTTTTGTACATATATGACACTTTTCTGTAGCCAGTTGTAGAAATGAAAACACATCATATAGTTGGGCACTGCACTCTGTGGTGCACGCAGGTGTAATTGTCATGTCAACCAACGACATCTTGTTTTGGAAGGAAATTACGTAATTTTGGTAATATTTTACATATTTTAATCTTTTTTTTACCGATTTTCATGAAATTTAATGGAATTTATGAGATTTTCATGCTTCTTACTGAAACTGTATATTTTTTCATGAAATTATGCTTCTCTCTTGCTCCCTGTAATGCTCGATACTTTGTTCTTTTTCTCTGACTGGTCGGTTTTCATAATTATGACACAACAGAATTGGGGATTCACACCGGTATCCTCCTGAACGAGAGACCACCGAGGATCATAGAATGGTCAACGGAAGTGTTTACCATCAGTAAAGTGAAATTAACAAATCCTGTAACTTATTTGCTTAAAGACTATCAGGGTAAAGATATTGCAGGAGCATTTTACCAGCAAGAATTACAACTAACAAAACTTACAAGTACATTTTTTTTTTTTTTTTTTGGTTGAACGAGTGATAAAGAGAAGGAAAAATATGATCTTGGTGAAGTGGTTGGGTTTTGATAAATCACATAACACGTGGATTCATAAAAAAGATTTATTTAAAATGTAAAATACATTTTTTTCCTTAATAAATAAACTTATTTTTTTTCTAACAATTGTGTTTTTTTTCCTTCAATTACGTTAATATAATGCAAATGAGCATACAGCTCAGCAAACTTACAATCTATGTACAGCATTACTTCTGTACACTTAGCCTATTTTACAATTTTTTTTCCGATTACGTTAATATAAAGCAAATGAGCATGTAGCTCAGCAAACTTACAATCTATGTACAGCAATAATTTCTTGTGTACACTTAGTCTATTTTACAATGTTTTTTTTTTCTTCAATTACGTTAATATAATGCAAATGAGCATACAGCTCAGCAACCTTACAATCTACGTACAGCATTTCTTCTGTACACTTAGTCTACTTTTTACAATGTTTTTTTTCCCGATTACGTTAATATAATGAGCATACGGCTCAGCAAACAAAATGTCATACAAAGCAATTCAGCAGCACTCCCCCAGCAGCCAATTTATATTTTATGCAGCGTCCTAACTTGATAAACTGAGATTTTACAGTCCTAACTTATCTACATATTTACAAAATTGATACATATTTACAAACTAGAAACACGGATAAACGGTATATTTACAAAACATTCACACATTATTTACAGACTTGTGCCCCCACGGGAGGGTCTCTATCCCGTCGGGGAAAATATACCGCTTATCGTCCGTTCTAGACAGACCCAGTTTGGATATTTGAACAGTATTTACAACATGAAGGGTTGATGTGATCCTTTGCTGCAGATGGTACCTGGGTGTTTCGCCATGGAGGCAATTTATGTAATCCTCCATCTGCAGCTTTCTAGTGACTGAGCCAGCCAAACCTTTAGCCCGTCTAGAGGTCTGGTCTGTCTCGAGCCGGAATGCATACATTTTTGCCCTTAACCCCGCAAACTCCGCAATCAGGGTGCCATTCGCTTCGTCCTTCATAACACCGACAACCTTTTCATTGTGGGATTCTATCCCATAACGGTTGCCGGTGCTATACCCAGACGTGTCGAACTCCTCCCCGTTGCGTCGCATCACTTCATATGGATCGCAGTTCCGCACCAAGTAGATGAAGCTGTCTGTATCCATATATAGCAATTTAGGGCTTCTAAACTGAGGAATGGCAAATTCATAATGAAATCTGTACATCCTCAGTTTAGACAGGTCAAGAATGCACATTCCGACATACACGGGTTTATTAAAAACTATCCTAGCTTTCGCCATCTCCACGGCCACAAAGTTCTTGTTGAAAACTGTTACTTGCTTAAAGTGTGGTGAAGCTATGTGTTTGCGGGCACCGCGGCGGCCCACCCATGCTGTACACAATTTCACGTCGCGGTGTTTTCGAATGTTCTCCATAGTCTTGCCGAAAATTGAATTGTTCATCAGTTTGTAAAAATCTCTCTCGAAATCTGTTTTGGCGTCACGGCGAGAACACGTATTGAGAGATATGTATTCTTTCAACCACGGTGACTGATTGAAAGATATTACCCGGTGTATTTCGGTCACCTGCAGCCCCAAGCCTACACATTGCTGGAGGACTCGGTAATGGAGAACATACCGTACCTTGTTCTCCAGTGTGGTCATCAGCTTGGGGAGGTAGAACCTTCTGGGGCTTTGTGGTCTGGACATGGCGGCAGGTCTGCTAAAACGTCGTGTTTATCCTGAGGAATCGTAAGGTCTACCTCCAATACGAACCCCCTAGGTGAGTCAGCTGCAACGCTCATGAAATCTATGCTAGCAATCTCTTTAGCCGAAAGCCATTGAAACCCACCAGAGGGTAGATACTCCGACATGGCCCAGCCGTAAAGATTGTTTACGTCGAAGTACATTATAAAATCTTCAGACGCCTCGCGGTTGTACTCCGGCATGTACCGGTTATTTGCCTTCGCATACCTGTGGACGCACTGGCAAATACCTCCGCGAATACCTCGTTCGAAAAAGAGCAGCATGTCGATATCCGTCAGAAGGTCCAGTTCGACACGCGTGCTCCTTAACATAGCCTGCCACGAAAGGCCTGGGGATGTGAAATAGTGGGCGGGGTCCAGGGTGTACTTCCCCAAACATACACTCCTAAATTTCTCAAACAGATCTGCAAGTAACCGCACATCTGTGTCCATGTACAGACTTGCATATTCGCCCAAAGTCTTGATCTGGAAGGTCCGCCACACCTTTGTCGCGTGTTCGTAATCTTCATCAGAAATGTGTGACTCCGACAACGAACTGTAGAATTTTGATTTTGGAGGAAGCGTGGCCTCGGTGAGCTTATCCCACGAATCCATGTATTCGTAAGGGAAGACACCTTTCCGTTTAACTAATTGGAACTTCTCGGGGTCGGTGAAATAAGCACTAGTAATGCCCATGTCGCCGTCCTCAAGGGTTCCAACCAGTTTGTCTAATGGGAGCTGCATGAACCGGTATGAGTCCAGAAACCTTAACGTGATTGAAGTATATTCAATCTTTTTCGAAAAAGAAATATAACGTTCTGTGTTGATGGGAAGCACGTCCATTCCTTCGGAATCGAGTTTTGATAATGCCATTACAATGAAATGAGCATCATACCCAGAAAGATTGTGAAAGAAAATGGGTATGTACTTTTTAGTCTTATACTGCAAATTGCAATCATTATGTGCAGCCCCCCTAAATTCACCTGTGATATGACAATGATCGCGGACCTTGACGGTCCCCGGTTCAATGTCTTTCTCGCAGATGTGGCATACCGTAGCATCAGCAAACTTTGCTTCTTGCTCGTCTGTCATTACAAGAGGAATGCACCTCTTGTAAATTTTATCAACTTTCTTGGCAAGTTTGACGAGTTCATCAACAAGCCATTTTTCAGGATTTTTTCCCCTGAAGGAGTTGAAACGCGACAGACTAGGTACGAGTGGACAAACGACCTGGTATGCGGCAGCGAAAGGGAGATGTTTCTGGACAAAGTAGTGTGAGAGGCGTTGGGTGGGGGACTGCAAGAATCATAAGGTAGCAATAAACTTTCAAAGTCCGCGTAAACGACGACGGGTACACGCTGTTGGTGCACAAAATCCTTAAACTTTAAGGTTTTATCGTCGTCGCCGGGTAAATCCACTCTTACAGGATCAACCCTTGCACAGTCAATCTCGTGGCGGTCCAGGAGATCTTTGCGTCCAAAATGTTGCAGACATCTGTCACAAATAAATATAGCAGTCATGTCTTAAGAAGATCTGACTAACGCCGACAAGTTGTGAATCCAACAGTAATGGAATTTTTTCCCACTGCCGTCGGTAATCAACAACATGTTTATGTGGTGAACGCGTTTGTCTGCAGTGTGATGGAGGGCCCCGGAAACTACATGTTTACCTTTAACTTCATCCAGACCGAAAACATTTACAGAATAGTCTGGATTTTGCCTCTCAAATTTAGAAATGTCAGAGAGTTTTACCGGAAACTCAATACCTGAAAAATCGAAACGGTGGTTGGCGAAGGCTTCATATATATTGACTAGGTACGCATGTTTTTTCGGCGCCTTTACTTGAGCTGCAAGAAGTGTCCATAGAAAGCACAACTCGTCATTCTTGTTTTAACATTGATGACGGCCTCTTTCTACAGATATCAAGTGGCAGAGCAACATAGGAAGACCCACGATAGAAAGGTTGAAAATTAGAAATACTAATGTCGAGGGATTCTATTCTATCGAGAGTTTTGCCACTTGTCCTTTCTTGAAACTCACACAATTTTACTCTGAGCTCCGACTTCACATATTTTTCATACCAATCCGACAGGCAAGTGCTGGTTGTGACCTCACGCATTTTAGTTAAAAAGCACATACGGGCGGTTTCCAAAATAATTTCCTTCTGTATTTTATATGTGTTAATCAGTCCAACCTGCACCTTTACAGATGGGGAGGACCGATTATCCACAATTTCGCGAACTTTACCGGCAACAAGTTTAAAGCAAGCATCAATGAAATTCATTGGATCAATGAAATTTTGAGAATTTGAAATTGTCCCGGAATAAATTCTATTTTTAAATGCACTAAGCCTGTCTTCAAGGACTAATCGCGATACTGCTGACTCACCCATCGTTGCTGCATGATCATGACTGCATAAGGCTGCCCCAGCACCGGCATACTGTCGGCTTGACCCGGCCGATGGACCGGCGTACTGACGGCTGGAGCCGGGCGATGGGTTGTTGAAGTGGCGGCTGGGTCCCGGCGATGGGCTGTTGAAGTGGCGGCTGGGTCCCGGCGATGGGCTGCTGAAGTGGTGGCTGGGTCCCGGCGATGGGTCGGCGGACTGGCGAGGCGAGGTGCTGCTGCTGTGGCGGGTGGTCGGCTAGGTTCCGACGTCTCCCATGGTCGCCATATTGGTGGCGGAACTGCCTCGTTGTCCTGGTGTCCGACCGCCCCCTCTGAAACATAAAAAAGAAGAAAAATGTTTTAGTATCATGAAAAAACATAATTTTGTAAGCATAAAATAATATAGGTAAATTACTGATGTACTGGACTTACCGATATTCCAGTGTGCTGGTGGTTGTGGAAGAACCCATTGTGGTGGCGGAGTTGGCGGCATGCTATGTGGTGGTGACATGCTCTGCGGCACATCCACGTCAATATTTGGGAGCATGCTCCATTGTGAGGAATCACAAGCTCTTTTTGGGCTACTTATTTCTTGAGAATTTCCCTTACGCTTCTCTGGGCGTGATGCTTCATCTGAAAAAGAAAAAAAATGTATTAGCAATAGTTATAAAGACATGGAAAAAAATAATCTATAGATAAATACGTACTGAAATAAAAAAGGTCGCTGAATGAAATATCCAAATCACCTGCGAACAAATAAATTAATAATATAGACTACTGCTGCAGCACTATACATTTTCATAAATATAGTTACGTTAAAAAAATATTATCATTACCGAAATCATCCTCAGCGAGAATTTCATCAATGTCTGAAGCAGAAAAAAAAGCTCATCAGTATATGTGAAAGAATTTAAAACAGCCAGAAAACAAGTTAAATAACAATAATTTACTTACCAATATCGCTGAATAAGCTAAGATCCTCAGAAGACATTGCGATGATTGAAGTTTTCAGCTCGACGACTCAGAGAAGACTGGATGGTAGAAGGGGGGTCTCAGCCCTATTTATACACGCGTCTGGAGCCATGGAGAATTGGTGTGGGAAGACTGCGCCCCACGATGATGAATGTGGGGCGCAGCTGTGGACATTCAATTACGAACCCGCATCATGCAGCTGCGAGGGGAGCGATAATTCGAGTGTGGTGCAGCTGTGCTCATTCAATTACGAACCCACATCCTGCAGCTGCGTGGGGAGCGATAATTGATGGCTTCCGGGTGTGGCGCATTCAATTACGGACCCGCATCATGCAGCTGCGTGGGGAGCGATAATTGATGGCTTCCGGGTGTGGCGCATTCAATTACGGACCCGCATCCTGCAGCTGCGTGGGGAGCGATAATTGATGGCTTCCGGAGGGGAGCGATAATTGATGGCTTCCGGGGTGTGGCGCAGCTGTGCACATTCAATTACGAACCCGCATTCAATTAAACTACCCTAGTTCCTCGGCTCCCCTCCGCTCCAAACTGTCTGCAAAGACAGGTCCATAAGAATACATGGGGAAAAAACTGTCCGCTGACCGCTGTACATAAGGAAATAATAAGATCAATCTGAGGTTACAGATGTGAGACCCCCTCCCCGCAATTCAATTAGCATTAATTAAAATCAATTAAGGCTCCCCGCCATGGGGGAAAAAGTGGGCTCACTCCATCCTCCATAAGAATACATGGGGAAAAAACTGTCCGCTGACCGCTGTACATAAGGAAATAATAAGATCAATCTGAGGTTACAGATGTGAGACCCCCTCCCCGCAATTCAATTAGCATTAATTAAAATCAATTAAGGCTCCCCGCAATTCAATTAAAATCAATTAAAATCAATTAAAATCAATTAAAATTAATTAAAATCAATTAACATCAATTAAAATCAATTAAGGACCCCACGCAATTCAATTAAAATCAATTAAGGACCCCACGCAATTCAATTTAAAAAAAACAAGATGGCGCCGCACATACATATTACCACTACTGTCCGCAAAGACAGGTCCATAAGCAATACATGGGGAACACTAGCGCCGACACATTAGTTCCACTATCGCCGCTAGGGGGCCAGTGGCGCCCACATACGTTATACATCTACTTTTCCTGTCATTCCGACCCAAATAGGTTGGTGGACGAAGTATTTCACTACACTCGTAAGTGAAAGTGGGAGTACGCATGTTTACCAATAAGTTTATACGAAACGTGCGTCGTCTATCTACCAGAGACTCCCAGCCCAGTCTACTAATCAGTTCTGTGACGCTTTCATAAGGACTGTAGCAAGCAGTCACATATCGAGCGGCTCTTCTCTGTACTTTCTCTATACTGTCGATCAACCCCTTACGAAACGGATTCCAGATGGCACAACAGTAGTCCAAATGTGGACGCATAAAAGATTTTTACGCTATCTCCTTTGTTTGTTCATTACAATTTTTCAACATTCGACCTAGGAACCGCAGCCTAGAATTAGCTCTACCTACTAACGTATTAATATGTAAGTCCCATTTCATGTCCCTTTGTACTGTTACTCCCAAATATTTCATAGAATCGACCATATCAATAACTGAACTGTTAACCTCGTATTTCTGAACAATCGGATTCTTTTTGTTAGTTATGCTCATTGTCTTGCACTTTTTACAATTTAGTGTGAGTCACTTTGCTTATGAAAGCTTCACGGGCTTACTACTCTTTTCGTGTGAATAGGATTTACTATCTGATTAGTTCATTAATTTTAAACATCTTCCTTAGGGGGCGTCCGTTAATTACGTGAGGTGAAATAGGGGGGAGAGGCCTTCGAAATCTCACGAAATGTGACCAAATCTCACGTGAGGTTTTGAAATTCTCGTAGGATAGTAGAGCTTTTTTATTATTATTATTATTATTAAAACCGGTATGAAGTTGATCTACAGGGAGACGGGGGGGTCTCCGTCAAAATCTCACGTCATTTTTAAAGGGGGGGGGGAGGTCTGAACATATCTCACCATAGGTGGGAAAGTGTCTGGAATTCCGGAAAAACATCTAATGTAATTAATTTACGCCCCTTACCAGAACACACGTTAATATTATCACTGCACTGATACATGTGAGACAGTTTTAACAACAGGAGAGAGAGAATTACTTTTCTTATTTGCAGCATGGTAAGCTTGTCGTCATGGCGCAGCTTCGTCACTGACCGAACTAAAACTACTGCTAACACAATAACACGAATGAGAAACCTCATTGATTCTGAGAACTCGTGCGTTAGGTCAATTTTAGAACGGACGTCTAACGGGATTCGTTAGGCAAGCCAATGATAGGGTTTCACTTTAGTCCCGGTCTAGACAGAGCTACCACCCTCTACAAACAAACCTAAAGGAGTTTAGCATAACATCTCTGGCTTATGGACCCTGCTACACAAAAACCAGAGACTGAAGCCTGCAACTCCCCCAACAAGGACTAGTTTTCATTTTCTAAGGTCGTTTGGCCGTAACTGGGTCTAAGGCGCCTTAGTGTCTGGCGACTGATGTCACATCATGGCTGCCGCATAAGCCACTCTAACGTTTCGCCTTATTATATTACCTTACTCCTCTCTCTCCATACACCAAAATATTGCTCTTAATTAATTATTAATACTAAAATTTACAGTTCTCTAGTTCTTCCATTTTTCTCCTTTCTTTTAAGATATTACTTTATTAATTATTATTAATTTTCGTATCACCTACCACAATTCCTCATTATTTTTCCCGTGACGTCACAGTACCAACTATACAGCGTTGTAAACCTATAACATCTCTCTGTTGTAAAGTTTTTGAGCATATTATGCGATAGAACATTATGAACTTTCTAGACGAAAACAATTTGCTGACACCGAACTAACACGGATTTGGGAAGAGATAAGATCATGTGTAACACAGCTAGCCCTATTTACACGTGACGCAATGAAAGTTATTGATACAGCATCACAAACCCGAGCATGGTGGGTGACTGGTTAACGCTCTGGCCTCGCATTCAGGAAGACGCCGGAATCAAGATTTGATTTTTGCGTGGTTTCCGGTAAGCACTTCAGCGAAATGCCTGGATAATGCTTCCTTCCTTCAAAAGACCATGGCAGAATTACCGAGCCGTAAAACCATGACCACCTCCCCCCCCCCAAAAAAAAAGAGAGAGCGTCACAAACTGATGAAATTTTTTTGCTTTTATCGAAGGTTCGACCGTACGGGGTATATCGAATCAACTTTGTGAGCCCCACAACGAAGTCTAATAGGACCATTCCTTTTCTTAATTTTCATAAACGATCTCGGAGACACATGAATAGCAGTTGTAAATTGTTCCCTAATGATGCGGTCATCTACAGTAAAATAAGGAATGCGACCGATTGCTTAGAAATTCAGCGTGGTTCAGTTCGACACATAGCAACTTACACTAGATTGTAAAAAGTACAAGGCAAAGTGCATAGCTAATTAAAGGAATCCGTTTGTTCAGAAATACAAAGTAAACTGTTTAGTTGTTAATATATGGCCAATTCCATGAAGTATTTGGGAGTAACAGTACATAGGAACATGAAGTGGGACTTGCTCATCAATTCGGTAGTAGGAAGATCTAATTCTATGTTGCCATTCGTAGGTGGAATCCTGAAAAGTTGTAATGCACAAACAAAGGATATAGAGTAGAAATCTCTCTTGCGTCCTCGTATTGACTACTGTTACGCAGATTTGGACCTGTTTGGTAGGGGGCTGATTGACAGTACAGAGAAAGTATAGAGAAGAGCCGCTCGACTCGTGATCGCTTGCTACAGTCCTTATGAAAGCGTCGCAGAACTGATTAGGAGACTAGGCTGGGAGTCTCTGGTAGATAGACGATGCACGTTTCGTCTGAACCGATTGGTAAACATGTGTACTCCCACTTTCACTTACGAGTGTAGGGAAATACTTCGTCCACCAATCTATTTGAGTCACAATGACAGGAAAGATAAGATTAGAGAAATAAGATGCTGCACTGATACTTATATGAATTCATTCTTCTATCGTGATATTCGGCATTGAAATTGAAATTAATTCGGAATTATCTCAACATTTGTCTGGAGTGGGAAACTATGGAATACCCAAATCTGTATGGCAGGAATGGGTTTTGAACTCGATCTAAACCTCAACGGTTTGATTAAAAACTGAACGTTTAAGAACCTGAATCGAAAACCAACCAGATTGACGTTTACCTCGGTTTTTTCTTTCTTTCTTTTTGCTTTGGTTCGTGTATCACTCAATTTTCTGGACTAATTTTAACGTTTTAACTAAGTGAAGCTCTTACAGTTTGTAGTTCATTTTATTTGCTTTTCCTGGAAGGTATTAAAAAATTTCATTTTTAGTTTCATGTTGAGCATAACGACTGTACAGTTAAACCAAAACAATTAAGACCTGGACGAAGTAAATATTCACCTACCTGTAGTTGTCGCCCAACTACGAACTAGCCTAGACACGTGACCACATCCAAAATACCATCACGCGTTGGGACATAGTTTTCAGAAATAAACACTTTGGGGGAAGGATTTTCTCAGTGCCAAATAACCTCGCCTGGGATGACCCGGGTTTACACCACCGTCCTTCAATCCAAATTTGGGTTTTCCAGTTTTCCATGGTTTCCCCAGATTACTCCAGGCGAATTCCGAGATCATTTCTTCAAAAATGCCTTCCTTTCCCCGAATCCTTTCTCGCGCCTAATGACCTCGACGTCGACCAAGCGTAAAGCTATAACGAAAATAAAGGGAACCAAATGAACATTCCCTAATCAAGGACGAAAAATAAAAGATGAGTGCTATGAGCTGAAGGACACTTTGTATAATGAATCGGAATTTTTTTAAAAAAATTGTTCTTCTTTCTTGGCTGCACAAGTTCAATATCAGCTCGAGGAAATTGTCTGCTTAAAATTTAAACAGAGAAATTTTAATCGCTGCCGATCGAAGCACTCAAATAATATCTTTGGCACTTTGCAGGGACGGCGGGAGCAGACTGCGCTTAATATTCAGGGAGTCGTTATAGCGCCCGCGCTCTGTATAAATGAGCGGCGGGCGCTTATCTGCGGGCAGTCGGCGCGAGACAAAAGCGGCGATGAGGCGTTAAGAGCCGGCGCGCCATTTGTCCTCCGGTTGTGACACCCGATCGGCAGCTCTCGATGGTCCAGGGACGGCGCAACTCCCCTCCGAGCACACTCCGCGCGATAAAGGGAAAGCGCCGCGCTTTATTGAAGGCATAATGCAGACTGCGTCCGACTGCGCATACTCAACGAACAACTCCGGCGGAGGCTCGAGTGGCGACCGGAATAAAAATCTTATTAATGGAGGAACTCTCAGCGGAAAGCACGCCCCCCCCCCCCCTGAATAAAATATTGTCGCCTTTATTACGCTCGGAGCAAAACTGACTCCATCAACAACAGCGCGGCCTCTGATCGGTGGGCTCAGCCAACATGACGTCGTATACACGTTGCCAGCTTATATCAGATAATGATTAAAGACAAACAGACCATAATGAAATGAATGTTTTATTTTCTTTACATCACATCGTTATCAGTAACATTAGGAAACTGTAGTTACAACCCGTTCGTCGCGTAGTGGTTGCATCCATGGATGAAAGAAATATATGGAGACGGCTCACGGGACCTTCATCACGCATTGATGTGACGCGGGGGGGGGGGGAGGAGTGGGGAGGCATGGTTGCCATATTACCTATACATACAGACATGGGGAATGTGAGCAAAAACTTCAAAGGGACTCTAGGATAAACGTTACGCCGCAATCTGATGATGGATTATTATGTAAGTCGATGAGACAAATAAAAAATGAAGAATAAAATTTTTTGATATCCTGCTTAGTTTTCGAGATATTCTGTCTCAAATGTGAGATGTTTTTGGTTAAAATTCAGAAGAAACAATTGGTCAAAGTCAAATTAGATGAAGAATTCTTATTTAAAAAGACGAGACAAATAAAAAATAAAGAATAAAAATGTTCGGTATCTTGCCTAGTTCTCGAGATATATACTCTCTCAAAAGTGAGTTGATACGCAGAAGAAAAATTTCGCAAAAAGTCAAATTTGATGATGGAGTCTTACGTAACACGACGAAAAAAATCTAAAATAAAGAATAAAGCTTTTCGATATCTTGCTCAGTTTTCGGAATATACTGTCTCCAAATAGCTATTGTATGGATACGTAATATGGCCGACGCCGCCACTGCGCATGCGCAGTATCAGCCGAGAGTTTAGAGGTGGCGTCACAGAATAAGTGGTATTCCCTCTCCATATATTTCTTTCCTCCATGGTTGCATCAGCAACGATCAGAACACGCTGTGGCTTTCCTTCGTAACAACAACGAGTAGTACGTACTAATCACATACACTCATCAGCCTAAAAATTATGACCACCTGATTATTAGTGTATTGGTCCATCTATGGAGTGCAATACAACAGCGATTCGGCGCGGCATTGATTCCAAAGTCCTTGTTAGGTTTCTGGAGTTGTCTGACACGAGATTTCTATGCAATTCCCTTAAATTACGGGCCGGTTGTGTGTGGGTGCGTCTGGTGGGAACGAGCATCTCGGAAACGGCGAGGCTGTTCGCGTCCTTCTTTAGTGAGCATTTATGAAGAGTGGTTGAAGGACAGTGAAACCACGACTGGGTGAAAGGTGGGGGTAATCCACGCCTCATCACATAACGTGGAGGGCGGAGGCTTGCCCGCTCTGTAAAGCACGATAGGCGGCGATCTGACAGCAGAGTACAATGCTGCTGTGGGAAAAAAAGTGTTTCGTAGCTCACTATGCTCACTACAGTAATACGCGAACAGGCGACCATCCTCGCCGATTCCGAGATGCTCGTTCCCTGCTTCGCGCCCACAAACCACCGGCACGTAATTTAAGGGAATTGATTGATCTATGCGCAGACATCTGGTGCCAGACAACTCTTGAAACCTAACAAGGATGTCTTGAATCCATGCCACGCCGAATCGCTGCTGTATTGCGCTCCAAAGACGGACCAACACACTAATAAGCAGGAGGTCATAATGTTTAGGCTGATCATTGTATCATGAGAGCCACCACGCGAATGATGTATTGTGCCTTTTTTAAGGAGAGACTGCCGCGACTTGATAATGGTGGCAGAGTTACGATCGCCGAAATGTTGTATTTTATAAAGGGATTCATTCGGATAGATACCGGAAAGAATTTTATCTATTTTAGATAATTAATTCTATTTTTTACCTTTTGAGAAAACGCGTTTTTTGGATACTGTCTATCAATGATACTTGAAAAATATCTTTCTTGCCGAAAAGGAGTGCTTTAGTTATAATCCAGTGCACTCACATAATACTCCACTTATAGAAATAAAATTTATTCGAAGACAGTCTCCAAAATAAATCTGTTTGTTTCAATACTTGTGAAGTGTAGACAGACTTTGGGAGTTGACGTTAGTCCTTAAAAGCTTTCCTTATTACTGTTTTAATATTAAAATTTCTTTTTGCGAGACAGGCAGTATTTCTTACGTAAGACGCAATAAAATTTGAAGAAGGGACGTATAATTTTATTTCACGGCTTGACAACATCTGTTTACTTGCAGTGACAGGCAAAAAATGTAAGCCAATTTTTCGCTCTCCGCCGCCGCCGCGGATTGGTGGAGGCAGTTTGTTTTTCGTTCTCGTCTGACAAGCGCCGGCCCCGCCGAACGAACGAAAAAACTTGTTTCCCATTTTCTGTTCTGACAGCTTATCAGCAAGCGAGCGCAACCTGGCTGTCTGCCGCCTCCAACGCGGAAACGTTATTCATCCAGGAAGCGCTCCCCGCAGACGGCAATACCGCGTCACGAAGCTACCTTGCTAGTCAATCTGCCAGAAGGAAATATTTTTCGACAAACTTGCAGTTAATTTGCGGCGTGTTATATCGGTCGGTCGCTAAGGCTTTATTTCTCTCGCAGTCAGTTTGTGAATGGTCAGTTCATAAACAAAAAGCAATATCTATTGCTAGATCCAGTGCTGCCAACCCTACGTAATTATCCGTAGATGTACGGATTTTTTTTTTGTTAAATAGAATTTTAGGATTTTATTAAAATATCTACGGTTTTTTCCACTTTTTATTACTTAATGATTTTTCCTTATATTCGTGTGTTTGTTAGAGTCTCATCGTATAGTGTCACTGTATTACAGAATTGTTGATAATTGTGAATCGTTTCCCTGCAACCACTTGCGTGAACGGACGATTGAAATGAAATAAAGCTCGTATTTGATTTGATTACAGATTTAATTCCAACCTTAAAATACCGTTATACAGAACTATCGGCGCACTCTTTATGCACGGTGACACATTCATTGGCGCGGCATTGCAGAGCAGTGCCTTCCGACAGTCGAACAATGTCCTCGTCACCATTACGCAAGTACCACAGGAGCCTCAGCTTAACAGGATTTATAAAAGAATGTTCAATAAACCAACACACTTTCCTGTTACAGGAGATATTTTAAATTTGCTACAACACAGAAAATGTATGGTCCTAAAAATAGTAGGCACAGCAGGAGCAGTAATGAATGTGACTCCGCATGAAACATTTTCAGAGATATTTCATACTTTCAATGTAGAATATTACCTTTTACTTGGAATTCTAAAGATCTGGAAATAAAGCGTTCTTAATTTTCACTTTCTCATCAATAATTATTGTTTCTCTCTTTCAGTTAGCGAGTCTCCGAATTTTAATACCCAATCTACGGAAATTTTAGCGTCCATCTGCGGATATTCAAAGTCACAAGATCGGCAGCATTGGTTAGATCCATTCCAGGCATTGTTCCACAATTGGGTGTAATTTTAGTTGTGCAAGAACAAATGTCGAACCGAGTTACTTAAATGGTTGTCGTTACAAAAACTCCGAAAACTGCGATCAGAGCGAATTGAGATCTTTAACCATTCTACGGGAGGAACTTGCTACACCTCACAGCCTTACTGAAAATAATCTGTACTATTTATTAATCCGTAAATGAGAAGCGTCTGTCTGAAGGTTTGAGAAAGCATCAAGGAGAAACCATAGCACAGCTTTGGATGGGGTTTTCACAATTTGGGATCTTACGGTTTAGCTTAAAATCTGCGTTGCAGCAGTTAAATTCTGAGTTTTTTTTCTCATATAGTAAACATTTTTACTCGGTTTCAAGAATATATCAAGAAACAACACACACACACACACAAAATACAATTGGCAATCATTGGCGACTGCCGACAGAAGTGAAAACTTAAAACTATGAATATCATACGCGCAACAGGTCATACTTATAGCTACAGATGTACTGTTAACATTAGCATGTTGGTGACGCGTACTATTAAGATTTTATTCATCCAAATAGCGTCCAACTCGCCTAAAGAAGTTTTCATTTTAGAAGCTAAAAATCTATCTTAGTCCAGAACCCTAAGGTTGGTCGATCTTAACTAAAGACGTATACCAAGGTATGTGTCAGAGGCAGGAAAGCCAATTCCTTTCCTCTGGAGTCTGGGGACCACAGTTTAACAGGAATCATAACCACGTAATGACCCGGCGTAGCTCATACAGTCAAATACAACTCCTGAAAATTCCCACTCAGCGCGGTATGTCAACCCGCGACCGGAGAGAGAACCTTAACCGCTGAGCTACCAGAGCGCCTTGTTTTGAAGAATACGTATTGTAACACATCTTAGAATTTCGCATAACGAAATTAGTTTCTAAGATAGCGAGTTCAATTGAAGTATATGGTACCACCCTCTTAAAGTAATTTTTACAGTTAACTTTGATAATAATTCCCAGTAATATGTCCTACATAAGCATTAATTCAAGTATGAACAGTAAATTCAATAGTTAAATTCATTTAATCAGCTGTTGAGGAACTTAACCTCAGATTTGAACATGTAATATCTGACTTTCATATAACTTCACTAAATCAATATATTTCTTTAGTTCAGAAAAATTTTAGGTAAATAAACAGCCAGATGATGATTAAGTTTGTTGTTAGAAGATCTTACTTAGAGTTTAAAGATGTTTAAATGTGATTTGCCGGTTTAGAATTTTGTCACGTAATTTTCCACTCTAAAACCGAAGTATTCAGTCATTAGGAAACAGTTAAGAAGTCGAGTGATAGATATAAAGTAGCGTAATTTTTGTTTAAACAATATATTAAAATTTTAGAAAGTTTCATGCAATTTAAAGATCTTTTTTGGATATAATTGTGTATAGCGAGACATGTGTTTCATGAAAAAGTTAAATATTTCTATCACATTCACTAATTAATGAAAAGAAATTATGTTCAGAGTAAAGTTTATTTAAATATAAAGATTTTTCAGCAAGTTTGATTCCAAAAATATTAAAGCATTTGATTGTAATAAAATAAAATAGGTTTTGGCGCCAGAAACGCTTGCACAAGTTTAGCTCAAATTTGATGCGCATTCGGGAGGAATAATATTATAAAATTCGTAATAAATCAGGGAATATACTTAGAGATTCCAAATTGTTACAGCAACCGTTTTTGAATATGGAAAGTTGTTTGAAGCTATTTTCAAGTCGATATTCCGAATACTTCAAATCATCAAATTTTGTTTTCAAATTTTATCCCACTTTAAAAATTAGGTAAAATACTTTATTTGGTATCAGATGATAAATAAGCAATATGAGAATAGAATAACATTTGTTTCAGCTCGGTAGAAATAATATTTCAAAAGTTATGGCAATCACATCTTAATGACTCTTTTCTGGCGAACCTATTAAAGTTACAAATTTTTTTATAATAACTTAATTTGACATTTGTAATAGTATCTAGCAACTACCAAAATTTCAGAGAGATAGGATTATTTCTGTTGTCAAGGTCAAATTGTCTTGTGAAATATTCGTCAAAAACTGATCAGTTATCTGATACGATTCATGGGAAAGTCGGTGAAAGGTTCTTCTCACGGCTCACGCAGCAACGATCCTATAAATACCCCCTCCAGAAGCTACCCTCTCCCCAGTCAAACAGCAGCAATCTAGTTGTGCAGAACCACTATGTAGGACGGTAGCCAGTTTGGGCTCGTTGCGTGGCAAATTACTAACTTGCGCGGAAACGGTTGAATTTTTGCAATCAGGAGTGAAAGTTTGTTTTAATTATCTCATGTAGTTTGTAGTGAAGAAACTGTGGGGACGTGAGGTTTGGTCATGCTCGAATGGTTGGTCGAATCTGTAAAATGTTCTTCGGACAATAGTTTGATTGCCTGTGCAGTTTCTGACTTGTAAAATTTTAAAGAATGTAGTCATCTTACCAGAATGGACTAGTTGTCATTGAACTTTTACCTTTTCATAGTTTTTGGGTTAAAATCTATGTGGCGACCGCATTGTTCTACTTAAGTCAGAACTGTAGATCCAAGGCTACACACGATCAAAGCTGAGATCAAGTATTCATGCTAACCCCCGGCATAAGCTAGTTCCTCACAGTGTGCTCTATAAACAACGTTGACAGAAAATATTGTTGGGGGGTGGGGGGAGGGAGGGGAAAGGAGGAGAGGGTTTAAGTTTTTGTAAATCAAACGTAAACAGTATCAAACCTCTCCGCAGTAGGTATGGAGTGAGGGCATACAGCAGTGTTGATTGCGATTCGACCGTAGGACGGTGTCGGTAAGATTCGCTGTCACCTTGAAGGGGAGGAATCAATGAGCCCGCATCGGGTTTGGCCCTCTCCTTTCTTAACCTCTCATGCATGAAATGAACACCACTCTATCACAATCATCCGCACTTACGAATCATGTCACACTGTGGAAGGCAACGTGAAATCACTCCTGCTCATGTTCCCAGACGTTACCATGAGGTAATAAATACCCATTCCGATCGGATATGGGCAAGGCGTAAAAATAAGAAGAAGAATGCTTGTAATAGTCAATAAACAACACTGCAATTACATCCATAGAACTACTTAAGAATATTGCGCCCACAGAAAAGTGTGAGATTTGGCATATTTAAAGTTTATATGGAGAATTAGTGCAGGAAGCTAAAATCTAAATATAATATGTGTCACAAATACTTTAAATTAAATTAAATAAAACATTCGTTACTTACACTGAAGTGTTTTTTTAGTGTCAACGACATTTATCGATTCTTCGAATGTCTGTGATCTTTGGCCAACAGTAAAGAAAAAAATATAATAAGCATAGTTAATACATGTTACAAATAATTTATTAAATAAAAAATAAATTCGCCAACGTGTGTGCGCCTGAAATAAGAGGTGTTCTGAGGTTTATTCCCAGCATTGACAAACAAAATAGTCGCATAAAGTAGAAATTAATCTTTGAAGTTATAAAAAGGACGTTTGGAAAAGGAATGTAGCTACTCTGACAGATACTATATGGTCATTTTATTTTTTAAAAGGTTAAACTTTGGCTAACGGTCGTTTCACTTTTGAATTTCATTATGGATTTTTTTTCTTCAGATATTTGCACCTACTTCTGTTATGCGTCGATATAGAACATTGAGAGGTTGTAGATAGAGAGGCAAAAAAGAAGGAATACCTAATTGCATAAAATTCAAAATGATAATAGACCAAATTTAAATAGGGAACACGCAAAATAATGAAATTATTTTGGTAGATACACTTAAATGCGCACTAAATGTAATTCCAAGAAATTTTGATAGTTTCGAATTTACAATGCAGATTTTGCAATGCAGAACATTTGGATTCAGAAATCACTTAAGGTGAAAGCACTGCATGTACTTCATGTTGTGATAAAGCTAAAGCAATTTTAACGGCCTTAAGTCAAAATGAATATTTTAAATTATTGTGTGATGGACTAAATTGAAATGAACTATCGATAAATAGAAAGACAAAAATTATTTTGAAAACATTCATAAATACATTTCATCATGGTATCATGATTACTTCAGAAGCTAAAATTTAGAATACATTCACGTGTGGAGTGTATCATTTTAATTTTATAGGCATCGCAGGGAATTAAGGCAGACAACACAAGCTAATGACGTACTGGTACACGCTCGCAGCCAACGACGTCAATGTATGCAGTATATAATATATATATATGCAAACACAATAGGACAAATTCAAATAATGATTATTACTCTTTCACGAAAAAAAAGCTACATCACTTAATGAATTACGGTCGAATTTTGACCCCCGGGGGATCACTAGTACACATAATTGAGTGAACAATATCTTCGAAGAAGTTAATATTGTGTACTTTAATAAAGAATTTAAGTTATACACAATATTTGCCGTTCCGCTGCCTGTTTGGTTATGGAATGAAGTATTCACGTTAACACTAGCAGTAGCAGCTCCATCTAGTTCCCACCCGCAATTTTTTTTATGGCTTTATAAGTCGCTGGCGTAAAATTCATTCAAGACGGGAAATACCGATTATGATGGGTGAGTGGTTAACGCTCTGGCCTCGCATTCGGGAGGACGGCGGTTTGAATCTCCGGGCGTCCAGATTTGGATTTTCCATGGTTTCCCGAAATCACTCCAGGTGAATGCCAGCATGCTTCCTTCAAAAGACCATGTCCGAATTCCTTCCAGTTCCTTGTCCCCAGTCCCACCCCACCTCTAACGACCTCACCGAGAGTGGTGGTGTAACGGATAGCGTTCTGGCCTCGCATTCGGGAGGACGGCGGTTCGAATCCCCGTCCGGGCATCCAGATTTGGGTTTTCCATGGTTTCCCCAAATCACTCCAGGTGAATGCCGGGATGCTTCCTTCAAAAGGCCATGGCCGAATTCCTTCCCATTCCTTGCCCCCGTCCTTTCCCGTCTCTAAAGACCACGTTGTTAAAAAGGGACGTTAAACTGTTAAAAAAATAAAACTAACGACCTCGAAGACGACGAGGTAAGTAAAAAAAAAAAAAAAAAGGCGAGAAATGATTGGGGACAAGGAACTAGAAGAAATTCGGCAATTCGAATACCTTCCAGTTCCTTGTTCCCAGTCCCATCTCGCCTCTAATGACCTCGACGTCGACGAGACGTAAGGCCATAAATAATAATAAAAAAAAAACGAGAAATGATTGGGGACAAGGAACTAGAAGAAATTGAGCTGTTGCCTTTTGAAGAAATCATCCAGACATTCGTCTGCAGTGATTTCGCGAAAAGTGTAACACGCAAATTTGGATGACCAGACGGGGCATCGTAGCTACGTCCTCCAGAAAGCGACGCTAGAGCGTTAGCGCTAGTGCAGTGTGCTCAGAGCCTCGCCTCTTCTCTCCGACAGGTGTTTACTGCTTTGTGTTTCTGACACGATCAACGGAACAATCCAGGGGAGCTACTCCACAAGAGCATTGCCTACTGTACGAAGGACCTAAAATATAGAATTCAACATTGCCACCTCGAACATATCAGAGCGTGGCTGAATATAGGAATAAAGACTGTAATCCCAACTTGTACACTGTGGAATTTGTTTCCAACTGGTCCTTACCGTAAGAGGAGTTTTATGTAAAGTGGTCCTAATGACACCAGAGCTGGGTTTTTGATACTAAATCAAAAATAAGATAAAGTTTAGGAAACGCAATCTCTATGTAAAGAATGGACGTGTTTATATCTTTATACAAATCTACAGTTTTTACCGATCTGCACGAAACATTGTGCACATATACCTTAACAGGAATAAATACTACTCTTCTACATTTGGTTTACAAAAAAAACCATGCCACCTCACCCATTATCGCACGTAAATGAAATTAGTGCCTGCAACAGGTCAATTTTTGAAAATATCTCTGAACTGGAAGTTTATCGGCCAAAGCCGATGGCGATATTATGAAATCTAATAAAAAATCCTGTGTATTGGCATTCGACAGCTTCCGGTTGGACAGATTCGAACCTGAAATTTAAAATTTGTTTTGGTGACACATAAACCAACAGCTGATGAAACTTTGAGCATATATACTTTATAGCAAAAGAAAAAAGTTCTACCTTCGTTTAGTTTACGAAAACCGAAACACTCTCCACCTTTAACCACTCAAGCAGAATACATGCGAAACTATCAATTTTTTTTTTTTTTTTTTTTAATTATTCTTTATACAAACACACAGTTTCTATCAGATTTCCAAAAACCTTCTTGCAAGCATATATTAAAACAAACCGAAAACTGTTGTCTACCTTTGGTTTAAAAAAAAAACACAACCCCTCTTTCCCTTTATCTCCCTTGAGACAAATGTTTACGACGATGCGGTAAAACATGATATAACATCAGACATTTCGCTCCAGCACCTGGGCAATGCTGGGTAGATCAGCTAATCGGTAAATATTAAAATAGCAAAGACAAATTTAACTTCAAATCTAAAGAGCGAATGTGGCTTCAAATAATTAATAAATTATTCATCTGCAAATAACTAGACATGGAAGGTTTGATGCTATGTTCAATGAATCATAAAAGTTCCAATATTTATTAATGTTAAAAATTCCTTGTGTGCCGCATGATAACGAAAATACCTCCGCAGTAATTAACTAAACAGTACAAATATCACATTAAGTATGGTAAACAGTAGAATTAAGCGAAGTTAACAGTAATAACTATCAGAAATTGGGCAGAGGGCTAATTATAAGTCGCGTTAGACACACAGGTAAATTCGCTGCACAACTCAGCTAACAGAGTTAATTAGTATGTTAATTGGGCATCATTACGCAGTTTGTGTTCGAATTATGTAAAGTATGCCTTAGTTAGAGGGCGCCGTTGATGACGTTTCCATCAGAGCTTTCGGTTTGTCTGTGCCACCTGACGAACATATTGTCATATAATTACCATAACGTACCTGCAATCAGTGGGTACAAATCATTATGACGGCCGGTTTAAGGTTACACCTCGAAGTAGCGTGAGGTGAAAATAAAAGAAAAAACAATATTAATGACAGAAATGCAGAGATTGAAATGCATTATACGACATCACTCCTTCCGTCAGTTTTCCGTCTCATCAGTAACTTCAATTTTAAGATAATTTTTCCATATATATTGTTTTTTTTTTACCGAGCGTGGTGGTGAACGGTTAACGTTCTGGCCTCGCATTCTGGAGGACGTGGATTCGAATCCCCGTCCGGGAATCCAGATACGGGTTTCCATGGTTTTCCCAAATCACTCCAGGTGAATGTCGAGATGCTTCCTTGAAAATGCCATAGCCGAATTCCTTCCCGTTCC
This sequence comes from Vandiemenella viatica, assembly GCA_031002005.1. Classification (NCBI taxonomy): domain Eukaryota; kingdom Metazoa; phylum Arthropoda; class Insecta; order Orthoptera; family Morabidae; genus Vandiemenella; species Vandiemenella viatica. The sequence continues at coordinate 13,151,623 of JARYHS010011408.1, read as the reverse complement.
TTCCAGCCTCTAATGACCTCGACGTTGACAAGGCGTGAAGCCAGAAGTAAAAAATAAAATAAAAAAATTCTTTCTGCCCATACTTCTCTTATCTTCTGCAAGTGCATTTCCGTCTTCTCCTTTGTTCACTTTCTTCCGCTGGTTGAATTTTTCCTTCTTTCCTGGAAACCTGCTTTTTGAGTTTTCTCTCTAAAACGTGTTGATTCATTTAGCTAGTCTGCATTGATACCAGCATTTTGTATATTTTTTTCTGTTTGCTGGAACCATGTAGATTTGACTTGTAGTTGTTTATGAAGTTAAGTGCCTGTTTAGTGAATCTTTCGTTAATAATTCCGTAAATGTGCTCATAGAATCGAAGTTTTCTTTCCCTCATTACACCTTATAATTTTTAACTTTAAAAACATATTTATACTTAAAAACATAATTTGTATTCTGATTCACTGTTTTTTCAGGCCGCAGAATTTTTCTCAAACTTCCTTCGATTACCTGTTTCAAGATCTCCAATTCTGTTTAGTTTAAGTGTTTTTTTGTTATACAGTTTTGTTACACAGTATAGATGCAATCATCAATATCATCTAAGAATGTTCCACCCATCTCTTCATCGTTTCAATGGGCACCCTGTCTTCACCATACTGTTCACTGATTAATCTATCCTTGATTCAGGCATAAACTGCTTTTGCGAAACCAAGCTCCTCTGGTGATTTAAGATTACAAGTCCAGCATTGTGGATACTTGACAGCATGGTGAGCACCAGGACGTCCATAGAAGCGATGAAGAGATATAAGGTGCATTCCTTGCTGATACTGATGACGATGAAATCTATACTAAACTAACGAAAGCCCATCACGATGCATTGATATGGTCACATGTCTAGAATAGTTCCGGTTTTTAAGGTCAAAGGTCACGACAGATTGATCTGATGTGTCTGAAATAAGCAATCGATCTGTGATTCATCCTAAGGATTCCCTCTGCAAAAATTGAATAAAATCTATTGAGTTTGAATGAACATTGATACAACAATGCAAGCAATAAACACGGGCAAAGCCTATCTCGCTAAATCCTCGGCATATCATTTGTCAGCAGACTTAACTGGGCAGGACACATTGGACAGGTAGCACGGAAAAGGTTCAAAATCCTTCACCTGTTGGAAATAGTAATGAGGGGATGCACTAGAGAAGTAAGGGAATTGGGGTACAAAACTTTGGTCAGACCACTGCTGGAATATGGTAGTGTAGTATGGGACCCACAGAGAAAGGCTGCCAGATTTGTCTTTGGAGATTTCTGCAAGACACAATCGGTAACTAATATGATAAAAGAGCTGGAGTGGGATTTATTCGAGGATAGAAGGAGGGTGAAGAGAGTCATGGGAATGTACAAGGCCTATATTGGTGAAGAAGCGTGGAAAGATATTGGTGTAAGAATTCGAAGTAATGCATGGAAGGGTAAAGATGACCATGACCACAAGCTGGCACTTGATTTCAGGCATAAAGGTGTGGGAAAATTTTCTTTCCTATGAAAGGGTGTAAGGGATTGGAATAAATTACCAAGAGGAATAATTAATAATTTACGAAAAACAATGAAAGAATTAAAAGTAAAAATCAGTAGAGGGGAAAAGTAGGTGAGAAGTGTTAAGGAGAAATATGGGTGTGTAGGAAGATTGCCACCGGAGCTTGCCCTCCATCGGAATTTTATCAATTATTGTTATATATTATTATATAAGAGAATGCGGGGTAAATAAGATAATGATTCAGTTGCTGCAAACACGCTCCTAACGTAAGAAGCAAACAAAATGCAATTACAAAAATCAGACACGTTTTTTTACTGTTAATAGCGTTAAAACGAAGTCTGATTTCCACCGTAAATAATGCCCAAGCAGATTGTAGTTTTTTTTTTTTTTTAGCCGCAATGTTGTGCCATATGTTTTTATTCAATGTCAAATGAAAAGTTACGATGAACGAACCTAATGGAAGTATTCTGACATTTAATTTCTTCTCAGTGCTTAGCTACTGAATCGGGATCATAACCTCGAATTTCTAGTGGCATCTGTGGCCGCTGATAATTTGCAAACGAAGGCCGGGCGTTTGACGTCAGGATTCGGTGGCGTCAGCATCAGCTCTAGCCAACAGCTACCGAGGTGAGCGCGGGGTGGGTATACGAAATTATATAGTACACAAAAAACTGTAAAAAAAACCGTTAAGTTTATTCCAAAAAGTGTTATTTAATTACAATATTCAGTGTATGGTCCTGAAACGGATATACTGGTACACGTTAGAGAAATCTCATTTCGGTTACTCAGCTCTCTCTATTAAAACTTTTTTCGATTATAGCTGTGTGTTTGAGTTACAATAAACCAAAAATCTAATGCCATAAACCATTTTAAAACCGCGTAAAACTGCCACTTTTTGCTTAGTCGACCTAATTTGAATTTCAACACGCGTGGCCTAGTTTATCGTCGCAACCGATATTCCATTTCTCGTCGTTGCCGCAGGTGTCCCCCTCGCTCGTGAAGTATAAATCAAACGTCGCCACTGTTCACCTGCCGTCCACCAGACGAAATGGCAACCACAGCGTTGGAAAGTGAGATGGCAACCACAGCGTTGGAATGTTCCACCGTTCAGTGAACCCTTGTTTATGTCATACCGGTTGAGGGTTGTTGGTGTTCATATTTGCCTGTGTACGGTGGAGGCGTATGGCAAATGGTTTCTGTGATTCTGCTTGCGAACCGAATGTGATGATTCTCCAGATTACCCGTCTTGGTGCCTTCTCTGGAGGGAGATATACCTCCAAAGGGGCTTTTTTCGAAATTTAAGCCAGGGGGTTCCCCTTGCATCCGCCAGTCATGCACTGTACGTACGTATTACCTTTTTTGTGAGGATGAATGTGATGTGTTCATTGTACTGTGACTTTTGCGTTGTAAATGATTAAAAGATGATGGAAGCAAAATGAGAACAAATTACATTACTCCCAGCTTATGTGGGCATTACGAAGATGTAAAAGATACATAACAGCCTAAGTAAAGCTGGTACAGTGCTGCCATTTCTACGGATTTATCCGTAGATCTACGGATTTTTTGTAAAAATGTTAGGATTTTCGGAGTTGTTAAAATATCTACGGATTTTTACTATTGTTTTACTATTTGTTGATTTTTCTTTATATTGGTGTTTTGTTAAACTTTGAGCGTATAGTATTAATGCATTACAGAATTGTCAATAATTGTTAATCATTTCCTTGCAACCGCTCGTATGAACCAACGATTAAAATACTTTGTTTGATTATAGGTTTTATATATGTTAAAAGACCTCTAATACACAACTTTCGGCGCACTCTTTATGCACAGTAACACAATCGTTGGCACGGCTTACAGTGCCTTCCGAGGATTAACCAATATTCGGGAGTCAAAGTGTTCGCAGTATTTAACATTTCCTGTTACAGAAGATATGCTAAATTTAATGTCAACAAAGAAAATAAATATAGTCCCCCCCCCCCAAAAAAAAAAAAAAAAAAAAAAAAAAAAAAAAACTAGGCACAGCAGCAGCGATTAAAGTGATGCTTTATAAAACATGTTCAGATATATTTCTTACTTTCGATGTGGAATATTATTTTGTATCTCGAATTTTAATGTCTTGGAAATAAAAAGTAGTCTTAACGTTTACTCTCTCTTCAATAATTATTGTTTTAGTCTTTAGTTAGCGAGTATCCGGATTTTTGTACGCATCTACGAAAATTTTAACGGCCATCTACGGATATTCAAAGCCAAGAGGTTGGCAGCACTGAGCTGGTAGGTTGTTGTCCTGAGACATTTCCTGCCTCAGTCTTCTCTTGAGTGGTCTTCTCTTCACTTATGGTTGGTCGTCTTGGTGACGTTGTTCCTTAGCGTTCCATCAGCATAGCTATTACGAGGGGTATGCCTGCCATACCCACTGCCAGGGCTCTCAATCGCCTATCCTCTGATCACAAGCCGGTGATTCTTGAAGTGCCCAGCCTAGCAACCACAGAATATGAAGATACAAGAAGATACTACCGCAGAATAAACTGGCCCAACTTTAGGTCACATAACTGGCAGCTGTTGAAGACCTGGAAACAGACCTCCGACAACTCACAAGATGCGTCATAAAGGTTGCGGATGAATCAGCACCCATCAGACACGGTGGTAAGCGCCAGAAAGGGCTACCGGGTGACGTTCTCGCAATTATTGCAGAAAAAAAAAAAAAAAACAGGGTCTCACGGATATGGCATGAAACCAGACGACCTGAAGACAGGTGACGTCTAAACAGGCTAATTAGAGAAATTAAAGCCCGTATCATAGCACACAGAAATAAGGAATAGGAAGCAAGAGTTGTGACGCTCAAAGTTGAGGACAATACGGCCTGGAGGGAAACTTGGAGGTTGCTGAGAAAAAGATCGCAGATACCACCTCTGCAAACTGATAATAGAGTACTATGCAAACCAATTGAAAAAGCGGAAGCTCTTGCTGATGCTTTTGAAGCAAACTTCCAGCCTAATGTTGCAAACTGGAAAAAAAATGTTTTTTTCGGCTTTGTGAACCTTGGGTTTTTTTTCAAATTTTTTTTTCAGCAAACAGCATATTTCATAATTTGTAGTTTTATTTAAGGAACTTACATTTTACATGTGTGTTTTAAATCTTACTGAACCATATAATGATTCATAAATGTATCTATATATGTAACATAATTTTATTCATCCTCTATGTCAGTACCGCATTCACTTGTATCAGCACTACCAACACTAGTTTGGTCGGTGTTGGAATTTTCTGTTTCTTCTTCTCTCTCTTCTAGATCCATAACTTCAGAAATAGTTACATTTAACTTAACTGGTTATTTATGTATTGTACCCAAAAGAATTTTAAATTGTGAGCAAAGTACACACTGTGCATAAAGACTGCGCCGATAATTCTGTATTAAGGTCTTTTAAGTTTTTATTTAAATCTATTATCATACAAAATAAGAGCTTTATTTCTTTTTCGATTCTTGGTTTACGCCAACAGTTGCAAGGAAACGAGTCATAATTACTGACAGTTTAATGACTCAGTATCACTATAGGCTGAGAGTTTAACAAGTATATGAATATAAGTAAAGAACAATAAGTAGTAAAAAGAGGCAAATAGCCATAGATAAATTTAAAATTTCTAATTTTTTGAAAAGATCCGTAGGTCTACAGATAAATTCTCAGCGCTGGCAGCACTAGTTCAAATAGCGAGTATCAATCCAAACAACGGGGAACGGGAATTACTTCGCGCGAAAACTAGCCTCCTCGGGAAGTACCCATTCGTAAAAGAAAACTTCAGTCAATGTTGCCAAAATTTTGTAATTTTCTTTTCTACTGAACCAGAAAAATATAGTAGATTTAAAAATTAAGATTAGTACTTAGTATAAACTGTAAAACAGTCATATTAAATGGTAAATGCCTAACAAAATTGAGATTTAGTAGTTTTGAAAAAAAACAAAACGTGTCCCAGAAAAAAACATATTTTTTTTTTCTTTTTACAACACTATTCCAGCCTATCAATGAACCGCTAGATGAAAAGCACATCAGATTAGTCAAACGCCGCCTTCGCCGTTACCTTCGGAATAGAGGAGACAATGATGAAATAGCACAATTTACTAGACAGGAGTTTCTGGAAGCAGTGTCCAATTTTCCTCCTGACGAACGCCGTTGGAAGATGACATTACCAACAGAATTCTTAAAAATCTACCACCTGCCGTCGTCGATAAATTGGTTAGTAAGTGCAACACAATAACTGAAAGTGGCATCTACCCAACTGCATTGGAGCAAGCAATAATCATTCTAGTTCCTAAACCAGGGAAAGACCCAAAAGTCTCCACAGATTTATAGACCTATCAGCCTCCTGACAGCAGTCAGCAAAATTTTTGAATGCCTCCTTCTCAAACGGCTACAAGCTCACATCGTGGAAGGTAACATGGTGCCCGATGTGTAACACGGCTTGAGGACTAACCATTCAACTGTTCATCAACTAATGCGACTAGTGGAAGCGGCAACTGGTGCATTTAACTATCGGGATCACTGTGGGGTGGTACTCCTAGATGTGGCCAAAGCTTTTGATTCGGTTTGGCATGAAGGTTTGCTCTATAAAATCGCAACCCTTGGCGTGCCAGGCAGATTCTGAAGATCATCAGCAGTTACGTTCAACATCGAACATTTGTAGTGAAGGTAGACAACATCACATCCACACGAAGAACAATACGTGCTGGGGTTCCACAGGGCACTGTACTGGGCCCAGTACTATATACTCTGTATACAGCTGATCTACCCAAGCAACAAGGAACTGAAACTGCACTTTACGCTGATGACACAGCAGTTTTTACAACTTCACGAAGCCCAGAGTTGATTGGACGGAGGCTTCAGGTCGCACTGGAGGAGATTGAAGATTGGGCGGCAAAATAGAGAATCCGCATTAATGCGTCCAAAACCCAGGCCATATGGCTGACAAAAAAAAGAATGCCACCTCAACCCAGATTGGAACTTTTTGATGAAAGAATCCCTTGCGTGAATACAGCCAAGTATCTAGGCGTCACTTTAGATACTAAGCTGACCTGGAAGCCACATGTTGATGAGGTCCGACAGAGGGTACAGCGTGGACTGGACGAATTATACCCAATCCTCAATCACACCAGCACCCTCAGCACTAGAACAGGCATCCAATAATACAAATCGCTTGTCAGACCACTCATGGAATATGCTTCCGCAGCTGTAACTCATTTGGACACTCTGCAAAGACTGCAAAATAAGGGATTAAAAAGGTCTCTTCACCTACCTATAACGTTCCCGACTAATCAGCTCCATCAAGTAGCTGATATTGACATGACCAAAGATAGATACCGGAAGATAGGAACCGCTTCTCACAATAAGGCAGAAACGAATACAAATCCAACAATAAATACTGTACAGTGTACACTCGCCCAGTATGACGTAAATCTAGGACTGCACATAAGACCATTGAAATTATTCAAATAGACAGCTAAGAAGGAGAAATAACCAATTCAAAATTGATTACTAAATTAAGGACAAATTTACCATTGGTCAGCCATGACTGCAAACAACAGAATGTTACATGTAAATCACCTAATAGTGGTACATATTTGCGGTACAGATAAATAAAGGGATTCAAGTAGTTTCGCCTGCGAGAACGGATTTCCGTTCTAGGAATAAACCCTCAAAAACAGCAAAGAAATATATTTTTTTTTTTTTTTTGAATGTGTTCAAATTGGCACTTAACCATTTGAGCCGATTTTTTTCTAAAACCGAACAATTAGTGTCTGAAAATTGAATTCGATTCACATCACAAAAATGAACGCAAACGTGAACGGTGCAAGAATCGGAATTCAACCGACCACAAGTACCAGCCGCGAGCGATGTTAGGTTTGCTACACCTAACGCCGCGCCGTGGGAACATGGCTCACGAACCGAAAGAACTCACGACTCACCAAGAGTCGAATCCGAAGGAGAGTCAAAACGCCAGGAGTGAGCAGACAGTGATTCGATGACCCAGAGGCGAGTCAGAATCTCTGCGAGTCAGCGAGTGGTTCTCCAACAGCAACGCAACAATCCCCACTTCCAGACTCTGGCGTGAGCCGCGGTTCTTTCAAATTTGTCAATTCAGAAGACGGTTATTTTAGAAGAGCCGATTCTTTGAAATGATTCTCGATTCTCTTGCGCACCTCCAGTCGGGACGGAGCAGCTTCATACGAGAGGATAATAAATCATTTATTCTACTTTTCTCTGTTTTACCTTTCCTTTTAAATGTTACATTTTCGTGTTTTCCTTCACAGTGCTACATGTAGCTTAAGTATCTGCTGGTTTCAAGTATTATACTTGTACTAATCCATCATCGCAGACTAGACTTGCGCATTATAGTTCGCAAGAAGAGCGCTCAGTTTAGTTCGCAGCTCCCTCGCGAACTAGTTCGCTCTTTTAGTTCGTTAGTTCACGTCTCGAATTCAGAGAAACAGATCGTTCGCTCGCCTTGCTACCGCTACTGCACGCTCTATTTTGTTTGTTGTGTCAGTTTTACTAGGACATAAACATTTTTTGTCGTTTCTAAGTGGAATTTAATATGACCTTCTTAACCAAAATTATTGCTTAATAATAGCCCTTTCAAATGACATTAACATGATCAGTTGCCGCCGATAAACCAAAGTGCTCATTGTCGTTTGCACAAATGGGTAAACTGCATAACTGTGCTGTTTTTACTATTTACTTTACATGCATTCGTAGAATATTAATTTTTTAAATGAATTTATTTATTAGTTCATGGAAGAAACATTACTTATAAAAGACGCTAATGACCCCGCCATCGACGCGCCCTTAAACCCCAGCAGCAGCAACAACAACACAACATTACTTATAAAATATTATAAATGCGTTTATTTTTTTGAATTAAAATACCCGTTTATAAGTAGCGGCTTTTTTTATTTAAATATACTTTGGAAATCATGAACAAAATATAATTCTACTATTGGCTACAAGTTAAGTACTATATGACAGAAACAATATTACCTATATTATTAAGAAAAGTAACGGTAATACTTCCAATGTGATACCTAACAATTAGACATATAAAATGACAGTGTCCGTTGAATGAGAAAGTGGTAACAATAACGAAAGTGCGTAAATTTCCAGTAAATTGGAAGTCATTGAGCTATTTTTTTATTAGTGTAGGGGAGGATAATCAAACATACATTCACAATATTTTGGCGACGAATGAAACTGATGAAGACACAAAAGTTAAAATCTTTTTGAATTTCGCAAGTCATTTCTTTACATAACTTTCACAAATCTGTTAACCAACACACTGAAATAAGTATGATATTATGTCAGCTTTTAAATTGGCGCTAGAAAAATGTAAAAGATACTGTTTCTTTGGTTAAAAAAACAAGAAAAAGCCTTTAGAAGCCAAATTCTCCACAGAAAGTGATAATATTAAAAATAATGCTCTAGTATTAGCTTAGTCTGGAGTATCTTAGTAAATAGTTAGATTTTAATGAAAGCAATTGGCTATAGAAAATCCAAAAATTAAATTTAAAACACGAGGTTTCATTTGATGGTTGTGAGACAATATTAGAGGTTCTAAATTTATGAGAAAAAATGAATATCAAAGTGAACGAACATTACTCTGAAATAACAATATTACACGAAATCTAGGTAAAAGTAAGAGCAGTAAATTGAGCTTAGACAGAAAATTGTTAAAAATGCAAGAAGTGCAAAAAAAAAAAGCTTAAAAAATAAAATAGTAAAAAAAAATATTGTTTGTCCTTTTCTACTCTTACGTAAAATAACATATTTTTGAAGTATACTATATTTTTATAGGTTATTCTAAAAAAAACATTATACCACTAACCGAAAAAAAGTTGGTAATCCTAGCGGCGAATGGTGGTAGTTCGCGACCGGTAATGCTCAGTTTAGTTCGCGAACGGTAGCGCTCAATTTAGTTCGCGAATGGTACCGCTCAGTTTAGTTCGTGAGCGGTAGCGCTGTGTTTAGTTAGCGAACGGTAGCGCTCAATTTAGTTCGCGAACGGTACCTCTCAGTTTAGTTCGTGAGCGGTAGCGCTGTTTTTAGTTAGCGAACGGTAGCGCTCAATTTAGTTCGCGAACGGTACCGCTCAGTTTAGTTCGTGAGCGGTAGCGCTGTGTTTAGTTCGCGAACGGTAGCGCTCAATTTAGTTCGCGAACGGTACCGCTCAGTTTAGTTCGTGAGCGGTAGCGCTGTGTTTAGTTCGCGAACTAGGTCTTTCCGCTCTGCTTCACGCGCTCTATTCTTTGTTATAATAGTTGTGGTTACTGATAGTTGTCTTTTAAGTGTTAATGGGATCAAAGTGTGTTTTGTTTACACATTCCATGTTAAATTTCCGTTTTTGACTTCTGCAATAATTATTAAAGTTTGACAGTTACATTTATTTTATTTTATTTTTATATCTGTCTCTTCAGTGAAATGTGTCCACAGTGAACTGTGTTACCTTTTAGATAATAAAGTAAAACAAAAGTTGATCTTCGGGAAAGGATCGAACGAACTAAGGAGTGAGAGATCTGGGAACTAGTTCGCGTAGTTCGCTCGTGCGAGCGCTCTTCCGAACTAGTTCGTTCGCGAACTACACAAGACTATCGCAGACAATATAGGACGAACATAATATTTAATTAAAACTACCCATGCCCGGGGCTGGACTACAACTGGTGTTAGGCCACCGGTGTGGTCCCTACACTACTTGCACAGGCGCTGATAATCTCTTCTAATGAGTCTCTAATGATAATTATTTTTACAGTTAAGTTTCGTAGCCATCGGAAACATGAAAACCATTACACGTGTTCAAAAACCAATTGTTACACCGTTGATTGTTGTAGTGTAAATAAAATATTTTATTTAAGAACTAGTTGTTACCCGCGACTTCGTACGGGTGGACTTAGAATATCATTGCCAGAATTGGATATAGTAAGCTGTTAGTAACGTAAGATTTGTCCCAAACAACACCGAGTTGGCATGATACGACAGGAAAGCCACCACTGTGTCATTCTACCATCGAACCTGTCTCATGAAGAGAATAAATTTCCAACATATTTAAAAACAGAAAAACAAATGAAGGTGCGTGGATGTGGCAAGGGGAGGGGGATTAACTAAGGGCAGCTTTATTTCAGCTTAGTCTTTTCTTCTTTCTTCAGCGTGAGTAACCGATTCTTGGGTTCTAATAACTTTAGCTGCTCGTGCTCTTCTAGAGATACACCTTAGGCCAAGTTTACAACCGCAAGGCATATCAAAAAAGAAGACAAAATAAACTGGTGCCAAAAACTTTTAGGCAGACACAAAGTAATTGAACAGTGGAGATTAAATCGACATCTATATTAAGTTTTGTATCTAAACGAAATTTACTAACAAATCATACACTAACAGACTGCGCGAGAAGCACAGCTTGAGCAACCGACGTAACATTACAGACCAACACACGCATCCAACTGTCTGTCACCATTCGATAAGTTCTCAAGATTTCGCGACTACAACGGTACCGAAAAAAAGTCCTATGTCCTTCCTACAGAAACAAAATATTTCCTTGTCAAATTCCATCATTATCGGTATAGCCATTCAGTCGTCAAAACGTAACAAGACAGAGACTTACTTCAGCATTTATATTATTATTAGCGCATATCACATACACACTGACTACGAGAGAACAATGCCTGAGCGATCAATATAGCCTACGGAAGTGTACATCTACAGCAGGGGTGGCCAACCCAAATGATCTTGCGATCCACTTTGGAAATGCATCATAACTCCGCGGGCCGCATGTAAAATTATATTTCCCCATATTAGATTTAGACCCACTATAGACATTTTTTTGGAGTGAAAACTTGAAAGATATGAGTTATTATTATTGAATTTACTATTATTCTTACGTGCGAGCCTAGATAATATAATAATAATGATACTAAACACACATTGTAAAGAAATAAAAAAACGTTAAACTGAAATATAAAAAAATATTTTGTAAAAGTGTGATGAATCTCGCGGGCCGAAAAAATGTTGTAGGCGCGCTGCATGCGGCCCCTGGCCGTGGGGTGGCCACCCCAAACCCACAGCATTGTTGGACCGCCTACGATTTGCCACGCATTGCAGCCCTAAATTTGTGGAATCTACAGTTTAACATGGAATCCGAACAACTGACCGTCCAGGCATGGCTCATACTATCAAACACAATTCTTAAACATCATTACTTCCACAGGTATTTGAAGCGGAGACAATACAAACATTAGTAAGCAAGCGCATTAATCACTAATCCACCAGACCGCCATACTCGAAGGCAATACAGAGACCTAGACATCCTGTGCGTCTGTCTATCACCGTCCAGTAATTTTTTCAAAATTGTATGACAATTGTGTTATCTATACAGAAAAAGTATCCTATGTCCATCCTCATACCAAATAACATCTCTTTGTCAAATTTCATCACGATCGGATTAGTCGTTTACCCCAAGAAACGTAACAAACAGACAGACAGGGTTATTTTCACATTTATAATATTAGTATAGGTAAACACTGTATGTTCTGCCATTTATTTCCTTCTTATTTGTTCTTCTCACAGTCCCTGGTATTTCAGTTATAACTTTCGACCGTGTATAGGATACATTTGAACAAAGTTCGATTCAAAAGAATACGAATTTCCCTTTCTACTCAAGATCTATCAGTTAATTTTCCTCTCTGGAGCTATTATTCCGAAACCTCTCAATCCTCTGCTCGATTATAATAAGCTTCATACCGAGCGTAGTGAGTGAGTGGTTAGCGCTCTGGCCTCGAATTCAGGAAGACGCCGGTTCGAATCCCCGTCCGGGCATCCAGATTTGGGTTTTGCATGGTTTCCCCAGATCACTGCAGGTGAATGCCGGGATGCTTTCTTCAAAAGGCCATGGCCATTGCTAGTCCTCAGTTCTACCTCTAATGACCTCGACGTCGACGAGGCGTAAAGCCATAAGTAAATAATAGTAATACCAATAAGTTTCATTCGAACGCCATCTCTACCAACAACCACTTTTTTCGGTTTTTTCCCCCTATATATTAATCAAATCAAATAATCTCTAATACACCTGATATTCTTTTTGTTAATTTAATGAACCTTTATTTTCCCTATATTACGACTGTTATCTGTAGAGTTATATATCACTCTAAAGGTGTAGTTTTATTTTTAAGGGATTGCTACTCGTCTGTTAAACAAACCGTCGCAAGTTTTCTACGAATAAAGGAGCTGGTGAGTTTGAGATATTTAAGTCTGAAACTTCAAAACGTGGAATTTCAAACAGTTTTTCTTTACTTTATATATAATAAATGGATTTTTTTGAAAGTCTGTAAGCGTTTAAGATGAAAGGTAAGCAAATAATTGATCTACAACACAATTACTTTTGTAAATTTATTTACGATGAGCGTGACACGATCCGAAACATAATTCTCACTTTGAAATGCAGTCTGACTATATTTCCTGTGTGAGGAGTGCTCGTGTCAGTTTCTGTTGGGCGTTAACAGAGCTTTCAGTGTGTTATAAAGGCTTCTTCAACACGAAACCACAGAAACTCACATGTGCACTTCCTCACGACACTAAATACAGTTAATAGCCGAAATACACAATGTTTGAACACTCGATACACATATAAACAAAGTAAGGATGAAGCATCCTTAATAACTGCATTTAATGTGTTTTCGTGTTGAAGAACCCTTCATAAAATGAAACATACAGAAAGCTGTGTTAACATCCAGCAGAAGCTGACACGAGAACTTCTCACACTGGGAATGCAGTCAAACTGCTTCTGGAATTGAGAATTATAATGTTTAATTAAACTGCAATGGAGCACGCGCTCCGGTGGCAATTTCACTACCACCCATCTTCTCCCTTCCCTCCACCCACCTACATTTGACCTATGAAAATTTTACTTTAAATTCTTTCAACGCTTTTGGTAAATTATACATCATTTCTCTTGGTAACTCATTCCAATCCCTGACACCCTTACCTAAAAAAGAGAATCTTCACACACCCTTGTGCCTGAAATCGAGTGCCAGTTTGTGGTCATGGTCATCTTTTCCCTTCCATGCACTACTTTTCATACCTATTGCAATATCTTTCCATGCCTCATCGCCAGTATATGCCTTGTACACTCCGATGACCCTCCTCATCCTCCTCCTGTCTTGCAATGAATCCTATCTCAGCTCTTTTATCATATATGTAACTTACTGCGTTCTGCGATAATTTCTAGAAACATACCTAGGAGCCCTCCTTTGCACCACTCCAACTCCTGTATTTGATACTCAAAATGTGGGTCCCATACTACACTACTATATTCAAGCAATGGTCTAACCAAAATCTTGTAACCCAATTCCTTTACTTCTCTCACACATCCCCTCATCACTCTCTCCAACAAGTGCAGAATTTTGAAAGCTATTACTTCTCGAAACGTGTTACTCTCGTCTGATATAAATTAGAAAAAATAACTGTGTTGCAGAACAATTATTTGCTGATCTTTACAGTTCGTTTTGGTGCGACGAGAGGATGTAAACTGCTTTGTGAGGACGTGTGTGCTGCGTCGTATATGTTACTGCGGCTGCTTTATGTTTCGCGTGCTCTGCAAGAAGACATTGCGACCCGTACTGACGCAACAGCAAGTGCCTCGATATTGTATCTGCCGCCCACTCGGGCGGAAATACGCTGGCCTCTCGCCCAGTCAGCTTCGCAGGGACAGCAATATTGTGTTTCGTAGTTGCCTTCACAGTTCAGCGGTTTCATTTCCTTAGTAAGGGAAGAAAAATCAGCATTGACAAATTCATTGGCGTAATGGATACAGACAATTTGATTCTCTCACTCACCATGCATTAGTTAAGACATGCCGTGCTTTCTTTTTTTTTAACATACGGTTTTATGCCTTTTTGTCGTCGAAGTCCTACCTTTTCCTACGAGCTGACAGGCCAGTGCTGGCCAATTGAGATTGTTATCAAATGTAATGCCAAGCTATTTACATTTCAAGTCATCAACAAGCAATACTTTCCCATCCTTCTAATCATAACCAACCATCAGTTTTTTTTTTATCTGTGTACCCAATAAGCTAACTCCTCTTTGCATGTATCTTCATCCCATACTTATTTATTTATTTATCGTATGGCAGTTTAGACACTTTTAAGAACATTGATAACATATATACACTGCAACTTTACAAGATTAAAGACATATATCTAGTTTATTAACATAGTTTATCGATTCCTGAGTTGCCAGCAGGAAGTCCATAGGATCACCACTGTAAGATCTTATAGGACATTCTTCAATAATACGACCAATAGTCTGAATCTCTCCGCATTCGCATAAGGGGGATGGTTGCTTGCCGCACTTGTACAGGGAGTGTGCGCATCTGCCATGCCGAGTTCTGATTCTGTTGAGTGTGGACCAAGTTTTACGAGGTAAATCAAAACCTGGTGGCTTTTGTGTGATACAAGGTAATCTGCTGTTTTGCTGTACAGTCCACTCCTGCATCCAAGCTTTGGTGATGTTAAAATCTGCTCGAATAGCACACCTTGGCGATTTCACTGGCGGTTTTCTAGAGCGAAGCCTGTTGATGTTGGCATCCTTAATATCTTGATGGATCGTTAAGTTTGTGTTGTCCATTATTCTCTTGTACTCGCGTGTAAGAGCATTTATCCGTCGCAGGTTAGGTGGTGGTATGTGGCTCAGTATCGAGAGCCATCTTGTGGGAGTTGTCTTGATCACGCCTGCAATCATACGCATAGCGTTATTAAGTTGGGTGTCCACTTTTATCACGTGCAGGCTATTCAGCCAGACCGGGGCACAGTACTCGGCAGCCGAAAAGACAAGACACAGAGGAGAGGAGCGGAGAGTGGAAGCCGATGCACCCCAGGAGGTACCACATAGTTTTTGAATGATATTGTTTCTTGTTTTTAGCTTCTCAGTCATTTTTGTTAGATGTTTATTAAAGGATAATGTTCGATCAAGGGTAACACCCAGGTACTGTGGTGTCTTATTGCGGATATCCTGTCCAGTTCATCTTGGAGCTGTTCACAGTCTTGTCCAGTCTTGATCCTACTATACATCATTATTTATTCTACAAACGACCTAACGTTCGACTGTAAACCATCAATACAATCATCTACTAGAATAATGAATAACAATGGTCCCAGTACACAACCCTGTGGGACTCCAATTTTCAACTCCATTTACTTTTATACTGCATTTCCTACCCTAAGTTTTGACCAGTGAAGTGATATTAACCCCAATGATTTTGATGATGTGACACGACGTTTGAAACTAAGACAATTATTCTACTTATTACGTACATACATGGTAGTTTTAAGTGATTAATATATCACTTCAGACAGAAGCAGTAGAGTGTAGACTGTCTACTGACGCTTGATCTGCTATACTCATAAACATCGGTTCACTTCGACGGTCAACTGGTCATACTAAGTAGCTGCGAGTAGTACTCCATGCTCCAGAGAGTTAGAGAGGATAAAGCGACGGAATAAGGGGGAAGAAAACAGCTTTTGCCGATGATGCTATTATTTATAGTGAAATCAAAACCTAGGACGACTGCGCTTTGTTACAAGACGATATTATGAAAATAATTGTGTGGTGTAAACACTGGCAGTTGGAGATAAATGCTAAAAAGTGCCAAGTCATGCGTGTAAGTAAAAAGGCGACTCCAGTTAGCTCTGAATATATAATTAATTACACTTTCCTTAGAACGATAGATTCCACTAAATACCTAAACAACTTGTCGTGCAGTGAGCATATCGAGAAGGTAATTGGTAAGCAAATCATATGCTCCCATTTCTATGTCGTAATTTAAAACAATACACAGCGGAAGTTAAATCGATTGCATAGTGCGTCCTCACTTAGAACATTGTTGTTCTGTATGGGGTCCCTATCAAAAGGGTTAGTGGAGGCTTTGGAGAAGGTCCAAACAAGAGCCACCCGATTCGTGACAGTTATATATATAGTTGGATGGAAAGCGTAAGTGCGATGTTGATGGAGTTAGGTTGGAAAGACCTGGAACACTGAAGGCGTTGCTCTCGACAGAAGCTAATTGAAAAATTCACAACTACCATGATTCGGAATGTCAGCAAATAAATATTACTACCAGCAACATTCATATCTGATAATAACCGCGAAAATAAGATAAGAAAAATCAAGGCCAGAACAGATTTATATCTATACTCATTTTTTCCATGAGCGATTAGGGAATGGAATAGCGAGGATTTACCGCGCGAGTAAACTTAAAATCCGACAGGAGTAGCTTTCGATAAATCACTGATCTGCGTTTTCCATAGTTTTCCCAGATCGCTCCGGGCGAATGCTGGAATCGTTCCTGAAAATATCCCATGGGCGTCTTCTACCATATCCCGTATATCCCTTCCTAAGAAAAAAAAAATGATTAGATATTAGGGTTGGTGCAATGCACCCTCCGCCACCCACTTATAGTGAATTGCGTAGTAATAATAATAATAATAAATCTGGGACGGTCAAACATTCTGGAGTGTAACACCTTATTCCTTTATTCGGGTATTTGCTGCGTTTTCGTGTTGTTTGATTGCATCAACATTTCGCCCGAAGCAACCGCGCATCTTGAAGTACAAATTATACGTTTATTCCTTAACAGGAATTTTTGCAGTCAACGACACAAAACCAACTAGACATATACGTCACTGTGGACCAGACCATGAATGTAATTCTTTTTTGTTTGTGTTTTCAGACTGGCGTTTTGTATGGTTATCAAAGCTTCCCTCAGTCCATAGTCTCCGTTTCTGTTTATAATCTATGAATGTTTAAACATTTGCACCGCTCATTCAGCGGGGGAGGGGGGGGGGGGAGGGAAAGAGACCGCAACGCGTTCTGATTTCCTGAAATCGGCCACAACACGTTGTGACTTTGTGTTCAAGACGTATAGGTCCAGGACTCATCTTATCTACTTGATTTTTCTTAACTGTAGCACTTAAAGACTCTTACAAAAAAAAAAAAAAAAAAAAAAAAAAAAAAAAAAAAAAAAAAGAGTCGTCATGTGTGGAGAATGCGACCTGGACTAGAGGCGATTTTTTTTTTGATTTTTTTTTGTTACATATGACTTTACGCCTCGTCGACGAGTAAGGTCATTAGAGGTGGGATGGGACTGGGGACAACGAACGGGAATGAATTCGGCTATGGCCTTTTTGAAGGAAGCATCCCGGCATTCGCCTGGAGTGATTTGGTGAAACCATGGAAAAACCCAAATCTGGATGCTCGTACGGGGATTCGAACCCGCGTCCTCCCGAATGCGAGGCCAGAACGTTAACCGGGCGCGAATAACGTGCTGTGGCCGTTTTCAAGAACCCAAAACGCGTTTTCGGCCTTTGAGCGTAACCTCGTATATGCGTCGAAGTGAGAATCGTGCTGAAATGTGTATAATGTTAATCAGAAACTATGACGTGGTTGGCCGAGAGATTCCGAAGGACTATTCGGCCATCACGCGACATAGTTGTCAAATCGCCGCGTAACTTGCCTCTTGTCGAGGTTTTCTAACTTAACTCGGTAATCCTGTCGGGGATAGGGGACCTGTAGCTTAACGTGAAATCCGAACCACGGAAGAGTTCTGGCGTACACCGCAATTACACTGCCAGAGGTGAAGGGCCTTTCAAAATACCCTCCGAGACAGGGATTCGAACCGGAGACCTTTCGATCAGCTGTTAGACACCTTAACTACTGAGCCACCTTATCAATCACATATTACACAAACAAAGAAAATACTGTGTCAGAGTCGTATCTAGACGTATCAGGGGTCCCATGTCACTCCAACTGCACACGCCCCACACCATTACAGAGCCTCCACCAGCTGCCATGCACGGTCCACGAATTCATGAGGTTGTCTCAATACATTTACACGTCTATCCACTCGATACAATTGAAACGAGAGTCGTCATACCCGGCAACATGTTTCCAATCATCAACAGCCCGATGTCGGTATTGACGGGCCCAGGCGAGGCTTTGTGTCGTGCACTTCAGTTGTCGTTGGTCCCGTTGCTGCGGGATCTTTTTCCGGCCGTAGCGATGTCGGAGATTTGATGGTTTATCGGATTCCCGATATTCACGGTGCACTCGTGAAATGGTCGTACTGGAAAATACCCCACCTCATCACTACTTCGGAGATGCTGTGTCTCATCTCTCGTGCGCCGACTATAACACCACGTTCAAACTCACTTAAATCGTGATGACCTGGTTGTCTTATATAGGCGTTGCCGACCGCAGCGCCGTACTCTGAGTGTTTACATACGCATGCCATACCAGTTTCTTACGCTCTTCAGTGTACTTACACGTTCCGCAGACATAGACGAATGCTGAAGGATATAATAGCAGATACGACCTATGGTTGGAGCGATAGATAGGTAGAAATACGTACTCTTTGCGTCGCTTGTTTTTCTGGTATTTTGGGAGATGTTTTTATTTTGTTTCATTGTAATAAATTATCTCTGTTAAATCCTTATTGTTACTCTAGGTTGTGCGAATTAAACACACAAACTAGTTGGTTTCAAAAAATGATTTTTTTTTCTTTTGATTCACAAAAATAGTTTTTAATTCATCTTGTTGAAAAAATTATTTGAATATCTTTGACGGTGTGGGAGTTATGCGTGATTAAGCGAAGTCCTGCACGATTGACAACCACTTAAATCTTACTGCACTTGGAGGTAAATCAAATCTTTAACCTTAAATATCTCAAAATAGCAATTCATAAAATGGTTTTAAAGATAACTTTTTCCCATATGCATAGATCTTTTTAAAATTTTCAGGACATGTTCTAAATAATACAGTTCTTACCATTATTGTTTATGCAGCTTTTCCCAAATGAAAAAATTCCTTTATCTTTAAGTAAAAAAATTTAATTTCTTGAAATGTTTTTTTTATTAATAACAAATATAGAGTTAAATATGTTATATTATTGGTTTAACTTATTGCCTTGATGTTAGTTCACAATATTAAAAAAAAAATTCTGATAATTTTCAAATACCATACCATCTGTCTTTAAAACCCTTCACAACAACAAAGTTTTTACTGTCAATTTGGATGGTACATTAACCTATTGTTAAGCAATATTTTTATTTTAAAAATCAATTTTTATATCTAGCTATAACAGTTCTATTATGCGATGAAATTTGAACCCTCAAATTTAAATAGATTTTGAGGAAATGACATTTCAATTTTTTTCAAATATTTGTATGTGTTAGGTGTACCTACCCCCTTAAAATTAAGTACTTTCTCTCCTTTTAGTATAATATTTGAGTTGGTTTTTATACTTTTGTTCCTACTTATTTTTCTTTCGATTTTGTTCTACGAGGGTGAGTCAAATGAAAACCTTAAATATCTTTTTTAAATATTATTTATTGTGCAGAAGTGGTACAAAGCTGTATCACTTTTCAACATAATCTCCCCCACGCTCAATGCAAGTCCTTCAGCACTTACAAAGTGCAAAAATTCTTTTAGAAAAAAATTCTTTTGGTAGTCCGCGCAACCACTCATGCACGGCGTGGCGTACCTCTTCATCAGAACGGAACTTCTTTCCTCCCATTGCTTCTTTGAGTGGTCCAAACATATGGAAATCACTTGGGGCAAGGTCTGGTAAGTATGCTGGATGAGGAAGACATCAAAATGCAGGTCTGTGATTGTTGCAACTGTTGTACGGGTAGTGTGGGGCCTTGCATTGTCATGTTTCAAAAGGACACCTGATGAGAGCAATCCACGTTGCTTTGATTTGACTGCAGGCCGAAGATGATTTTTTAGGAGATCTGTGTATGATGCACTGGTGACAGTGGTCCTTCTAAGCATGTCATGCTCCAAAATGACGCCTTTATCGTCCCAAAAGAGAATCAGCATAACCTTCCCTGCTGATGGTTCTGTTCGAAACTTCTTTGGTTTTGGTGATGAGGAATGGCGCCATTCCTTGCTCGCTCTCTTCGTTTCCGGTTGGTGTAAGTGAACCCAGGTTTCGTACCCAGTAACGATTCTTGCAAGGAAGCTATCACCTTCTCGTTCATAGCGCCGAAGAAGTTCTCTCATTTCAGGAGTCAGCTGCCGTGGCACCCATCTTGCAGACACTTTGTGAAACTGGAGCACATCATGCACAATGTGGTGTGCTGAACCATGACTAATCTTTATACATGCTGCAATGTCATTCGGTGGTTTTCCATCATTATGGCTTCAACTGCTGCAATGTTCTGTGGAGTCACAACTCATTGTGCCTGACCTGGACGAGGAGCATCTTCCACTGAAGTCACACCATTTGCGAACTTCCTACTCCATTCGTAGACTTGCTGCTGTGACAAACATGCATCACCGTACTGAACCTTCAATCTTCGATGAATTTCAATAGGTTTCACACTTTCACTACTCAAAAACCGAATAACAGAACGCTGTTCTTCCATGGTGCAAGTCTCAAGTGAGCCAGCCATCTTTGTACTGATACTGCGACGGCATTTGTGCATCTGCACGATGCTGCCACCCACAGGCCATTCTGCACGCTGCTTGTAGCACGCTTACCAACTTACAGGATAACTGCCCGAAATTTCGATTTTTTATTACAAATTTAAGGTTTTCATTTGACTCACCCTCGTATTTTCGACCACTGGAAGCAAATTGTTTACTGGTTCCCTTTTCCTCTCCTCACAGAATTTTTAAATTACTTTACTGAGGTTCCTCCATCTTTCTTAGGTCCTTGAATTCATCAATATTAGTTGGAAACACTTTTCGATTTTCTGTCTCAACTGGAACCATACGTTATCAAAATGTTTTCTCGTTTCCTCAACCTATCTTGTTGTCACCTTTAATTTTTGTGAAGTTGTTGAAAACTCTTTGTTACCAACTTACCCATTCTCATTAAGTACCTAAAACTTTAGCCATCTGTTGTGCACTGTATCTATAATTTTCTTCGTATGCTGTGACGCCAAATATTACGAGGCGCATAAAAATGTAATTCCGATTGGGGCAAGTTTTTGCCAGAGATTTTGCCATTGCAGTAGTTTGCATTATTATCTCTGATGCGGAGAGTATAAGAATTTCTTTGTATTAAAAAAGGGAAGAGAATATTTCAATTGTGCTGGTTGTGATTTAAAAATGAATATTGAATTTGCTTTTTAATTGAGAATATAGGTACGAATACACTTTTTTACAAAAATACCCAGTGTACACTTTTGTTTGGCTTAATGATTCTACCAGTCTTCTGAAGTGGGAGTAAATAATATTTTAAAGATCACGAATCACGAAGTGATCCGGGAAGACAACAAAATTTAGTTCAGCGTAATTTTAAATGGCTCGTACCGAGAGAAACAGCCAAACGGTTAATTTTTTTTTTTTTACGCTAGAATGACTTTGGGATCGTCCATAAATCACGTAGCTCCATTTTGGCTTCCAGTGAACCCCCCTTCCCCCCCATGTAGCCCGACGTGGCTTTTGTCTCTATCCCCTCCCCCCCCCCCCCCAACGTAGCACGTAACATTTTTCCATATTGATTCAAGAAGACATTTTGTACTATTTTCTCTTGTCAGAATATCATAAATTACAAACGTGGATAATTACATAACGGAAATAATTTTTTTTTTATTTATGGAATTACGCCTCGTCGACGGGTAAGGTCATTAGAGGCGGGATGGGACTAAGCACAAGGCCCAGGAAGGAATTCGGCCATGACCTTTCTGAAGGAAGCATCCCGGAATTCACCTGGAGTGATTTGGGGAAACCATGGAAAACCAAATCTGGATGCCCGGACGGGGATTCGAACCACCGTCCTCCCGAATGCGAGGCCAGAACGTTAACCGTTCACCCACCACGCTCGGTATCTCATTTTAATTGTGACGTAGCCCAGCGTAGCTCTCCAGCCAACCCGTTCCCTCCATAGACCGAGCCACGTAGTTTATGCACAATCCCTTTATAGATTTTCACTTTTACTCTTTCTCCATATACCATCTCTTCCCTTTACCGGTCCTTGGATTACCCTCAGGATTTTTCTCTCTTCCTACTACTATTTTGAAGGTTAATACTTTTTTGGTTTATGGCCTTATGCCTCGTCGACTTCGAGGTCATTAGAAGCGGGAAAGAACTGGGTACAGGTAACGGGAAGGAATTCGGCCATCGCCTTTTAAGCTACCTTTCCCTCTACTGGTCGATGGATTTTCGTCAGGATGTTTCTCTCTTTCTTCTACTATTTTAACGTTACTACTTTCTTCCTTACGGCCTTACGCCTCGTAGGCGTTGAGGTCATTAGAAGCGGGAAAGGACTGGAGACAAGGAACCGGAAGGAATTCAGGCATGTCCTTTTGAAGGAATCATCGCAGCACTCGCCCGGAGTGATTTGGGTTACCCACGGAAAAGCGAAATTTGGATGTCCGGACGGGTATTCGAACCCAGGAAGTTCCTCTGATGCACCACGCTGGGTACCAGTATTTTAACACTGTCCCGTGAGGTTGCGATATTTCACTCTGTGCAGTGTTGGCGTGTTGCCGTTTCGTTGTAGGTCGCGCCTCTGTCGTTTGAGTCTGTATGAGGACCGTGTCTGCAGAGCTGGCTCGCGTCCAGCTGACCTTCTGCTACGTCAGCAGCGCCGCCTTACGGTCAGCGGCATAAAACGTCAGCGGCGCCTTTAATGCCGGCGCCAGCTGCCGTCCAGCGACTTCATAGCTTACTGCTGCGACAGCCGAGTAATGAACTATTAACACTGCACTGGGCGGCTGTCCTCCATATAACAGCACGCCACTTTGTCAGTGCTTCCCGACCCTGAACGTGCTCCTAAGTGATGTTATGGCCAAGCCATATGCTAAAGCCGCGTGAACTCGAGCAATACACTTGCAACACTAATTTCAGAATAAACTTGCTTATATGTTTACACTGAGGCAATGGCTGGCGCAAGTTATTGAGGGACACTTTCCTCTGAGAGGGGTCGTTTCTACTATCAGAAAAAAATGTCACACGTGTTTATACGACACACGCAGCAGTGTAAGTTATCCTGGCATCGGTCGCCAAATGTATGCCACCAATTATCCTGGGTTATGGTCACCCAATTAGGAGCTAACAACTACATTATGGCGTGTTAAGTAGTAGAAAACGGCCCAAATTCTCCTCATTCAACACATGCAAGCTCGGATGAACAAATTGAGGTTTTTTGACATATCATCGAAATGAAAAAATCAGTGTTCTGATCGAAATACTATTGAATTTATTCGATACCGTTCATTGAAACAACCTAGCCTCACAGAGCACAAAGTTTGATGTGGTAGAAAAAGTTTGATGTGGTAGAAAGAAATTTGTCTGCTGCTCTTGAAGGCCTATCAAGCTGTTATAGCGAAAATCACTAAGACCTAACCTTCCAAAAACTGAAGAGTGTGCCTTTCACCTTAAAAAAAAAAAAAAAAAAAAAAAAAAGAAATCTCAGCATAAGTTAACAGTAATGTGGTCAGGTATCGAACTGCAGACTCTCCAAAATATCTGGAAGAGGCACTCGACAGAACCCTCACATATAAGAAGCACTGCATGCATTGCAAAATGAAGATATCTACAGGAAACAACCTACTGCGCAAGCTAGTTGGATTACAGTGGGGATGTCAACCACAAACTATACATACATCGGCAATGGCCCTTTGATACTCTGTTGCAGAATATGCATGCCCATTTTGGTACTCATCATCTCACACCAAACAGGTGGATATAGCCTTCAATAACACCTGTAGGCTAGTGACAGGCCGCCTAAAGCCTACCCCAGTTAGTAGGCTTTACCAGCTTTCGGGCATTGCACCACCCAGTATCCGCAGAGAAGTGGCTGCGAACAAGGAGAGGAGCAAAGTAGAACGGGAAAGCGCTCATCCACTGCACGGCCAACACCACCATCCCAGAGACTCAAATTCAGAAAAGCTTCCTGAGAACATCACGGGAACCAATTGGGTCACCTGAAAAGGCAAGAGTACAGTTGTGGAAAATGAAGAACAGTAACATCTCGGGACCACTGACAGTTGAGAGCGCTTGCCACCTGGTCACGTAGAGAACTGGAACGTCTGGCGGTCCTTAAATCGATTGCGAACAGGAGTGGGCAGGTCCAAGGAAAACCTAGTGAAATGGGGTTATACTGATGGTACCAATATTAAGAGCGAATGTGGTGAGGACCAAACTATGAACCATATGCTCGAGTGCCCTATGTGCCCATCATCCTGCAACAACGAAGACCTGTTTCAAGCAACACACAATGCAATTGAGGCTGCGAAGTACTGGGCTAAATGTGTTTAAAGTTGTTGATTTGAACAATGTATTTAACTGTGAATTTTTGTGTTTGTGATTCGAGAATAATAATAATTGAAACAACTTCTCAGATGTACCAACCACTCAACATTCGTCGAACACTTGTTACAACAGAACCATTCACACACCAATATACAAACGGATATGCAAATACTAAAGATTAATAATCACAACAAAAACATGCTGACAATTCAGGAAAAACTTCACATGCAAAAAGCAAACAATAATGGTAAAAAAGTTATGAATGAATATATACAGTCAACAAATCAAACCATGTTCTAAACACTAAAACGGGAATAAATAGCACACATCCAATAATCAAACATAACGCCACAGAACAGACACAGCTATTTGTGCGTGTTGATACATATATAAAAACTTCTAGTAACTAATTAATAATATCAGAAAACTGTACAAAAATCAAATAACATCATTGTATATGTATATATATGTGTATATATGTTTATCTAGGGCATTGAAGATGCCTTGAATAAAGGCGAAACGCGTATGCCTTCAAAAACATTTGTTTAGTTACAAGTCGGAAACAACCCATAAAACAGTTAAAAACACTTGATTTTACATTGAACAAGTTCCAATACTTTTCACGAGCTAATTTAGCTTGCGTACGAAGAGTGTGTACTCACTGCACACAACCTTCTCCGAGTGCGTGACAAACACGCACTGCCCCGTGCCCTGCCATGCAGGAGCCCAAATCATTCACCTGGAGTGATTTTGGGGAATCCATGGAAAACCCAAATCTGGATGCGCGGACGGGGATTCAAACCGCCGTCCTCCCAAATGCGAGTCCATAACGTTAACCACTCACCAACCACGCTCGGTGTAATTACTCGAGTCTAGACTGGCAGTTGGTCCGTTCACTTTTATTGTCTCGCACCTGCCGCGGGGAGAGGCGAGTCTGATTCAGTAGAATCCGGTTTAAAGCGGAGTGCAGTAACAGTCGACTTGATGGCCGACCGGGAGCTGCAGTATCGATCTCTCGTCAGCAGGTCGCGGGCACGCTCTGTAGTCGACGCACATCGAGTGCAGCGATTCGCCGGTGCTGATGCCAGCTCGCAAAGAAGAGCACATTAGAACCCACGTAGACGTGTGGTATTGCAAAGACAATGAAGGAAGTAGCCACACAAACCAAACAGGTAGCAGAGAGTTTGATTTTAAATTTATTGTATGTACTTCAGGTTAAAAACTCATATAGCCTGTATCCTCGTGCACTGTTTATAAATGAATGAAAAGCCAGTTTTATAAAAAGTTTATATATATACAATTAATTATGCATGTGAAGTTTGAAAGGGCAAAGATCATCATACCAAGAAGAAAAAATGTCTCTTTGACTTATTCTATGTACTTCAGGTTAAAAACTCATATAGCCTGTATGCTCGTGCACTGTGTATAAACGAATGAAAAACTATTTTTATAAAAAGTTCATATATGTACAATTAATTATGCATGTGAAGTTTGAAAGGGCAAAGATCATCATACCAAGAAGAAAAAAACTCTCTTTGACTTATTGTATATACTTCAGGTTAAAAACTCATATAGCCTGTATGCTCGTGCACTGTGTATAAACGAATGAAAAACTATTTTTATAAAAAGTTCATATATGTACAATTAATTATGCATGTGAAGTTTGAAAGGGCAAAGATCATCATACCAAGAAGAAAAAAAAACTCTCCTTGACTTATTGTATATACTTCAGGTTAAAAACTCATATAGCCTGTATGTTCGTGCACTGTTTATAAATGAATGAAAAGCCATTTTTGTAAAAAGTTCATATATGCACAATTAATTATGCATGTCAAGTTTAAAAGGTCAAAGATCATCATACCAAGGGAAATAAAGTCTTTGACTTGCTGAATCCACAGACAGCGCCGATGATAGAGCAATGGGCTGAAGTCGATTTTAGTGAAGCGGAAATAGTCTGAATTTATAATGAGGTACAAGTACGAGGGTATTAACAGATATTATGGTACAAGTAATGTGTTGATGGTTTTCTGAAGAAAATATATGTACTGAGGTTATACAAAAAGCTAAGTATCGATTATATGAATCGACGTGGGAAACTTTTATGGATTATGAGTACTTACAATAAAAAAATTGATTTGTAGTTTACATCAGTATAACAATTGATTGTATAAAATGAAATTATATACTTGTACTGTACGATTGGATTAATGGTAATAAACTATATATAGGAGAATCGGGTAATATGTACAAAACAGTACTGATAATAATTTAATACCTGAAACTAAAACCAACACAACCTTCAACTTCTTGTGATAATATATATCTCATAAAAAGCTGTCAAAACAAATTTTTTAATTAGTAAAATTATTATTATTAATTTTTTTAAATGTCGTTTGGAGTGTAATATGGAATAGGCGGGTAATACGGAATAGAAATTTTCAAATAACGTAAACTATCTGGAATTGAGGAAGACAGATTTAATGATACTTTTTAGTCAACATCATCATCAACTTTGTTGGATTCAATAGCTTTCGCTTCTTTCTTTTTCGGCTATTCTTAAAACAAAACATAATTAGTGAATTAATTCAGAAATATTTACTTTCTAAATTGTATTTTTTTTAAATTATTTTCAATCAATATTAACAAAAAAACATATTATCCACATTTATATTTGATTAAAAATGTATTTCAACTCAGTAATTATTTTTCTGGTTGTATGAAATACCAGTTTTATGTTGGGTTTTGTGGAATACTAAGTATCTCATATTACCCGAATCGCCATCTTGGACAAAATAGGCTTGAAGAAATTATATAAAAAAAGATGCCAGCCAGAAAAGAGAACTGTACAACAAACCATCATTCTTTTAGTACACATTATACTAAGACTAGCGATCAACAAAACAAATGTAATGTTTTATATATATTTTAGAAAACTAATCTGCAAAAATTCTCGGAAGTGGAAAAACAAACTTTGTTGGACAGCAAACACAGTTCAGCTCTCAAATGACTGACCTTCATCACAAAGTATCATATGAGTTTTGAGCAGCAGTTGACGGTACTTACACTATACAGCAGCATTCGACAGAGGAGAAACCTCGGTATTCCATATTGTCCGTCTATTCCATATTACCGGATTCTCCTCTACTATTTTCACGTGCTTACAGCGCTGCCAGTAAACCTGGAATTGGTATTATGTCCAGAGCTAGCTAGATACGTGATAAAACAAGTTGATGAAACCAACACCAGCAAATTAAATATGTAAAATAATTTACATAATGCTCACTTCAACAATAAATACAAGAAAGGAGAGGGAAATGACTAATAGGAACAAAGCATGCAACCAATAACAAGTGCTTGCGAGTACAGAGAAAAAGGAGAGGAGTGATTTTTGATTTGTTAGGAGGAACATGGAAAACTCGTTTCTGGCCCCTGCGTTAGATTTTAAGTGGATGAATACCTGCGCTAATAAAAGACTAAGTTTGGTCATTGGGTCATTGAATCAACGTGAAACGTATACGTCACGTTCCCTGCCTTTGTTGTGGAACCTACAACGAGAGCAGAGATATTGCTACTAACTTCAGGTTATGCGTGTTACCTACAAACAACATCAATACCCTCCAAAGACTGCAGAATCGAGCTCTAAAAAGGGCACTCCATCTACCAATGCAGTTTCCAACAATTGACCTACATCAGGTAGCGGAAGTGCGAATGCTCAGGGATCGGTACGTATAATTGGCAACCACCTTCTACAGTAAGGCGCAAGAGAGTATTAATCTTACCAAAAATTCACTCGCGCAATAATAAGTAAACGAGGGACCGCACCGGAGACAGCCTATACTTACTAAGATAAGTATATAGAAAAATATATATGCAAATACTAACAAAAAAATATTAAAAAATAATAAAAACAGGACTCAAGAAGAAGGCACAACAAAACAGACTCGACAAAATGAAAAAGACTTTAGGACTGACCTGCAACATCTACAACAAAAATAATATAGGAATTCAATCAAAAATTAGACACTACAATACAGTTATTAAACCCAACGCTCTATACGCCACAGAAACACTCACACTAAACTCTAAGAGGGATATCGAGAACATGCAAAAAGAAGAACGAAGAATAATCAGGAAAATTAGTGGACCAACCAAAACAGAAGAAGGCTACATACTAAAGTCAAACAAAACAGTAGAGCCCCACTCAAACACAGCCAACGACATCAGAAAACGCAGACGGATGCGAGAATACTGGAATGGCAAAAGAAACTCAGACAGAAAATGACTACGTTGGCGTGATCTGTATAGGTCTATTCGCATTAAATAATTAAAATGATTAAAATAATAATAATAACAACAACAATAAAAAGGTTACACAAAATAAAGCCTCGTAAGAAAAGATAAAAAAAAAGCGCAGAAAGAAAACATTGCGAGCTGGCGAGAATATATAACATCCTCATTGAGTAAACAACGTGCTAATTTCTTGTTTTTCTAGAAATCAGTACACAACACGAATACGAGTTATAATGACTTTTAATCGCATATAAAGTTGATTGCAACAGTAATTATTACAACATGCACATTTATATTTCATAACAATACTCCCTCTCTACTAAAACTCACAACAACAGAGCTCCTAAACTAATTCTTAAACTAAGATATTAATATTACTCCAATGACATACAATATACCGTCTGTGGAAACTCGATACATTAAATTTTACAACAAAAATATACAAAATTCATTAGTTGTTTCCATACAATAATTAATCCACATAGGGAAAACAATCATTTCTTAGCTTTTGCTTATAAAAGTGGTGCATCAGGGAGTGACCATAGTTCACAATCTACAGGTGTTTCTGTTATTACCAAAAAGCAGCAAATATTTTCAACAGGGTATAGTGGCAAACAACAAAATTCGAATACGTTACTATTTAAACCACACAGCTATTATAACAGGAAATGATAAATAACCTAAGAGTTTCAAAGGAATGAATTGGAACCGAGATATTCCGTAGCTTTAGTAAATCAATTATTTAATTTTTTCCTGTGCTGATGCGTGGTTCCACAGGTGTTTTATTTTTTAAATGGCTTTTGGCATCTTTTTTCCACCTAATTAGACGCACCACAGGACGGACATGATACTCACAGACACAACACATAAACGCCCACGCCTGCGGTAGAACTCGAACCGGCGACCTTCGGAACTCCTATGTAGATGAAGTTACTTACGAATGGCGATTAACTCTAAGGCTTGCTGCCTACCTTGCCTCAGTAGCAGCTTTCACGGTAAATTACAACTTAAATATTTGTTTTTCCCAGTGCTGGAAGTGTATATTTGTGTCACTGTTTTAGGTGGATAACCGTAAAAATAATATAATATATATACTGTATATATATATATATATATACAGTCCAGTCACATTAATGGGACCACCACCTACTTTCGACGTCAACGTTAAATAACCAATCACAGAAGGCAGGTGGCAGCACATTACAGTGGAGTGTATATAAAGGATGTCGTAGGGCATCGGAAGGAATTTCAATCGTTGGCGTAATGCAGAAACGTAGCGATTTATCCGACGTCCAAAAGGGCATGATTATTGGCTTTCGGGCCAAAGGTGGAAGCATTTCGGAAGCGGCTTATTTTGTGAACTGTTCACGTGCCGCCGTGGTGAAAGTATACCGTGCATGGCAAAATAGCACTATTCAAAATCAATGGCGTGGAACATGTGGTGCACCCCGGGCTATAGATGACAGAGGCGAACGAAGGCTACGGAGATGCGTTCGGGCAAATAGACGTGCAACTGTTGAGCAACTGACCGCCCAGATGAACCAAGGGGCTACCAAGAGTGTATCCTCAACAACGGTTCAGCGAACGTTGCTGCGCATGGGCCTCCGCAACAGACGCCTGGTTAATGCACCTATGCTGACTGCTGTTCATCGGCAACGAAGGCTGGAATTTGCACACCAGTACCGCATCTGGACGTCCACAGAGTTGCGACAGGTGGCTTTTTCCGATGAATCACGTTTTATGCTCCATCTGACAGATGGACATTGGCGCATACGGTGTGAAACGTCTGAAAGCAAACACGCTGCAACAATTGCCGGAAGAATCCAGGGTGGAGGAGGGAGCATTATGGTTTGGGGAATGTTTTCCTGGCATTCACTGGGTGAACTCATCATTGTGGAAGGCACGATGGATCAGCACAAGTACGTATCTGTCCTTGTGGACCATGTCCACCCCTACATGCGAATAATTTTTCCTCAGAATGATGGAATCTACCAGCAGGACAATGCGAGGTGTCATACAGCTCGCAGTGTATGTGCGTGGTTCAAAGAGCACCAGGATGAGTTTACCTTACTCCCCTGGCCAACAAACTTACCAGAATTAAACCCAGTCGGGAATCTGTGGGACCACCTCGATCGGGTTGTTCGCGCCATGGATCCTCAACCGCGTAATCTAGCGCAGCTGGCCACGGCACTGTAGTCGACATGGCTCAACATCCCAGTGAACACCTTCAGAAACCTAATTGACTCTCTTCCTGCACGCCTCGCAGCGGTCCGCTCTGCCAAAGGTGGTTATTCTGGTTTTTGAGAGGTGGTCACATTAATGTGACTGGACTTTGCAGCCCCAACTACCTAGCACAGACCACTGGTATTTGTGTGTGGTAGTAGCCTCGAGTTCGCATCGTGCACTACAGTGCATAGATGATATCGGTAGCTGTGGGGGTGTGGGAGGTACGGCAGTTGAAAGTGGTCGATCTACGGCGTTTATATACACAGACGGAAAAAAAATCCCAACACCAAGAAAAAATTATTGTAGAGTAATGAAATTTGGACAATGCATTTGTCAAGTTAACATGTTTAATTGATTAAATTTTCAAGATCACAGGTTAATTTAAGCTCAAGAAAATGCATTTCAAATGTGAAATACTGTTAAATTAATAGCCGGTGTAACCTCCAGAATTTTGAATGCAAGCCTGCAAACGTGAATGCATTGTGTCATACAGGTTTCGAATGTCACTTTGTGGTATGGAGTTCCATGCTTGTTGTACTTGTGCTGTCAATACTGGGACGGTCAGTGCTGGCTGTGGATGATGCTGGAGTTGTCGTCCAATGATATCCCATACGTGTTCAATTGGAGACAGATCTGGTGATCTCGCAGGCCAAGGTAACATGTCGACACTCTGTAGAGCACGTTGCGAGACAACAGCGGTATGAGGGCGAGCGTTATCCTGTTGAAAAACTCCCCCTTGAATGCTGTTCATGAATGGCAGCACTACAGGTTGAATTACCAGACTGACGTACAAATTTGCAGTCAGTGTGTTTGGTATAACCACAAGAGTGCTCCTGCTGTCATAGGAAATTGCTCCCCAGACCATGACTCCAGGTGTAGGTCCAGTGTGTCTAGGCCGCAGACAGTTTGGTTGCAGGCGTTCCCCTGGCCTCCTTCTGACCAACACTCGGCCATCACTGGCACCAAGGCAGAACCTGCTTTCATCAGAAAACACAACAGATCTCCAGTGTTGGTCAGAAGGAGGCCAGGGGAACGCCTGCAACCAAACTGTCTGCGGCCTAGACACACTGGACCTACACCTGGAGTCATGGTCTGGGGAGCAATTTCCTATGACAGCAGGAGCACTCTTGTGGTTATACCAAACACACTGACTGCAAATTTGTACGTCAGTCTGGTAATTCAACCTGTAGTGCTGCCATTCATGAACAGCATTCAAGGGGGAGTTTTTCAACAGGATAACGCTCGCCCTCATACCGCTGTTGTCTCGCAACGTGCTCTACAGAGTGTCGACATGTTACCTTGGCCTGCGAGATCACCAGATCTGTCTCCAATTGAACACGTATGGGATATCATTGGACGACAACTCCAGCATCATCCACAGCCAGCACTGACCGTCCCAGTATTGACAGCACAAGTACAACAAGCATGGAACTCCATACCACAAAGTGACATTCGAAACCTGTATGACACAATGCATTCACGTTTGCAGGCTTGCATTCAAAATTCTGGAGGTTACACCGGCTATTAATTTAACAGTATTTCACATTTGAAATGCATTTTCTTGAGCTTAAATTAACCTGTGATCTTGAAAATTTAATCAATTAAACATGTTAACTTGACAAATGCATTGTCCAAATTTCATTACTCTACAATAATTTTTTCTTGGTGTTGGGATTTTTTTTTCCGTCTGGGTATATCGACCAAAGACTTGTGTATATCTATATTTCACTTTGCAGCCGCAACTACCTACCGCAGACCACTGTCGTTTGTGTGTGGTATTAGCGTGGAGTCTCCCATCGTGCTCTGTTGCCACGGCAGTACCTCAACATCAGTTCATAGAGACACGTGCCGTGTGTGGACGAGCATTGTCCTGTTGAGAAATGGCTCCGCGGTACTGTCTCATGAGAGGTAACACACGAGGACGCAGGATGTCCGTGACGTACCGTTGTGCCGTCAGAGTTCCCTCAATCACTGCCAGCCGCGACCTGGAGTCATACCCGATAACTCCCCACACCATGACGCCAGGAGTAATACCGCCGTGCCTCTCCGAAACATTGGAAGTGTGGGACCTCTCCCAAGGTCACCACCATACTCACCTACGATGGTCATCCGAGGTAGTGAAGAACCGCGATACACTGTATTGCTTATGAATGATAACCCATTATGTTCAGCAATACCCGTCATTCGATTTTAGCAATTAGATAAATATTTTTCATAACGTTGATGAAATTTTGTCTTCAGTCTTAGGATTTGAAAACAAGAAAAGCATAAGCTTTCTTCATTTGTTCTAGCTAATGTGTCGAAAATTTATGTCTTTGGTTTTAACCACTGTCTCAGGTACCAATCCGTCGTTTATTAAATAACGAGGAACGCTAATCCAGAGATATTATCCATCTGTACGTACAACTTAGTTTTATCTTTACCTGTTTTCAACATTCCCCAAACGTAGTGCACAATCCGTGACAAAACTTATGAATTTCAGAGACTGGTTGATGTTATTTCACGGGCATATGAAGTTTTCAGTATAAAAGTGCGAGAAAGGTGTAACAATGTAAGTTTCTAGAGTATACAGAATTTGCATTTCATAAGGAAACCCCCCCCCCAAAAAAAAAAAAAAAACTGCTGTTACCTTTGGTTAGAAACAAAGAATTACGGCCTGGT
This sequence comes from Vandiemenella viatica, assembly GCA_031002005.1. NCBI lineage: Eukaryota > Metazoa > Arthropoda > Insecta > Orthoptera > Morabidae > Vandiemenella > Vandiemenella viatica. The sequence goes on along the minus strand of JARYHS010011408.1, from coordinate 13,117,654 downwards.
ATACATTTAAAGACGCGAAGCATTACGTATAAATACGCGAGCAGTATGCCAATCACCGATTTACGAAACAAAATACTACAAAATAACATGAGTTTAAACACCGGTCATTCACATATTTATACCTGACAATCAATTTGACGTGAGTAATGAGTTACCGGTGTTTATACGCAAGTCAAATCGTTGAAATCTTTGAATTTTTTTCTTCTTCTTGAGATTGCTTCAGAGGTCCCACATAGCACTGCTTCGTACTATTCTAGATTTCTCCTGTGAAAGTCTAAAATTTAGTAAAAATCTCTTGAGATCCGAGTTAGGACGTTTCCTTAGCAGAGAAGAAACATTGTCACCGGTTAGTGATACTATTTACGTCACAAGCCAAAAATACAGCTAATTACTCGCAGTTGTTTTTAAAAATTATACTTTTAAAAATCATAAATCTCATTTGTTGTTGTATTCGTTTCTACAACGTGCCTATGGTAATTGCGCTTGCACAAATGTTATGTAGCGTGCCTGAACACTCCTAATTCTTAACGTAATAATTATAAAACAGTAGAATGAAGTTTCATGCTGCTTAGAAGTGTGACCCACTTCATTATTTTAACAGTGGATTTCATGCCTTTTCAGTGGCATCCCTATTTTCTGTTTCATTCCAATTTTTTACTGTTTCTTTTTATTTTTAACTTAACGCCACTTTTTTTTACAACATCTAAAATATTATTTGCTAATAACGTAGCTGTAACTCTTAGCTAGTGAAAATGTAGGTGTTGCATAGACGCCAGATGGCAGTGGTATCACCCGTGTAGGTAGTAGGGCTGTTGATATTTTTAAAAATATCGGATTATCGATATTTAAAAAAATATTAATATCGGGTTCGATATATCGAAGAAAAAGTATCGATATATTGATATATCGATATATCGACTCTATTATATAAAAACATTGTTACAAAAAACAAATCATTTTAAAAAAGGGCGAAGTCTTGTGGCTATTTAATGATGAAGAGTTGTGAGATATTTTTCTGAATCAAGTTTTATTTTCTGAAAAAAACAAATGGTTTTTCATGACGTTTGAATATTTTTTTTTAAATTGTGATTTAGCCATTATACTACTACTTTACTAAAAGGAAAGGCATAAATTATGTTTATGATTTACTCGAAGACTTGTGAATTCAGAAAGAGCATCGAGGGAAATCTTGGCTTTTGTGAGTTTAAAAGCTCAATAATGCAACACTGTAGAGGCATTTATTTAGGTTGATGTTCTATTATCAGAGTTTGCAAAGTGATCAAGTCACTTTTTTTTACAAGTATTGTTTTATGTGGAATTTAATTTCTTTTTTGTAGGTTGATAGCTTATTCTGAGCCTTCTTACTTTTTTGGACCAACTGTTTGCACTTTAGCAAAGAATTTATAAATATTCCTGCTTACATCCAATTTTCATGTCAACATACTTTCCTCGGCAACGCACGCTCATGTAAAACAACGGGCTCGAGTCCGATTCGTACTGAGCGAGCGACGCCGTGTCTGCATTATTACCATCGGTGTAGGACTACCAATAACTTCCAAATTAAATGTAGTAACAAAGTAAAATTAATACTGTTTTTTATGCTCTTGATCTTTGTGCAAAACAAATTTAAGGCATATAGCCTCATCAAGAAGGAAGCAATTAACCTACAAATTTTCGCTAAGACGTTTTAGCTTTTAGATTGGCATTGAAAAATCACAGGAACTTTTCGTATACTGTGGGGATGAAACCAAGTAGGTGTACCAAATTACCATTTTCTAGGACAACTGGATGTTGCATAGAAATATGATGAGAGAATGTCATAGTCGTTTAAAGGAGTTTCAGATCTCAAAAAATTCCAAACTGAGGTGGTAAATGAAGTAAAATTTTGCACCAAAACTCATGTCAAAAACTTCATTGGACATGCTTTTCAAGAGCATGAACTCATGTTTTTCCCGTTGTTTCTTCTACTATCAATGGAGAACTCCCTACATTAATTGAAAATTTCCCCTTCTTTGATATTGCTTTGCAAATGGGTAACGCTTTAACATAATACATTTTTTTAAAGCTGAGATAAAGTGGCGATATCAATGCGTTTGGCCAACAATCAAGGAGGCGATTCTCGGGGTCTGGCTGGCAACAATGTTTGAAGAGGCGGCAAACTCAGTTTTTCCCCGGCTTGGAAAAATCCTAGAGCCGCTACTTTAAAGGCAGTTCCTTTGGCGTTAACAAATTGTTTTTTAAAGGCACCAATCTATAATAATAAGTTTGTAAAGGCAATCCAAAAGTGGTAGATACTTTTTTTTCAATTTCTTATCTTAATAAAATCGTAAGTGATGTAAAAAAACTGGCTGTGACATAATTTTGGAGCTCAATTCTTCTGTTGGTATGGAACAAGAAGCGTATCCAATTCGCGCGAAATATTTAACTGTGGAGTGCCAGATACAGGCTTATAATTTCCGGGACATTTGTGGGTCCAAAAAGTATTTTAGTGGTATGTTTAAAGAGTGAACAAAAATGCAAAATAATAAAAAATTCTATTTTAGGTAAATATGCTATCTAACGTATATATAGCACCTCTTTTAGGTTTATTAATTAAACTATGGTAGAAAGTCAACATCAGGTATTATGAATCAAAAGGAAAAATACTAAACTTAAAACAAAAACTGAAACACTTCTGTTAGGCTCATTAATTAAAATTAGGCAGAAATCAACATCAGGTTTCATCAACAAATAAAAAAAATTGGCATCTATCTTTTGCTAAATCAAGATAGATCTTAATCAACTACTTTTAAAATATTATTACTAGATTTTGCCATTTTCATAAATATATTTCCGTCACTGCTTTGCAAAACTGATAAAATTTCTCAGCAAGAGTCTTCAAAATTGATTGAGTTTGCAGTTCAGCCTTGATCGAATCCATGAACGTTCTGTTTCGCTCTTATTTCATAAATTATTCAACGGGCTAAAACTTGTCTCGCAAAAGTCATTGCTTGTTGGAATTGAAAAAAACAACACCAACTATTTTTTTAAAATATTCAAAATCATTAAAAACTCTTGTTCCAAAGAAATTGGCCCAGATTTTATTGTTTGGAAAGTCTTTTGGAAGGACCTGAAAAAACACGTTTCAGACGTGAACTCTGTATAAAGGGAGCTAATGTTAACTGCATCTAGAAATTTCAAAGTCCCAGAAAATTCGAAGAGTATTTTCCTGTCATTTTCAATTCCTCTTGTTCCATTCTCCCGCCAGTAACGCATAATTCCTGGACATGAGATCAGACACAAAATTCCGCGACATTCCCGGATTTTCCGGCTATCTGGCAACCCTACCCATACCTGGTACATTACGATTAGTTCTTAATGCTAATACTTTTGCATTGATTGAAGACAAAATTTAAAAACTTTTCAAAATGTCCAGACAAGAATTCTAATGAATATTGAATGAGTTATTTTACCTTCGTTTTTTTACTTCTCCACAGGCCCGCCGCTAGCTGTTTGAGCGCCCGCGTGCAATAGCGATTATGTGCCGCCCCCTGTCCAACTACAGCCAGTGGTGGATCTAGGAAATTTCCGAAACGGGTCAAAAAACTGAGAGATTGCCGCCCCCATTGTTGCCATCCCTAGTGTCGCCGCCGACCGCCCGAAGCAGCTGTTGAGCTAAAAAAAAAAGGTCGCCCGCTACATAATATGCTGCCTTGCACGCCCGCTTACGGCGGCCCTGCTTCTCCATGTGCTCGGATCGTTAATTGTTTCTTAAAATTCTATCTATGAAAATGTATTGCATGTGCAACACAGGTAATCGTTTTCCCTCCAATAATAACTTGGAATATTCTACGAGGAAAACGGAAAATAACCACTTATTTTTAAAAAATATCGGACTCCGATATCCAGATTTCAATATCGATATATCGTCCTAAAAAATATCACTCGTAAATATCGATATTTTTTAAAAAAAATATCGATATTTTATCAACAGCCCTAGTAGGTAGTAGTAATTCTAGGAAATTCCCCGTTCGTTGACGAAACGTTTCATCTTTCAGCCAAGCAAGCGAAGAAGTACGTGTGATCGTGACGTTTAAATTATAATATCCAAACAACATCTTTGATACTATGGGAGCGTCCATAAACTACTTCGCTTGGTCCATGGAGGCGAGGGGCTTGGCTATAAATCTATGCTGGGCTATGTGGGGGGGAGGGGGGGCGGGGATCTCCGAACCAGGTCACGTAACTTTTCATTCATATTATTTGTCACAGTTAAAATGAGGCATAGAACACACAACAGCACGTGAATATTTATGTTCGTCATTGAATTATATGCGTATGTAATTTACGATAATCTGACAAGAGTAAACAGTACAAAACGTCCTCTGGAATCAATAGGGAAATAAGCTACGTATAACGCGGAGGGAGGGTGGGGGAGGGGGGTTCACAGGAGGCCAAAATGGAGCAACGTAGTTTATGAACGCTTCCTGTGAACACTGATTCATCTTGTGAAAAAACTCCTAGGAAGAAAAGTGCAAAATAAAAGCAGAAGCTTATAAATTCGTACTTAAAAGATGATACATTCAGTGAAATGCGCGAAAGGTAGGAAATATTTTTTCTGTTTCGCGTATAACTGCGACAAAAACTGGGGCATACACGAAATGCTATGCCACAAAGCCTCCACCTCAACAACTGTATAATGTTACAAAAAAAGCCAAAACTAACATCGCTGGTAGAATCAACTTCCAAATCATAAGATCCAAAAGTAATAGCCAAAGCAGGTGAAGTAAGAATGGCATAATCTTTTGCGGAAACTCTTCACAAAGTAAAAAAGTTTTCATAGCACAGAAAAGAGCTATTAGGAAGTTGTGTAGGGTACAACCAAGAACTTCTTGCAGACAACTTTTTAAAAAACTCAATATTCCTACAGTGACTTCTCAGTATATACAGTATATTCTCTCATGTGCTTTGTCATAGATCATTTTAAACTGTTTACTTCTACTTCACAGGTACACAATTTCAATACAAGGAACAGAAATAACTTGCACAAAACACAAACATCTCTGTCATTAGTACAAAGAGGAGTTAAATATTCTGGTATACATATGTTTAATATACTTACCAAGAGTATAAAACAGTCTGCAGATAATAAAGATATTTTTAAAGAAAAACTGAGAGATTATCTTATTGGCAACACCTTCTAAGACATTCAAGAATTTGAACAAATTAATTAATTTCATTCAGTATTACTTTTGCAAAATTCAGTTGTAAAAATTAATATTTATTGTTATTCTCTTTATTTGTCTTTGGAACATATACTTGTTTTTACTATGATTATGGCTCATATTTTATGTATGTGTATTAACCATGACATGTTTCACATCCCAGAGGTCTTTACTCAGCAGGGATCCATGAAACAAGATTGATAAATAAATAAATATAAATAAATAAATAAATAAATTTATTGCTGTCATTTAATATCGCATCACATTTGAGTAAATTAATTTGCTCAGCGTGTCCAGGTTCAAATATTGCGGAAGAATTATTAATGAGTCACATAAAAGCTAGAGCTATTATTGTAAATGTAACAGAGCAGACAGTGGAAGAAAATTTAGCAGAGATGATGCAAAAATATTGTTTTTTTATTATTTGTTGACGAAAGCCAAGATAAATCTACAATCAAAACCGAGCGTGGTGGTGTAACGGCTAGCGTTCTGGCCTCGCATTCGGGAGGACGGTGATTCGAATCCCCGTCCGGGCATCCAGATTTGGGTTCTCCATGGTTTCCCAAATCACTCCAGGCAAATGCCTGGATGCTTTCTTCAAAAGGCCATTGCCGAATTCCTTCCCATTCCTTGCCCCCCATCCTTTCCCGTCTCTAAAGACCTTGCTGTTAGAGAGACGTTAAACAGATAAAATAATTAAAAAATCTACAATCAAACATTTGCCGTTTATCGGTAGGATAGTAAACTCTAATCTCCACGTTGAAGATACTCTTCTAACCAATCTGAGATGGCACAGCAACATCATTACATAATAAAATCGTCTAATATTTTAAAGTATATGCATCGTATACATGCGAAAAAATGCCGAGAAGTGTTGAGGACGTTTGGACTTGAGGATTTAACTGTATACAAAATTCTCCCAAACGTATTTGAAATTTTAAAACATTTATAGTTTTCATTAATATTAAGCCACACAAATTACTTCACCCTACCCAAACAAGAGCGTTGCCACTCATTGTTGTACTAAGCAGGCTTTTGGGACAATTGCCCTCTGTAAAATTATATGTCCAAGCTGCAGATCATGTTAATCGCTCAACCAGTAATCTCCATGGGTTTCGAAGCGACCACGGAATTGTATCAGGAGTTTTTGAAATTTGCATTCTCTATCTTTACCGGTCCCAACAAAGAAATGCAGTCTAAAATACCAAAATTATGTTTATAATACGCTACTGGCCACATACACAACTATTATGGAATTCCCTACTACAAGTAGAATATTTTGACCTCCCGGAAACAGAAAAACGTGAAAGAAAAAAAATTTAATAATAATATGAACATCTTTCACATGAAAAATGAATCGGAAAACGCTGAAGACAAAGCAATTTATGATGAAAAGAAAAAATAATATTACTTTGATAAAAAAAAAGTTTCATTCTTTGAACCTATTTTCTTAAATAAAAGATATGTGTCTAATAATACCTAATAAATTTTGTTTTTGATAATATATATACATATATATTTCTTCACTAGTTTAATTCCATGAAAAATGAAGAGACAGAAAATTTAATGTCTCAAAATAGCTATTTCACTATTTTTTCTGATTTTTGTATGGGTAAATTGTTGTTTTTCAGTGTCGTGGAGTTCGCAACACAGTCGGTTAGTAAAAAACAAGACATAAGTACATTGATGCCATGTGGTTTTGTGGATGATATTATGAAGTGATTGAATGTGAAGAGGATAAGCGACAAGAGCTTGAATGATTGAAAGATTAATGTCACAAATTTGGATTTAAACTAAGTGAGGCCAAAAGTACGTGCTTGTCGGTGAGCACGGAAAGCAAATCAGTCAAATTGAATCTGGGTCACCAAACAATTGAAACTGTCACGAAATTTAAATACCTCTGCTGTGCTTTGTCACCTGATAATAGTGTAATTCCTGATGTAACTAATAGGATTAAAATGGTTGCACACTTCTACAGTATATTCCAAGAAAGTTTTACGTAGGTAGCAAAGATATTTAAAACATGCCTGCTCCCTATTCCAAACTATGGTTTAGATGTTGACGTATTGAATTGAAGAGGAAACAGCAAAACTCAAGCTCCTGAAATTTCTCAAGTCAAAAGTCCAGAAGATCATACAAGACAAAAGAAAAAGAATTAGGAGAATCGCGACTGAAATGGTTTGGTCAAAAGCTGACAATTGCGGCTAATCGAAAGTTTAAGGTTGAAAATGAATAATTATGAATATACCAGTTTATATCTTGTTGAAGAAACTACAAAAAGACTTTGGTATTAAGAATCCATAGTGGAAGAAGAGAAGAGATTCTCGGAAAGATTTGTTCTTCCCGTGTACAGGAGCGAAAATCGCTGACTAGGCCAGGCCAATGGAAAATATTTTTCACTTTATCGTAAGTATGGAGTATTTCGGTAAGAATACCATGTGATCATATATTTTAAGATATAACAGGTGTTCCAATAATCGTTTCTCTAATACGTCATGTTTGCTAAAAAAACTGAAATAATTTTTTACACGAAAATCTATGAGATCTAGTTTACGAAACTATGTTAATATATCATCGTATAAAATAACAAAAGTAAGGAGAACAGATAGAAATAGATCTCATGATTAAAACACACTCAGACAGATTAACAAAAATCGCCGACACAATATACATACCCGTTGACAACTGTGAAATGTTGTTTACGAATTATTTGAATTGATTTATTGTGGGATGAAACCAGCTGATAGAAGCTCACATGTGACAATATTTCAACTTTAAATTGATTTGCTCATTTGTCAATTTTAAAATAATCTTGCGTTTTACAATAAAACATTTTATTACAACTTTAAATCTGCAATAAATCTTAATTACCGATACGTGATTAGTTAAACATTCGTAGAAGCCGTTGGGAACTGAATGTATTAAACACATACGTAATGGAAAGGTTACAGGACAGATTTTATCAAACGACGTATCAGTGGCTTTTGTGTAATACACATGGTCGTTTCGAATAACACATTTCAGAAATGACTACTTGAAGATGTTTATGCTATTTCGGAACAACATAAGAAATTGAAAAAGATAACTAAGCAACGGATTTTAGCCAAATAAACGGGAGACTGGAAGAAGATTCAAGTGGAAGATATGTTTTTTTAACTCGGTACCATTCATTCTGGTTGTACACTGATGAAAGTAGTCTTAAACACAGATAAAATAAAGTAGGAATTAACGGGGAGTTTCAGGTTGCTACTTATGCTGCTTCTAACATGGCTGGTCCTATAACTTTGATTAAAAAAATTCAACCTGAAATTTTCACCGTAATTGGAAATCCTGTTTTTGCTGAAAGGAGATGGGGTCTTTGGATTACGAGTTCACTGAAGTGACGTCAATAAACAATGTAGGAAACAACAGAGGTAGTGTCCACGACAGGACAAGTTTATTTATTTTATTTATTAATTTTTTATGTTTTTTGAAAATTTTCACAGCTTGTAGTAACTCCACATAATTTGGAATTTTGTCATAAACTGCTCATCAAACATATAGATTGTTTCCCTTTATTGTTTCCAAGCGTTAAAATTTCGCTTAATAAATGCTGAAGGGGTAAAAAAAATAATTAAATTATCCTCCAGAGAATCAGTATGATGTTTGGTACGGATCTATAGGTAAGCGAATAAAAAAAGACTAGGAAGAAATCAAAAATAAAACAGATCAAGATAGAACAAAAAAAGCAGGATCAATGTAGCTATCGGTTATTACCTATGAAATGGTATTTAAGAGAATTTTTTAAACTGATTCATTGTTCTCGGAGCATTAAAGTGGAGAGAATACTGCATTTTGTAACTGTGAGAATGTTTACGGCAAACTTGCTTTGATAAAGAACACGTCGCTTAGTCGGCTGCACTCATTAACAATGTTTCTGTTCGAAAAATAAGAAGCGGTTAAAAAAAAAAAAAAAGTAGGATGGCCATGAGAGATATTTTCCATTCGTGCATGCAATATTTTGATATCATTACCGGTTCACAACAAAATCCTTAAGGAAAATTAAATGCATAATAGAATATTTATATTTGAGCTATCAGTTCGTTCATTTTCCGAGACAAATTTAGTATTTCAATAGAAAATGTACGAAAAACTTCGATAAACGAAAGTTATTATTAAATAATTACTCATTTTAATTGCTTCGGTGGCAATGTCCCATGTCACCTAATTACCGTTTTTGTATATATATATATATATATATATATATATATATATATATATATATATATATATTTCATTTATTTTATAATTTGAGTGTTAAATTCCTCCCCTATTTACTTTTCCACATTACAAATTTTAATTTTAATTTCCATAAGCGTTTTTGGTAAATTACTCATCTTCACGTGTTCCAATCCCTGACACCCTTACCAACAAAAGAAAATTTTTCCATTCGCTTAAGCATGAAATCTTGCACCAGTTCGCGGTCATGGTCGCCTTTCCCCTTCCATGCACTATTCCTAATTCTTCGACCAATATCCCTCCAAGCCCCATCACCAACATATGCCCTGTACATTCCCAGCACTCTCTTCACCCTCCTCCTTTCCTCCAATGACTCCCAATCCAGCTCCTGTATCATATCAGTTACTGACTGGCTACTGCGATAATGTACACAAACAAATCTAGCTGCTCTTCTTTGTATTACCCTCTAACTACTGTATTTCATAACTAAAATGTGGGTCCCAAACTATTAAAAGTAAACACATAGACTACAATCTAAGAAGAAAATAGCCGTTACCTTTGGAAAAAGAAACGGGGAAAAAATACAGCAACACGAAAATTTAGGCAGTCAAAGTGCTATCCATTAAAAAACATACAATATGTTGGTGGCTGTATGTGCGAACGAAAATTAAATCTATAATGGTATCTAAACCTCGAGTTCACACGTATAAATACAACATAACGGAACCACGGGAACAGCTTAACGTGAATGCTGCGATAGCTGTGTGTACACGTTGGTCAAATCTTTCAGAAGTCTCAAACCGCATTAGAGACGCACCTTAGTAATCCCCTATAGCAGTACTCTTGATGTCATCTCCGAAATTCTAAAACATGTTAAATGTCCCTTACTCCAACGTCACGAGATTCTTTGTCAGAGAAGAAACATTTGTCTTACAATTTAAATCACAAGCCAAAAATTGAACATATTTCTCGCAGTAGTTTTTAGTACATTTAACTATTAAACTTTCAGACAATGTTACATGATGCTTGTCCTTATTCGATTAATAAGTCACCTTTTCAATGTAAACTAAGTCTCGAATATTACGAAATACGGATGGGCATTTTAAAAAATATATCGATAAATATCGAAACGATATATACAAACACTATCGATTTACATCGGGGAAAAAAATCGAAATTTTTTGCTTAAGGGAGTAATTATGTAAAAAAAAAAAATCATGAAATACATCAAAATTCTGAAAATTAAAGACACAGGTAGAAATTATATTTCTTTATTAATTTATTATTTTTGTCACTCAATCAAACCAGTATTCGTCTGATATGGACATCAAAAGCACTCTGTTTTATGTGCTCCCCCGTCAATCTACTCCTGTTGTTCGGTACAGCTAAGTTGACTGCAGAAGCCACTCTTTCGGACGACACAGAAGAAGCTTGACATATAAGGTATTTCAGCGCGATTTCCGAAAGCACTGGCCTGGAGCGCTGGCAATTCACCCAAAACTTTACTGGGTCTGATTTTCTGTCTATTAACGGTTGGTACAGATACTGCTTAAGCTCATTAGGAACTATCTGAAATTAGATTGTTTCCAGATGGCATAATGCTGTATAAAAGAATCAAAACGATAGAGGATTGTAAACAGTTGCAGGGTGATCTGGACAGGATATCTAATTGGGTTGGTAAACATGGAATGAAGATAAATGCAAAGAAGAGTCAGCTTATTAGATACACAAATAAAAAACAAAAGGTTAATTATGAATATAAGGTGGGGAAAGAATTGCTTGCTGAAGACTTGAAATGTAAATATCTTGGAATTACTTTTGATAACAAACTTAACTGGGCGGGACACATTGGACAGGTGGTAGGAAAAGGTTTCAAAGTTCTGCACTTGTTGGAGAGAGTGATGAGGGAATGTACGAGAGAAGTCAAGGAATTAGGTTACAAAACTTTGGTCAGACCATTGCTCGAATATGGCAGTGTAGTATGGGACCCTCATTTTACGTATCAAATACAGGAGTTGGAGAGGGTACAAAAAAGGGCTGCTAGATTTGTTTCTGGAAATTATCGCAGAATGTAATCAGTGACGGATATGATAAAGGAGCTGGAATGGGATTCATTGCAAGACAGGAGGAGAATGAGGAGGGTCATGGGAGTGTACAGGGCATATACTGGCGATGAGGCATGGAAAGATATTGCAATAGGTATGAAAAGTAGTGCATGGAAGGGAAAAGATGACCATGACCACAAGCTGGCACTCGATTTCAGGCACAAGGATGTAGGAAAATTCTCTTTTTTAGGTATGGGTGTCAGGGATTGGAATGAGTTACCAAGAGAAATGATGAATAATTTACTGAAAACTTTGAAAGAATTTAAAGATAAAATTTGTAGAGGGCAAATATAGGTAGGTGCAGAATAGGGGGAAGATGGGTGTGCAGGGAAATTGCCACCGGAGCCTGTGCTCCATTGCAATTAAATTAAACAGTAGTGCTAAGGGATAATAGCTTTTCACGTGTGCAACAAATTGATGTTTTATCTGCGATATCTTGTGTTGGTGTCACAGTGATTGAAAAACTAAAAACCGCTCTCACTACATCAATCGAAGACAGCAATCACAAGAAAGTATTCTTTAGTGAGGCTGTAATTCACGAGAAAGCTATATGTCCTTATGCATATTTTAAAGAGCATTACAATGAACATTAGGATAGAGGATTTAAAGCATTCCAGAATTGGTTTATTAAGTTCAAACTGCGACTATCACTCTATTACATCAAAATTTTTCTGTATACTTCGAACGTATTCCCTACAATCCTATATAAACTAACATTCTGTATTCAAGGTTTCCGTATTCAAGATTTTCGTATTTGCAGCATATTTAGGGAACGTATTCCTTGCAATTAAGGAGTTTTAACTGTAGACTAGATTGTACACATTTAAACGAATTAACGGTCATTCATAATGACTTGTGGTTCATCAACCCATTAATTGTTATTCGTAAATAAATTTAAAAAAAAGTTGAAAAGAGAATTTTTCAACTACAAAGATAAAATAACCGCTTACATGCTAACATAAAAATGACGTTAACGTAAAGTTGTTAAAATTTAACAGCATTTTTTAACCTCTCAACCGCTGATGAAGCTGTTATATTTCGACGAATTCACTTTTTAAGACACTTTCAGGAGATTGTATATGTACACGTGTATTTTTAGCCTATATACATGTAAGGATTATAAATTGGATACTGAATTGCGTTCGTAGAACAAATATCGAATTAGTGCATAAAATCGATACACCAAATACAATATCGATGTATCGATATATCGAAAATAAAAATATCGGCGATAAATATCGATTACATTTAGAAAAAATATCGATATCTTGATACATCGATATATTTTGCCCATCCCTATTACGGAATCATTCCAGAAATTGAGTTTAATTCTCCCAATTCTTTTTATCAAATATTTCATTAAAAGATTCACACAATTCTTCGTGATATGTGTGTTCATTTATATACGACACTACCAATTGATCTTCCCAATGTAACCTGAAGTATTTTTGCTTTAATCAGCCTTTCGACTTGTTTGATAGAACCCCTCCATCCCTCATTATCATCATCTCTACATGCCCCTTACAACCCACATCACCCTAGCCAGGACGCCAAAGGTGTCGGTGCCAGAAACACAAAAAAAAAACCCACGTCCTCAATTATCTGCTTCATATATTCTAATCTCTGTATTCCTCTACAGTTCTTACCTTCGACTGTTCCCTCCACTAACAAATTAACCAATCCGGCATGTCCCAAAATTTGACCTACCAGCCTGTCTCTTCTTTCTGAAAGCATCTTCCACAAACTTCTTTCCTCACCCATCATTTCCAAAACTCCTTCATTTCGTAATTTGTCTGTCTACTTACCTATCAGCATTCTTTTATAGCGCCACATTATAAATTATTCAATTTTCTTTCTTTCTGGTATTCCTAACGTCCATGTTTCGGTACCATAAAGTGCTATGCTCCACACATAGAGTTTTAAAAAGTTATTTCTAAGTCCTAGATAAATACCATAAAGTAAAGATTTCTCTTTTTCTTTAAGGCTCTTTTTGATATGGCTATTCTGCTTTTAGCATCATTCCTGCTTCGGCCATCGGTTGTAATTATGCTTCCCAAGTAGCAGAATTATCTGACTTCTCCAATTGCATTCGAGCCTCTTTTTATATTTAATTTACTGTGATTGGTATAATTTCTACTATATTTAATCACTTTTGTCTTGCTTTGATTTATATTCAGTGCAAAATCTTCCTTCAGTATTTTGTTCATGCCATTCAGTAACTTCTCAATATCCTCAGCCCGTTCTGCTAACAAGACAATGTCATCAGCAAATCGTAACATACAATTTTTTTTCTCCTTGAACACTTATGCCACATGATTTTTGTTTTTTTTGATTCCTTCATTGCTTCTTCTACATACAAGTTGAATATTAACGGGGATAGACTACAACCTTGTCTCACGCCCTTTTTAACTGATGCATGTGTCTCATTACTCTCTACTTTTTTTTATAACCATTTGATTCTTATATAGTTTATAAAGCATTCTTTTATTTCGAAATTTTAGACCTGAATTATTTCATGAAGGCTTTTTGCTATTGCTATCCTTCTTTTAACATAATTCCTGCAATATTTGAAACTAAAAGGTTTCTCTTCTTCATGCAGGCTCTCTTTGCTAGTGCTATTCTGCTTTTAACATCATTCCGGGCTCGGACATCAGTTATACTTTTACTTCCCAAGTAGCAGTAATCAATTAATTGTTCTATCGCATCCGATCCTATTTTTATATTTAATCTACCAATCAAAGAAATAATGTAACGATAATAGAAATAATCATTAAAATCATTGGTGGGGTCTGAGAGTGTCACAAGCTACAGCCGAAATTATTTAGCAATCCCGATAAATCACTTTTTTAGATGAAGGGCGATGGGAGAAAGATAGAATGCGTTGAAGTTTTTCAGGGGTTTACATGCGACGCATTGATCCCTTTTGTGAATTTAATTTAATTGACTAGGTAATGTTTTTCTAATTTTATCCCTGTCTGAGAGATTTTTCTCGGCTTCACAATAAAAATACCCATATGTGGAGATATGTATACATTAAACGTCGCGCAATATGAAATGCCGCAGAGTGACAGATATCCGACAGAAGTCAGAGCCCGCCACAGACGCACCGACCCATTAGAATTAATAATCCGAATAATTTGATGCGTGTATTGATGCCGCGGCCGTATTCAGCGCAGTACATAAATTATGAATCACTGAATTAAACGCGACTGGACCAGCGATATTAACCACACAGCCGGCTTCCGCGCCGCGCCGCGGGGATTCTGGGAAATTGTAATTGCTAAAGTGTTTAGCCCGCCGAGGCAGTTCACGTTTAGCTACGGTCGCATACGGATCTAGTCTAGCAGCTACGAGAGTGCTTCCTTGTTTACGTGTGTGTCGGTAGTGAAGTGAGTCTACAGCGGAGCGAGTGGCCATAGCGCCAAGTGAGTGTATCGGTGACAACAAGTTATAGTGGGACACAAACATCCGAACCCAAAAGTAGTTGTTAAAACAAGTGTAAAGGAATTTAAGTGCACGCCAGAACAGCTACAGCTCGTCGGCAGCGGCGCAGCGTGTAAAGGAGTCACAATGGCGGAATCTAGTGGTGGCGTTACAGCCAAAACAACTGGCGATAAGCAAGATTTATTTATCTACCAATCAGAACAAGAGATGTCGGAGTCAACAAAAAAGAAGATGGAAGAATCTACCTTGGATAGTGAAGAAGAAGGGAAATATTACCTCAGAAAGAAGCGTAAAGCCTCGGAGAGAAGAGGTGTACCTAAGGTAAATAAAGAAGAACCAACGACGTCAGAAACATTACTTAACTCGAATAAGGAACAGATTACAAAGCAGATGACAACATCGCAGCAGCCACCATACCACACCCCAGAAATAGCGGGTAAGACAAAAAGTGACCAACTTAACCCCGTGACTACAAGCGAAGGCGGGGATAAAGACAAGCCAACTTCCCCACATCAACGTATCAGACTATATGGCCGTCAATCACAAGCACCTTATGTAGTCACAATTGAGCCAAAGATGAATGGCACTATGCCTCACCCAATTCAACTAGGCAAAATATTTTATAACAAAGTTAACGGACTGCAGAGGTTGAACCAACAGGGTAAAAACCGGATGATGCTGGAATTCGCAAAGGCGGAAGCAGCAAACAGCTTCGTGGAAAACATCGATTTCTTACAGTCACTGGGATTAAAAGCTTATATCCCTGCCAGCAGGGTCGAATGCAAAGGTGTTATTAAATTCGTTCCCACAGACCTCAACGAAGAAGAACTACTTAGAAACATTAAATCAACTGCTCCAATAGTAGGGGTAAGACGATTTATCAAAAAAATATGGCTGGATGGAAAAGTTGAAACAAAACCTCTACAAACGGTTCTACTTACATTCGAAAGCCAATTTTTACCGGATGAAGTGGAGCTCTTCTACCTAAGATTTAAGGTGACACCATATGTCTACCCCGTGACTCAATGTTTCAAGTGCCAAGATATGGGCACATATCTACCAATTGCAGAAGCAAAGAGAGATGCCCCAAATGTGGTGAGGAACATAATGCTTCCAATTGTCATAATGAGACTACCAAATGTGTCAATTGTGGGGGTGAGCACAAGGCGACTGACAAGGCGTGTCCAATTAGAAAACAACAAGAGGAGCTGAAGCAGAAACAGGCGCTTGGTAACAAAATAGTAATGGGAGGAGGATACGAACACAAGCCAACGGACTTCCCCCCCTTACAGTCTAAAACCTACAGCGCAGCAGCAACGGAAGAAAAGACAATTACTAACAGGGAATTACCTCAAAGAAGGACAGTGCCAGAAAGAATAGAAACAAATGCGGTCCAGATGGCGGAGCCACCTCCTAAGGAACTGAACATTGAATGTATTAGCACCATAGTGAAAATTGTGATCAAAACCATCATGCAACAGTTAAAAGGAAATCTACCCAAGGAAATTATACAAAAAATTCAGGAAGAAGCCACCAGCAACATCATGCAAGAAATTAAGGAAATGGGAGCGAGTGATACTACAATGGAGATATGTAACATAACAGATAATGGATAGAAAGTCGAAATTCACAACACTACAATGGAATGCCAGAAGCCTACTACCTAAATGGAACGACCTACAGAGAGCAATAGAGGAGCACGCCCCACACGTTATACTGATTACCGAAACATGGTTACGTAGGGACACTAATGTAAAGCACAGAAACTACTATATCTACAGAAGAGATAGGGGCAACGGTTTCGGTGGAGTTGCTATCTTTGTGAGAAATGATGTTACTAGCGACATCAGAAACATAGTGGAGCCCACTAATGGCATAGAGGTTCTCTCAGTTGACCTGAAACACAGAGCGCCCCTGGAGAATGTGACTGTAATATACAAGCCGCCACAAATCAACACTAGGGAAGAAGACTGGGATGCTATATTCAACCAGTTACCACCTAAAAGTCTTGTGGGAGGGGACTTCAATGCACACCACCCGATGTGGCAGGCAGGACAGACGGACCCTCAGGGCGAAGAACTCGCGTCAGCCATAACGTCGTCTTCACTTACGGTGCTGAACAACAAACACGGAACGAGACTCGGGACTCCACACCAAAGAAACTCGTCACCCGACATTTCTCTGATATCGGCATGCATGATGACCAGGACCAAGTGGGAGATACTACAGGATACATTAGGAAGTGACCATCTGGTACTAAAATATCATTGGATTCCACTATGGGCCAGAAGACTATCCCAGCAAAGAGGCGCTGGAATTGTAACAAAGCCAATTGGATCCAATATCAAGAAAGAATCGACTCGCGAATGGCGCATTCATACTCAGATACAAATGACCCACAACAACGATACAATGACCTGGAAGCCATTATAAGTAAATCTGCAGAAGAAAGCATCCCAGAATATAAATAAGTGAAAGAAGTAAGATCATCAGAAAACCCTGGTGGACTACCGAATGCTCCAGAGCAATTGCAAGACGACGCCTGGCTACAAAAATGTACAGAAAAGATCCAACTATCCAGAACTTCATGTTACTCAGACAGACAACAGCAGAAGCCAGAAATACGATCAGGAAAACGAAGAGACAAGGATGGAGAGATTTCTGCTCTACAATCAAACACGGCATTTCGTCGCAAGAAATGTGGGCGAAAATGAGATGGTTTAACGGAAAGCGGCCTTCACCTAACAACTTATACTCCGATGATAGTCTCGCTGAACAATTCATAGAACTGACTGCACCGGCATACGTACCGACAGATTTAGAACGAAACGCAGTTCATGAGACCAATGAAAACAGCAACAGAATGGAAGACCCATTCTTCAGCATGAACGAACTCGAAAGTGCCATAAAGAAGAAGGATACGGCTCCAGGAGACGATAGGATAACATACTCCATGATCAACAACCTTCCGCCAATAGCCAAGCAAAAAATCTTAAATATCTTCAACGACATGATAAACACATCATACGTCCCTGAGCAGTGGAGAAAACATTGTAATCGTGCCCGTATTAAAGCCGAACAGGAACAAGAGCGACGCCTCCTCTTACAGACCCATATCTTTAGTGCCTTGCCTAGCTAAACTAATGTGCACGATGATCAAGAATAGGATGGAATGGCACATAGAGCACCAACGAAGGCTCGATCCTCGAACTATGGGATTCCGCAAGGGTTTCGGTACGATAGACATCGTTAGTACGCTGGTCACCGACATCCAGTTGAGCTACGGCAGAAATAATTACCATGCAGCAGAGTTCCTAGACATAAAAGATGCTTATAACAATCTCCAGATTGACATCCTACGAGAAACAATGATAGAGATAGAGCTTCCCAACAAATTGACAAACTGGTGCTGCAATTATCTCTCACGTAGAGTGAATATTATTGAAACAGCAGAAGGGAAGAGAATTATCCGACATGTCTACCAGGGCATTCCACAGGGTGACCCTATGAGTCCGACCCTCTTCAACATCTACTCGACCAAGGTACGCAATGGCTTACCAGCTATGGTGAATTTCCTTCAATACGCGGACGACTTTGTCATATATGTCTCACATCCAGATAAAGAAAAAGCCAGATCGATCCTAGAAGCGGCAATAAGAGTAATCCTGGAAAATCTGAGACAGATAGGGCTTGATCTAACAATCAAAAAATGCAAAATATGCATATTCACACATAGGCACTTCCAAGAAAATGACTTCAAAATAACTGTTAACGGACTACTTATAGATCAGGTGAAAGAGGTGAAATTCCTTGGTATATGGCTGGACGCCAAGCTCACGTGGCGCAAACATATATCAGAGCTGAGGGCGTCCTCCCTACTGCTAATAAATGTGCTAAAAGTTCTCGCTTCATTGACTTGGGGAGCTGATCCGCGGCTAGTCCGCAATATATACTTCAGCATGGTAAGAAGCAGACTCGATTATGGCGGGATGCTCTATGATAACGCTAGCAAACGCTACTAAAGAAACTGGACACCGTTCAAGCTGCTGCTATAAGGATAATTGGTGGATTTATCAAGACTACTCCGATAGAAGCGATGGAAGCGGAAACAGTAATTCCTCCCCTATACCTACGAAGGAAAAAGATAGGACTAAACTTTTGGTTAAAAGTATGCTCTAAAAAAGACCACATTCTGGTAAAGAAAATACAGATATTAGCTCACGAGATGCAAAGAAAACCACCAAACCTTCACAAGACGCCGAGACTTATAAACTACTGGCAATCAACAAACCAATGGAAGATCCACAAAAGCGAAATCAACGACCTATATTCGGAGATCGAACCATGGCAAAAAGCGGACTTATCCACTCGTGTGCATCCAACCATCACTCTAAAGATGACAGCGAAGAAATTCTGCACATCAGAAGAAGCGATTCAAAATACGATGGAAATCCTAAACACTAGATGGAATGGCTGGTCGCAGATATACACAGATGGAGCGAAGGTGGGAGAGGAGGCCTGTGCGGCCGCCTATGCGTACCCGGCGAGCAACATCGTAGAGGCATACCGCCTGCCAAACCAATTCTCAAGCTTCTCTGCCGAACTATTTGCTATCCTTAAGGCGCTACAATTCATCGGAAAATCAGATTTAAAGAAAGTGGTCATCTGTTCAGACTCCAGAAGTGCCTTGCAGACAATCATGGGAATCCCAAAAGGCAAAACTAAAAATTATCTGGCATACGAAGTAGCTAGAGAGATAAAGAAATTGACAACACAGGACGTGGATATAAGTCTTCAGTGGGTGCCAAGTCATGTGGGAATACACGGTAACGAAATGGCCGACAGGGCAGCAAAAACACAGCTAGCGGCCAATGAAAAATTGGATGTGGCCACTCCATTCACAGACTTCAGACATTGGACAGCAATCCGGATAAGACAAGAATGGGAAGAGAAATGGGAAAACAACAAAGGAACAAAAGGACTTTGGCATCGGGCAATAAGTAACAAGATCAACAAGAAACCATGGTATGAAACAAAAGAACTAAACAGGAACAAGATTACCCTAATTAACAGACTGCGCACAGGACACACCCTATTAAATGATAAAAGCACATCATGAAAATCGCGGACTCACCGAACTGCCCCAGATGTGAGACAATGGAAGATATTTATCATTACCTTCTCAGATGTGATGAATACAAAGAAGCCAGAAAAGAACTAATAAGAACGCTCCTAAAATGACAGACATAATATCCTTAATGACTACTCTTTCAGATCCAGACGCAAAAGCGATCAATTCAATACACAAGTACGTTGTAAAACCAAAAACCTAATATAAAATCACTAAAATAAAGAAACTAACAACTAAAACATAGTATCCCTACCCTCTGATCCTGGCAAGATTAGCCTAAGGCTAAATGCCAAAAAAAAAAAAAAAAAAAAAAAAAAAAAAAAAAAAAAAAAAAAAAAGAAGCCCGCCGAGGTGGACACGACCGCAACACACAGGGGCGGCGTGGACAGCCTACTCGTTAATAGCTAATCGGGTTCCGGCCCAAACCGCTTCCCCCACTCAACACAAACTGCGAACCCCGTCACGAGATACTTTAATCTTTAACTATAAGCAAACTGTTTGACGCTCTCGCGTACACCGATGAAACAGTCGATACAAGTGGATGGTATTGATTTATGTCAATTTATTTTTATATTTCTGTGCCACGTGGTTGACCAAGCAAAGTGACAGAACTGAGTGGCAATGAAAGACTTGATTCTCTACAAAAAATTAACTACTCCAACACGCAACTCAGTGGAACTTATAAAAGGAAATTACTTAATTCCAATAATTCAAACAGGCAACCTAGCGAATGATATTTCATAACAAGCTTAACTGGGCAGGACACATTGGAGAGGTGGTAGAAAAAGGTTTCAAAATTCTGCACTTGTTTGAGACAGTGATGAGGGGATGTATGAGGGAAGTAAAGGAACTGGTTTACACAACTTTGGTCAGACCATTGCTTGAATATGGTAGTGTAGTATGGGACCCATATAATGCGTATCAAATACAGGAGTTGGAGAGGGTGCAAAAAAGGGCTGCTAGATTTGTTTCTGGAAATTATCGCAGAAGGCAATCAGTAACAGATATGATAAAAGAGCTGGAATGGGATTCATTGCAAGACAGGAGGAGGATGAGGAGGGTCATGGGAGTGTACAGGGCGTATACTGGCGATGAGGCATGGAAAGATATTGGTGTAGGTATGAAAAGTAGTGCATGGAAGTGAAAAGATGACCATGACCACAAGCCGACACTCGATTTCAGGCACAAGTGTGTGGCAAGATTCACTTTTCTAGGTAAGGGTGTCAGGGATTGGAATAAGTCACCAAAGGAAATGATGAATAATTTGCCAAAAACGTTAAAAGTATTTAATATTAACGTTTGTAGGTGGGTACAGAAAGTGAGAAGATGGGTGTTTAGGGAAGTTGCCACCGGAGCGTGTGCGCCATTGCAATTTAATTAATTAAATTAAATTAAACTTCTAAGAGGAAGTGACTTAATTCCATTAAATCGCCACAAAACAATTGAGGGCTGGAATGATATGCTGGAACTCCAGCGAACAGCACAAGGGAAAGAGATTTTAGGTGGATACAAACATAAACAAAGACAATACGCTGGTTTCATAAAAAAAAAAATATGGCACAAGAAAAGCTTTGACAATAATATCGAGGTTAAGATTCAATCATAGCAGATTCGGAAACCACTCGCACGAAAATACATTTAGCCAAACTCCCTACTGTATCAGTGCGACGGGGAGTAATTTCCCGGGCGTAGAAATCGCAGGATCCCTCGATGTGGCGATTGGCTTGCTCTTTTGCAGGCATGGCCTATTAACACAAATCATAAACTAGAGTCAAGAAGCAGGAAAGGTGTGACACAGTTCCTAAAAACTACTAAGGGGGCATCCATTAATTACGTGTGCTCTCGTCAAGTGGAGGAGTGTTCGACAAAATCTCACATCAAAATTTTATTTTAGTGTTTTTCTCAGATTGCCATTTTCTAAAGAACAGAAGCGATAAAAAAAAAAAAAAAAAAAAAAAAAAGATCTCTAACACATCTCACTCACCAAATCTCACCACAGGAGAGAATCGGGGGGGGGGGGGGGTCCGAAATCGTCACCTCCCAGGAAATTGATCAAATTAAGCAATTCTAATCATTCAAAATCCTACTCAGAACCTACAGCTTACACAACATTCTGAACTACAGTCTTCTTATCATCATTTTTGGATGGTCTGGTAGCATAGTGGTTGAGGCACCTGCTTTCAGAACTTCGTCCGATCCCGGGTACAAACCCTAATGGAGCCAGGATTTTTAGGAATTATATTTGATCATACGAGTTACGACAGGATTTTTAAGAATTAATGAGTCACGCCGGGACATTCCGTGGTTCGGACTGGACGTAAAATTGTAGGAAAGGAACTGGCCGTCTTACCTCTGACAACAATGGCTTAGTACGCTTCCTTCAACAGTATTCAACCAACTTTTGGGTGTTGTACTACGTTAGTGTTACTTTAATCGACATGGCTTTTCAATTAATTTGCAATTAATTTAATCAGTTTCCATCTATCAAAATTATACATATTCATAGGAAAAATATATAAGTTTACAATTAATTATGGCGTATCTGGCTCGGACACAAATTTAATTAATTGAAAGTACTACAATCAGTAGGAAAGTCGACTTCTAGGCTGAGGCAGCAGCCACGACTTTCCTACAATTTTCAGACACGAGTATTCATTTTGTTAGTGGAAGCTGATCAGAAGTGATTGTATTACACACCGAGCTAGTGGTGGGTGAACGGTTAACGCTCTGGCCTCGCATTCGGGAGGACGCGGGTTCGAATCCCCGGTCCAGGACATCCAGATTTGGGTTTTCCACGGTTTCCCCAAATCACTCCAGGTGAATAGCGGGATGCTTCCTTGCAAAAATACGTCATGGCCGAATTCCTTCCCGTCCTTCTTGTCCCCAATCCCATCCCGCCTCTAATGACTTCGACGTCGACGAGGCTTAAAGCCTTAAGAAAAGAAAAAAAAGTTTGTATTACAGATATCTTGCTGACAGAAAAGTAAATTGATGGCAGAGGCTTTTTGTGCGAGGGAAGGTAACGTTGCATTAAAAATTCCTAGCGGACTATTTCACGCGAGGAGTGAGGTCGCCTTTGGTGTGGGGTGAAGTGCTGTGAGCGGACCGCAAGGCGACATCAAAGCGGGGGCGGCCATGTGGGGAGTTCAGCGAGTGTGAAACCGGCTCACTGCTCCACAACAGGTGTCACAGTGCTCAGAGACGGCGACCTCCTGACGGACATTCATCACCCACACAAATCCATTCCATCCAGAGTAATATAAATTTGTAACCGGAATGCGTCTCTCTATTTGTGCAGGCATTATGCAAAAACTACTTCGCAAATTTCAATAGGGTTTTCGCTGTTCAAAAGTTTGTTGTCTAGCTTTAAAATCTGCGTTATATCTTACGACTCTACACGACCGGCGACCGCATCATGATATTACAATTCATTCGTACCGACAACAGGTAGGCACTGCAGATCATACTGCATTCACGACATGTACAATTTTACAAGATCCTCGCCAAAGATCGCGCTAAAACGCAGATAAACACTTCACCTTTTAAATTCTGTTAATTTTGTTGTTTTCTTTGAGTGCATATACTTTTGTTATTTGTTTTTTCAGTTTTGTGCAATACAGCGCGATAGAGTAGACGAAAAATGATTATCAAACCAATGTATCAAAGTTTAATACAACAATAAATATAAGGAAATTCAGGCATTTAATTAACGGTAGAGGCTACAAAGATACTTCAAAACGAACGTTTATGTTGCGCTACTTGAACAAATAGGAAATGCACTTAAGGAAAGCTCCAGGATACAAAGGTAGCGGAAAAATCCCAGTACTATGAAAAATCTGTAAACAAGTTGCGTCTGTCTGTCCGTCCATTTGTCACTCAAAAAACTACCTCACCAATTTCAATGGGGGTTTTCTTACTTTGAAACCTAATTGCATGGCTTGAAATGCGTCGTATATCTTATAACAGGGGAACGGAACAAGGAATGATAATTCCTTTGTTCAGATAACAGACAGATGTGATAGATCACACTGCATCTCGTTTACGAGATATCTTGTAAAAATTACAACCCACATAAACATTTCACGCTTTGGATTCTGTAAATATTGTTTTTTCACAACGAAGTTTTGGTTGTTTATTTCTTTCATCACGTCACGTCAATCCTCACGTCATTACAAACATTTGTAGAAACATAAATGTACCTGGAAATACCTCAGTAAATTCTGTAATCAGTAACAGTTATGACAAAAGAGCTGGAATGGGATTCATTGCAAGACAGGAGGAGGGTGAAGAGGGTCATGGGAGTGTACAAGGCATGGTTCAAGGTGATGAGGCATGGACAGATATTGGTGTAAGAATTAAAACTAATTCATGGATGGGAAGAAATGGTCATGAACACAAACTGGCACTAGATTTCAGGCACAAGGGTGTGGGAAGATTCTCTTTTTTAATGAAGCGTGTTAGGGATTGGAATAAGTCACCAAGAAAAATCTACTAAAAACGTTGAAAGAATTTGAAGTTGAGATTTGTAGAGGGC
The DNA here is from genome assembly GCA_031002005.1 of Vandiemenella viatica. NCBI lineage: Eukaryota > Metazoa > Arthropoda > Insecta > Orthoptera > Morabidae > Vandiemenella > Vandiemenella viatica. Next base: position 13,093,018 of record JARYHS010011408.1, on the reverse strand, counting down.
GAATATAGGAAGGTGCAGGAAAGGAGAAAGATGGGTGTGTAAGGAAATTGCCACCGGAGCGTGCGCTCCATTGCAATTAAATTAAATTAATCTGAATTGCCTCATGTATGTTATTTACAAGGTCCACCTTGAGATCTGACCATAAAAATTATCACTGATTGCTATACAAAATAGCGACGTCACCGATTGTTTATGTCTGTTTTTATACAATGTAGCCTACACGGGTTAGCAGCCGGGTGGTGTCATAAAAATACAACGTTTTCGACATCTATCGGTGTCGACTTCATCAGGTATCTACAGTTTGACAGGTCCAGTAATTGGAATTCAATTTTGCTGCACGCATACTTTTCTCTTTACGAATCTTTATTTTAAATTACTTGAGTGTTTCTGGTAAATTTTTCATTACTTCCCGTAGACATTTAATCAATTTCCAGAGTCCCTTATCTTAAACAGAAAATTTAGTCTCCCTTATGCCTGAAAGCCAGTGCCAGCCTGTGGTCGTCGTCGACTTTTCCCTGCCATGCACTACTTCCAGTTCTTCTATGAATATGCAACTAGTATATAAAACCGAACACTCCCTGCACTCTCTTTACCCTCCTCCTCTTTGATCCCTTTCGCTCCTATCTGTAGCTAACGTGAACAAGCGTGCCCGTAGCTCACCACTATACCGTATTTACAGCTGCGTGTTTAACTGATGTGATTTCAGTGAACAAAAAGCAGCTTTAAGCTATTTTATTAGAGTTTAATTTTAAGCTTGATTTCAACAGCACGCCGTTACCTGTTGGGCACATTCGAACAAATTCCACGGGAGCTTTACACTACTGAGAGTAAGGCATACCATTAATCTTGTCAAACTTGCTCTGATTAAGTAGTATGGCTACAAATAACACAAGACATCTCGTTTAGATTGAAAATAAGGTTCTAACGTTCAATTTGTAGAAAAGCGTTAGAATAGTAGTGAGCTTATTTTATGAAGTAGAATTATTTTAAATTAATTTCTCTGGACACCTACTTTCTCTTTTCTTATTAAATTTATCTTAAATTCTTTGACTGTATTTCCCAATTTATACATTTGGTCCTGAAGAATTTAATTTTTAACTCAAAGATATTTTAATAAATTATTCAGAAATATCTTAGTAATTCATTCCAATCCCTGATTTCATCACCTGGAAAATAAAATGTTTGGAGTGTGTAACAGCCCTCATACTTGAATTTTGAATAGTATTGTACTGTATGAAGTATTTGTAGTGAGATAAAGTTTGCTTGAATATGATCTGGTATGTTTGTTTTGCAATTTCTTGTAAATCAGTGTATATAGACTTTTGTTTTATGAAAGAAAATTATTTAAAGACCATTTAATATGTTTAAGAACAGAACTGTGCAAGAGAATTTCTTAAATGTTTGTAATTCCATGTATTAATGTAAGTTACGATGTCTGCAGGACATGTTTTGTAGAGTTTAAATTAATTTCTGTAGATAATTTTGTATTTAAGTATCTCTACTTACTATTTTTGATCATTTTGAAATGATGTTAAGTGATTTTGTATTAATTCCGATTGTTTTTAATATGTTTGATTGTTTGAGTGATTGTTAATGTTCGAGAAATATCGGGCGGAAGCTTTTGAAGAATTCTCACAATTTCGATAGAGACTATATAAACAGATCGGCAGAAGGACAGAGGTAGTATCCAGTTAGTGTAGTATTCAGTTTTACAGAGAGTTTATAGTTAGTTCTCAAATTGAGATCACAGAAGTTTTATAAAGATTATCTTTGCGACTACTCAGAAGTGCATCTGTGTATTGTATCTATGCATGTGAATATCGCTGACTTCGTTTTGAGCAAATAAACAAATCTTCAACATAACCTTTTGGTGGACTTTTTAATTAATCAGTATATTAAATTAAACCACCGAAGACAGTAACAATTGATTTTTGGGAAACATGTAAAATCGAAATAAAAACGGCTGGATCGTGTGTCAAACGCCGTCCTCCCAGATTCTAGACCTGAAAATTCGCAGCCACCCACTAACCACTGTCACAGCCATCAGCACCTAGCGTTTGTCTCCCACGCCGGCCTAGGTGTGTAGTAATTGCTGTCTCGGAGAAGAAAGAACATCTAAACGTCATGTAAAAAGATTGTTTAGCTCATTTCTTATTCTGGTATTCTTACAGGTATCAGAAGGCTTCTGTATTAATTTTCTGTATATTTTATCATGATATAATTTAAAATACTTAAGAAAATAATTGTTTGGATGTTCAAAAAACTGTAAGAAAATTAGGAATTTTAATGAGAAGAGGAAATATTCCACACAAAAACATTCACCTAAGGGAGCGTGCATAAACCACGTAGCTACATTTTGGCCTCCTGTGAACCCCACTTCCCCCACGTAGCCCTACGTGGGTTTTGCCTCTACCCCCCCCCCCCACCACGTAGCACTTAGCTATTTTCCCTTTTGATTCCAGAAGACATTTTGTACTGTTTTCTCCTGTCAGACTATTGTTAATTACATACGGAAATAATTAACTAGGGGAAAAAAATATTCACTTGCTGTTGTGAGTTCTGTTCCTCATTTTAACTGTGAAAAATGTTATGAAAGAAAAGCTACGTGGCCTGGCTCAGAACTCACCCTCCGCCCTGGACCGAGCCACGTAGTTTGTGCACGGTCCCTAACGCAGGGAAAATATAAGATCCAATCAGACACTCTCTTCCAATAGACACAAGGAGGGCCGTTAGGTTTAAAGTCCCCATTCGACAGATGAATCGCCAGCAACAGTGCCGAAAGCCCTCACTCCCTGCGAACTGCGAAGTGGTTTGGGATTTGGCCCAGACTTTGATGCACAATATAATTGTTAGGAGTGTCCATAAACCAGGTGGCTCCATTTTGGCCACCTGTATAACCCCCCCCCCCCCATCCTCCCTCCCACGTTGCCCCACGTGGCTTTTTTCCGTTTTGATTCTAGAAGATATTTTGTACTGTTTTCTCTTGTTAGAATATTGTAAATTACATAGGGAGCAGGGCCGCAATTGTCTACAGAAGCTGTAGCCTAGGGGACCCGCACCACAGCACCCTAAAGGGGGCCCGCACCACAAAGAGGGGGCCCCCACCACAATCCTGGACAAGTAGTAGAGCCAAAAAAAAAAAAGGTCGCCCATTATTTGGGCCGAATTTCGAATTTATGCACCAATAGTCGGAAGCAGTCAGGGCCACTGCCGACAGGGGGTCCGCATAGTGTTGCAAACTGAAAAAAAAATGTTTTTTTCAGATTTGTGAAAAAAAACGTGAAAACAAAACCCTAGCACCCTTGTTTTTTTTCTAATTTTTTTTTTTCAGAAAAAATATATTTGATAAATTATAGTTTTATTTATGGAACTTACATTTTACATGTGTGTTTTAAGACTTACTAATCATATAATATCTTACATAATGATTCATAAAGGTAACCATATAGGTAACATAATTTTTTATTCATCCTCTATGTCGGTACCACATTCACTCGTATCAGTACTACCAACACTAGTTCGGTCGGAGTCAGAATTTTCTGTTTCTTCTTCTGTCCCCTCTAGATCCATAACTTCAGAAATAGTTACATTTTCTTTTACTGGTTGTATTGCATGCAAAAGCTTTTGAGATTGCAATTTTAAATTGTGAGCAAAGTACACACTGTGAATGAAGACTGCGCCGATAGTTCTGTATTACGGTCTTTTAAGTTTGAATTTAAATCTATTGTCATACAAAATAGGAGCTTTATTTGTTTTCAATCGTTGGTTTACGCCAACGGTTGCAAGGAAATTATTCATAATTACTGACAATGATTTAGTAGCACTATACGCTGCGCGTTTAACAAGTATACGAATGTAAGGAAAGCACAACAAGTAATAAAAAGAGGCAAAAAACTGTAGTTAAATTTCCTAATTTTTTTAAAAAGATTCGTAGGTCTACAAATAAATTTGTAGGGCCTGGCAGCACTAGTTCAAATAGCGAGTATCAATCCAAACAATGGGGAACGGGGATTCCTTCTCACGCAACCTTGCCTTTTCGGGAAGTCCCCATCGTAAAAGAAAACTTCAGTCAATGTTACCAATATTTTTGTATTTTTTTTTCTACTGAACCAGAAAAATACAGTAGATTTAAAAGTAAGATAAGTACTTAGTATAAACTCTAAAACAGTCATATTAAACGATAAATGCCTTAAAAATTTAAATTTTAGTAGTTATGAAAAAAAAAAACATGTCCCAGAAAAAAATATAGGCCTATGTTTTTTTCATGTTTTTTTTCACGTCAGAAATGTTTTTTTTTTAATTTAGGTTTTAGGGCGCGTCGACGACGGGGTCATTAGCGCCGTCAGAAAAGGAAAAAAAAACTGTTTTTTTACAATACTAGGTCCGCACCACATGTATAACCTAGGGGCCCACAGAGCCTAAATGTGGCCCAGATACGGAGATAATTAAACGAAGGAAATAAATATTCACATGCTGTTGTGTGTTTTATAACTCATTTTAACTGTGAAAAATAATATGAATGAAAAGCTACGTGGCCTAACCCTGAAACCGCCCTCCCATCCCTTAGCGCAGCGTAGCCTTCCAGCCAATCCCCCCCACCTCGACCGAGCCACGTAGTTTATGGACCATCCCTTAGGAATCGTGCTCCACCACCTATGCTACCCTGCCGGCCAAGTCCACCACCAGGACTGGAACCAGCCACCCCCGTGTCAGCGCCGGACACCATCATGGTTCCGCAGCCGACTGAGGCAGCGGGGTGGGCTGTTTACTACCTGCCCTGTGATATTTCGCAGCCGTAATTCTTAATGTGGCGCGCAGTAACGTAAGCGGCTTTAGAGCTGCGGCGAATATGATGTCAGCCATTCCGTCAGCTTGAGGACTATAAACTGCTCGCACCAGTGCGACGGTGGTGCGAGATTCTCTGGTTCCGCCACGAAGCGGGAAGCGAGCGGACATGAATCACCAGCCGGGAGGCGGCAGCACGACACGTGAGAAACGCACGTGTCCGCATCGCCGCGAGAACCTCTGAACGACGATCCTACGGTCTCGATAGGAGACCAAACATTGGCGTCACTTCGAACTCTTGTGGCACGCTCTGGCATTATTTGGGGCTTTATCCATCTCATGTGTTGTACTTATATTTCTCTGTGAAATTTGGTCTAGTACTCAAAATATTCTTCTTTTTGTGACGTCATGCCCAACTCAGCGCGCAGGGGCTAACATAGAGAAGAGGTTCACAAAGATTTCTTGCGATCCCCCCCCCCACCTCCCCCTCCGACCCTTCTTGTCATTAGAAAAGTTCTCATGCCCCCTCCCACCGAACACAAATTTACTATTATAAGGTAAAATAAAAAGCAAACATGACTTAGATTATACCGAGTGTTTCAAAATTGACCGGTATATTTGAAAAATCAATAAAAACTAAACGGGCAGTGATAGAAATACACCGTTTGTCGCAATATGCTCGGGACAACAGTAAATTTTCAGGCAGACAAACATTCGAAATTAGTTACAATTTTCAACAACAGATGGTGCTGCAGGCGATTTGAAAGATATAGAAGTAAACGCAGTCTGTGAGTTCGCCGTTCTGTAAGTCGTCTTTCTGCTGCAAGCGTGTGCTGTTCACAGATTGCAAGTTTGCTGTGAAAAAATGGTGGAAAATATCGTACTTTTGATTTTTCCAGACTGCAGCGCCATTTGTTGTTGAAAATTGTAACTAATTTCCAAAGTTTGTTTGCCTGAAAATTTACTGTTGTCCCAAGCATATTGCAACAAACGGTGTATTTCTATCGCTCCCCGTTTAATTTTTATTGGTTTTTCAGATATACAGGTCATTTTTGAAACACCCGGTATATATATATTTTCGTTTCAGCCATCTATGGACTACGACTACGCAACTTCATTTCCTCTTCTGAGTTTCCTTCCTCCGTCGCCAGTACTCTTTCATTCTCTGGCTCATTCTTGCTTTTTCTTCCTCTGAAAATTCCCTCTTTTTGCTGATTGGCTTTTCTTCAGTCAGATCCTTTACCTCCGCAATTTTTCCTCTGTATAATTTCCTGTCTTCTATGCTGGTCCCAGATCTTTTTAGATCCTGGTGGACCTCCATCACCCATGGAACTTGAGTCTTCCTGTTCTCTTGAAAGTTGAGTATTTTCTTTGCCATTCTTTCTGGTTCCATTCTCTTGTGTGTCCATAGAAAGGTAATCTCCTTTTCTTAATTGTCTTTGATACCTTTTCAAACTTGTAGTATAATTCTTGGTTCGATCTCAAACGGAAATTAAATTCGCTTCCTGTCACTTTTTTTATTACTAATAAAGTTAAAACACTTAAATTTTCGTTGATGTGCTGGAATATACTTTCTCATACTTCACCGTAAGCGTTGATTAATCCATTTCATTAGGAAGCAGCGTCATATTGTTATTTCCGTAGTTTGCTCCTTATTTACTACATTGAGTAATTACAGTGTTCTGCTGAAGCTACCCCACACCTCCCACACCCTGGACATGTCTTCACCGTTGCACACCCCCACACACCACTTTAAGGTGCATCCATAAATGACTAGAAGTGTTTTTTCCAGATTTCCGGAACAATTTCCCCCCCCCCCCCTCCCTCTCTGGTGAAATTTAGTCCGTGAGACCCCTAGAAATCACCCCTCGCAACTTTTTGAGACTTTGTATTTTAGATCTCACCCTTCCAAAGCCGCTTTCTACCCTAAAATTGACTTTCGCGTCATTTGTAGACCTTTTTATTCTTTAGCTGTTCTACGTGAGATTTCCGTTGCCCCCCCCCCCCCTGCCCCTTCGTGAGTTTTCACCGGAACCCTCCCTCGCTATTTCACTTCACGTAATTTATGGACGCGCCCTTAGGTAACCATACCATAGAGGATGTAACCCCTCCCCTCCCCACCCCCCACCCATGCGCACTCTCTCGGGAAGGTGAACTCTGGGGATTTCCCGTTGCTTTGTCCACTGTGTGTTCGTATGTGTTATTGCAGGTGTGGATGACTCTGATAATGCACGTCTTAAGTACAGAGTGCAGCTCATGCTGTATGAAATTTAATTTAATTGTAATGCAAGCCAGGCTCCGATGGCAATTTCCCTACACTCCCCTCATCCCCCTATCCTGCACCCACCTACATTTTCCCTCTACAAATTTTATCTTTAAATTCTTTCAAAGTTTTCGGTAAATTATTCATCATTTCTCTTGGTAACTCATTCCAATCCCGGACACCCTTACGTAAAAAGGAGAATCTTCCCACACCCTTGTGCCTGAAATCGAGTGCCAGCTTATGGTCATGGTCATCTTTTCCCTTCCATGCACTACTTTTCATACCTACTCCAAAATCTTCTCATGCCTCATCGCCAGTATACGCCCTGTACACTCCCATGACCCTCCTCATCCTCCTCCTGTCTTGTAATGAATCCCATTCCAGCTCCTTTATCATATCCGTCACTGATTTTATTCTGCGATAATTTCCAGAAAAAAATCTAACAGCCCTGTTTTGCACCCTCTCCAACTCCTGTATTTGATATGTAAAATGAGGGTCCCATACTACACTACCATATTCGAGCAATGGTCTGACCAAAGTTTTGTAACCCAATTCCTTTACTTCTCTCGTACATCCCCTCATCACTCTCTACAACAAGTGCAGAATTTTGAAACCTTTTCCTACCACCTGTCCTATGTGTCCTGCCCAGTTAAGCTTGTTATCAAAAGTAATTCCAAGTTATTTACGTTTCAAGTCTTCAGCAAGCAGTTCTTTCCCCACCTTATATTCATAATTAACCTTTTTATTTTTATTTGTGTATCTAATTAGCTAATAAATGAGAGATACCGACGGAGTTCCACTCCGAAGCGCTGGTGTATTGCGCTCTAAAGGTGGACAACAAGCTATTAAGCAGGTTGTGAGCCGATTTTGTTTGTTGGCAGTCTTATTTTTTATAATAAGAATAAATTAATACTTGCAGTTCTGATCACGGTAAGCCATGTAAGCCGTTTGAGGCCATATGTATTGTACGTCGCGAAATATGTTCTCCCAACTCGAACTTAGTGCTTATTACAGTTTGCAAACCGAGCGTGGTGGTGTAACGGTTAGCGTTTTGGCCTCACATTCACGAGGACCGTGGTTCGAATCCCCGTCCGGGCATCCAGATTTGGGTTTTCCATGGTTTCCCAAATCACTCCAGGCAAATGCCGGGATGCTTCCTTCAAAAGGCCATGGCCGAATTCCTTCCAATTCCTTGCCCCTTATCCTTTCCCGTCTCTAAAGACCTCGCTGTTAAGAGACGTTATGCAGTTAAAAAAATAAATAAAAAATCTGTTTGCAAATTATTCTTACACAGTTCTAGAAGCAGGTTGGTTTAATTTTAGATAGTTCGTTATTGCTGTCGGTCGCCAGGTGACGTACCGAACAAGCCCGAAACAGGAGTTGGATAAATAATTTAAAAACTCATCAAGTACTGTACCACAAACTTAAGTCCACCACACGTTTATTGCAATAGCTTAGCACATCGAACCGGTCGGCCATCACCACGTTTTGAATATTAAGACTAATCGCAACTTCGTCAACCGTAGATTCCAGAATTCTTCAAGATAAAAGGAACATAACAAACTTGTCAGCTTCTCACCAAGTAACTTTTGATGCCACAATTAATGCTCTTCGGCATTCCCGCACTGTTCAAACTTTATATAACACACGCATTGTTTCGGCTAAACACATTCAGTTCTCTTCAAGATGTTTAATACATCGTACTATTACTATATTGTCTCACGCTATGCGACGCGACCCGTCCGCTACCATAGTTAGGTTACGACTGACTTGAAACAGGAAAGATAAAATTAGAGAAATAAGGTGCCGGACTGATTCTTATATGAATTCTTTTTTCCCTCGTACCATTAGGGATTGGAATGCACAGCAAAGAGATTAGCTTCGGTGCTGAGCACCCTCTGCCGACCACAATTTTGTGAATTGCAGAGTATATATGTAGATGTATGTAGATGTATTCGTCCGCTTACACAGGTACTATTTGCCGATCGGCGGAAAGTGACTGTGACGTCACAAGGTAGTCACAACGTTTAGGATCATCAGTGTATAATAATATACTAACTTTTAAATTAATTCCTACTAGTGGAAAATTCCTAAAGGTTCAAGTATTTATAGACGCCAATAATTTTTCGTCAAAGCACACGTACATATAAAATGAGAATATTGCGTGTCCTAGTAGCGAAGATTCAGTTAATGATTTTTCGTGATGAATACATTTTCTTCTCAGCACGGTTTGAATGCTATACAAAAAATTTTAAGCCTTCTTGCGAAAGCTAAGTAAATAAATTGCAGGTTTGATGTTCGTAACTCAATGTTTAGTTGTGACATTAAATCAACGAAATTTTGAAAGATGTGGGCCTAAATTAATGTGTAATGGATTTATAAGTTGTGTGCTCTATTATCGCGAAGGAACTTCCCCCCCTCTCAAACCCCCTACTCCCTCCCCCCCGGCACCCCTTAACGCAGAGGCGCTTATTAAAGCGAAGACTCCTAAGAGCTCGGGAAACTAAAATGTTTCACTGCGCTCACGGACGACTCAATAAGCTACAAGTTGGAACCTTTTAATTAATGAGGGTTTTACGCTCGAAATAAAATTCTTTTAAAAAAGATTCTACCAGTGTTTCAAGTTACCGAAGTAAAGAGATTCTTTTGACAAGTTTTTCTGAAGCGCAGAAACCAGTTTTGGGGTAACGGGTTTCGTTTTTTTTTCTGGAAAAAATTATCAGTAATCCTATTATGGGGAATCTTTTGATGGTAAATTAGTAACTGGTTGACTTACTTAGCGTTAGTAACTTCGCTTTAGAAACAGATAATTTTAAGCAAGACATAAACAATGGCGGATAGGCTGAAGGTAATCTTTTGCTATATTGTCTATGTGCTTCAGCGTTTTCGATTTTTTTTATCACATTAAAACTTCAGATTTAAAGCTCCATTCTCCGTATAACGTTTTTTTAATATTATTTGTCTCTTATATCTTCTTTAATTCTTTGAACCTCTTTCTGCTCTAATTTTCAAATGAGTTTCTTAATCCTAATTGTTTGATTAAGGTGTATTTACGTTATCTCCCGCAAAAAAGCTCATAATCCACGTTTTGGGTACAAATTACAGAAGTTTTAGGCCAAACAGGGGAAGGTAGCTAGATTTGTTTGTGGAAATTACCGTATAATACAATTACTTACTAGGCTCTTTGTAATAGTAACTCTCCATATACAAAAATTGTTCTTAATTAAATCTTCATATTAAAGGTTACAGTTCTCTAGTAATTTCCAGTTCTCTTCGTTCTTTTTACGTTACCACTTTATTATTTATTATTCAATTCCGTCGCATCGATCAACTCCGTCATTAGTATGTCCATGATATTACACAACATGTCAGTACTAATAAAGGACTAAGCTTGCTCCTTGTGATATTGTATACGCAACGGTGACGTCACACGCCCAGCCTACGTCGGCGGGATTCAACGACCACAGATGTTACTACATAGCAGAGGTTAAGTTAAGCATCCGCGAAATAATTACTTGCCAAAACACTAAAAGGTAAATACAATGATCAGCCAGAACATTACGACGACCTACCTAATAGCCGGTATGTCCGCCTTCGGCACGGATAACAGCGGCGACGCGTCTTGGCGTGGAAGCAATGAGGCCTTGGTAGGTCGCTGGAGGGAGTTGGCACTACATCTGCACACACAAGTCACCTAATTACCGTAAATTCTGGGGAGATAGGCGATGAGCTCTGACGCCACGTTCAATCAAATCCCAGATGTGTTCGATCGGGTTCAGATCTGGTGAGTTGGGGGGGGGGGCAACACCTCAATTGCAACTCGCCACTGTGTTCCTAGAACCATTCCACCACACTCCTGGCCTTGTGACGTGGCGCATTATCTTGTTGAGAAATGCCACTGCCGTTGGGAGACATGGTCGTCATGAAGGGGTGTACGTGGTCTACAACCAGTGTACGATACTTATTGGCCGACATGGTGCCTTGCACCAGCTCCACTAGACCCATATGGATATCCACATGAATGTTCCCCAGAGCATAACTGAGACGCCGCCAACTCGTCTCCGTCCCGCAGTACAGGTGTCAAGAAGCTGTTCCCCTGGAAAATGACGAATCCGCACCCTCCCATCGGCATGATGGAGAAGGTACCGGGATTCATCAGACCATGCAACGCTCTGCCACTGCGCCAACGTCCAGTGACGATTGTCACGTGTCCATTTCAGTTCTTAGTTGCTGATGTCGTGGTGTTAACATTGACACATGTATGGGTCGTCGGCTGCGGAGGCCCATCGTTAGGAGTGTTTGGTGCACTGTGTGTTCAGATACACTTGTATTCAGTGCAGCATTAGAGACTGTTGTTAGTTGCGCTAGAGTTCGCCGCCTGTCCTGTTTAACCAGTCTGCCCAGCCTACTACGTCGGACATCAGTAATGAGGGGTGGTCGCGCAACCCCTCGCGATTGGACATGGTATTACCTCGGTTTCGCCACTTGTTGAAGACACTCACCACTTCACTACTCCACCACCCGACAAGTCGTGCAGTTTCCGAAATACTCGTGCCGAGCCTCCGGGCCATCACAATCTGCCCTCGGTCAAACTCAGATAGATCGCACGCCTTCCCCATTCTAAACACGGACAGCACGCTCACTGATACTACATGCACCGTGCGTGTGTCTGACTAGCAGTCGTTTCTCGTCAGGTGACGCTGCTATCGCCTGGATGAGTTTATATCGATAGTAAGTAGGTAGTCATAATGTTCTGGCTGATCATTAGTGTATGTGTTGCTGGGTATCGCTCTTATGTTTCTCGAATGAAAAGCTTAGCGTTGGCTCTGCGAATTTCACATTACTTATGAAGAAATCACTGGGTGGCAAGTAGATGAGTTATCAAAGATGACACGATTGTTTAGAGTTAAATGTAAATATTCATAAGCTAATTGATATGCCGAGAATATGAAAAATCATCATGGTATCCATTCAATTCACATTAATTAGTTAGGAAGGTATCGCAGGAATTAATTGGTTGTATAAATTCCTTGTTGTGGTTTACTAGCTGCGTTGTGAGGCTTTGCTAATAATATCTTTGATTTCCTCGCTCATGACGGAGAAACTGTGCCTTTCACCACTCATGTGATGTGAGTCGTATTCACTCGCGCGTGGTTCAGTACATTTTTACCGTACGGGGATGTGTGTGTCTTCCGTGAAAGCGAAAGAGCAAACAGGAGAGACTGGGTTTTAATTAAAGTAATGAACATCGCCCGGGTGGGGGTAGGAACAGCTTTCCGCGGCTGAGATGTGGCTGCCCTTGTGCGGGGCACACAGGAGCCCTTTGTGCCCTTGTAGGCCTTAATGCGGCGCTGCCGCTTTGCCACTCCCCCTCTCCCCCCCCCCCCCCTACACCCCTGGCCGGGCGGGCGGCTTTGTGAATTCGTTTGTCCTGGCTCAGGCTACCGTTTCACTCATATCGTCGTTTGTAACCTTTCTTCTTGCCGTTTGTGTCTTCCGCTACTGCACATCTGCTTTTTCGCATACGCTGACATTCAGTGGTTTAAAACACAATGACAACACTCCCCGAAAATCTGTGCTAATGGAGATACTTATTGCATAAAATGAACAAGTGTAATTTCTGTAACTGTTTTAAATTAATTTAATTATGATAAAGCATTCGCTAGAATAACAATATCCCTACACATCCATTTCTCACCGAGCGTGGTGGTATAACGGTTGACGCTCAGGCCTCGCATTCGGGAGGACGCCGATCTGAATCTCCGTCCGGGCATCCAAATTTGGGTGTTCTATGGTTTCCCAAAATCACGCTAAGCGAATACCTGGATGCTTCCTTCAAAAGGCCATGGCCGAATTCCTTCCCGTCACTTGACCCCATTCGCATCCTGACTCTAATGACCTCAACGTCGACGAGGCGTAAAACCATAAGTAAAAATAAAATAAAAGAAAATTGATTTTAAACACAATCACAACACTCCCCCAAAATCTATCGAATATCCACCTTCGCAGAGCACTATGATGGAGCAGATACTTATATCCTAAAAGCACCCGCGTATTTCCTGTACATGCTTTAAATTTACTACATTTAATTATCATGGAGCATATGCTACCGTGTTCGAGGTGAAAAAAAATTAGTATGCTACGATTTCCCGATGGCATTGTCTTGTTAGCAGAAAACGTTTAGGATATCTAGAAGATACTGAATGTCATGAACAAAATACTGAAGTAAGATTTTGGAATAAATAAATCGAAGAAAGACAAAAGTGATTAAATGTAGCATAAATGATACTAATAGTAGTAGATTGAATATAAAAATACTGCCAGATGCGATAGAAGAAGTTAGTGAATTTTGCTAGTTACGAAGTACAATCACAGCCGATGGCCGAAGCAGAAATTATGTTAAAAGCAGAATAGTGCTTTCGAAAAGAGCTTTCTCTTAGATTCAAATACTAATTTAGGACTCAGATTCAACTTTTTCAAACTTCACAGCACTTTATGTCAGCGAAGCAAGGACTTTTGGGATACAGGAAAGAAGGAAAATTGAAGAGTTTCAATTGTGGTGCTATGGAACAACGCTGAAAATAAAGTGGACCGATAAAGTACGAAATGAACGAGGTTTTTGGAAATGATGAGCGAGAAAAGAAGTTTGTGGAAGACTTACAGAAAGAAGAGACAGGCTGGTAGGTCATATTTTGAGACAATGAGGATTCGTTAATTTGTTAGTGGAGGGAACAGTCGAAGGTAAGATCTGTGAAGGAAGACAGAGGTTAGAAAAAAAGAAGCAAATAATTGAGGACATGAGCTGTAGGGGTACGTGAAAAGAAAAGGTTAGCACAAGATAGGAAAGGATGGAGGATTGCATCAAATCAGTAGGAAGACTGACGCACACACACACACACACACACACACACACACACACACACACACACACACACACACACGCACGCACGCACAAAATGCTATAATGGCAATATCCCCACACACCTATTTTCCATTTCTTGTTTATTTCTTCGCTTCCTGTGGTATTTTATTCCAATCCATGATACCCCCAGCTACGAAACAAATTTCGCCACATCCTCCTCCACCCCAGCAGGTGGTCACGATAGTATTTTTCCTTATATGAACTAGTACTAGTTTCATTCTTCTTCCAGTATATTTCAATGTATCATTACTAATATACGCCTTGTACAATCTCTTCACCCTTCTCTGATCTACATCTATACTTTGCAATTCACAAATGTTGTGGTTGCAGAGGATGCTAAGCACCAATTCTAATTTTGTGTATTCCAATCCAGAATAGCACGTGGAAAGAAAGAATACATAAAAGCATCAGTACGGCATCTTATTTCTCGAATCTTATCCCTCCTGTCATTGTGACCTAAATAGGTTGGCGGCAGAAGAATTTGACTGCACTAGTAAATTATAGATCTTCGCGTATTCTCCAATAAATTCAAAGGAAAACGACGGCGTCTGTCTGCCAAACAATCCCAGCCCAACCCACATATCAGCTCTGTGACACTTACGTAAAGACTGTAACTAGCACTCACGAATCGAGCGGCTCTCCTCTGTACTTTCTCTAACGTTTCAATCAATCGCTTGCGATACGGATCCCAAAATCCACAACAGTATTCCAAATGCGGACGCACTACTGTTTTGGAGGTTATTTCCTTTGTACGAGTATTACAACTTATCAAAATACGACCTATGAATCGTAATCTAGAATTAGCTTCGCCTACGACGGAAGTTATGTGCAAGTCCCATTTCATGTTGCCTTTTATTGTTACGCCTCGATACTTCAGGGAATCAACCGTGTCAACAACTGAATTGCTAACTTTGTACTGGTGAGCAAAGGATGTATTTTTATTATTTGCATTGCCTTGCACTTTTTGCAGTTAACTGTAAGCTGCCATTTACGGCAACATTCCGAAATAACATCCAGATCGCGCTGAATTTCTAAGCAATCGTCAGGGCACCTTACTTCTCCATAGATAAGTGCATCATCAGCAAAAAATCGCATCCTGCAATTAACGTTGTCACCGAGATCGTTTATAAAAATTAGGAAATGAAGTGGTCCTATTACACTTCCTTGAGGAACGCCCGAAGTAACATCTAGATTAGAAGAGGCTTCCCAGTCTACATCGACATATTGTGACCGACCAGTTAGAAAATTCATCTTTCCATTCATTAACCCTGATCCGATATACCCTATGCTCGCTAAAAGTCGGTTGTGTGGTACAGAATCAAAAGCTTTCTGAAAGTTCAAAAAAATTGTATTAATTGATGAACCCTTGTCCATATCGTTCATTACATAATGCAAAAATAAGACTAGTTGTATTTCACACGATCTGTTCTTCCGAAATCGGTGTTGGTACGGCATAAGTACCTCGTTTTCATCTAGAAACTTCATAATCTTAGAGCATATGACATGTTCCAGAATTCTACTACAAGTTGGTGTTAGAGATAATTCATAGGATCACTCTGATCTTACAATGAATTCCATTCCATCTGCTTTATCGTATCTGTTACCGGTTCTGTTCTGCTAACAAGTGTTTCGGCCATCATCTATTACACTTAGCCGTCTAGTTCGCCGTGTGCGGAGTATTCCATATACGAGTTGTAGCTTTGGTGAGCTCTGAAATTACTTAACCGGTAGGTATGGCTGTTCGGTGCGGCGCGGAGTGAAATATGGCGACCGGTGGATGGACGCTGCCGATTTATCGCGGCCGCTAATGGGTGTCTGTGCGTCCGCATTACGCTCGTAATTAACATGATCCATGCCGCACCCTGGATTGTGTTTGCCTTAACACAACATCCTGCCAGCAATGAGAGCGCGTCACCGGGCCCACATAAACAGAAGTTTAATGTGTTGACGGAACGACCGGTCACGTGGGAGAGGGAAAAGTGGGTCGAATAGAGGCGATGAATACTACGGTGATAATTAAATCAGGTATATAGATTATTTCATTAAAAGTAAATACCAGTAGCTGTCCCGTGTCAAAGTTTCTTGAATCATAAACCGATCAGCCAAAACGTGATCACCACATACTTACTAGCATAGTGGCCCACCTTTCGAAGGCGATACAACAGCGATTTGGCTTATCATAGATTCTACAAATCCTTGGTAGGATTCCAGAGGTATCTAACACCAGATTTCTACGCACAGGTCACGAAATTACCTTAAATTACGGGCCAGTGGTTTGTGGGCGTGGTAGCTGGGAACGAGCATCTCGGAAACGGCGAGGCACGTCGGATGTTCTTGCGCTACTGTAGTGACCATCTATGGGAAGTGTTTGAAGGAACCGAGCGTAGTGGTGTAACGGATAGCGTTCTGGCCTCGCATTCGGAAGGACGGAGGTTCGAATCCCCGTCCGGGCATCGAGATTTGGGTTTTCCATGGTTTCCCAAATCACTCCAGGCAAATGCCGGGATGCTTCCTTAAAAAGGCCATGGCCGAATTCCTTCACATTCCTTGCTCCCTTCCTTTCGCGTCTCTAAAAACCTCGTTGTTGAGAGACGTAAAGCAGTTGAAAAAAAATGTTTGAAGGACGGTGAAACCACGAGTAGGCGACAATGCTGGTGGACACCCACGCCACATCACAGAACGTGGATGTCGGAGGCTTGCCCGCTCTGTAAAGCAGGATTGGGTGTTGATCTGTGGCAGAATCGCAACTCTTGTGCTCTGAAACACTTCTGAATGTAACCAGAATTGTAGTCTTCCGTCAGATCTGCCACAGATCACCCCCTATCCTGCTTTACAGAGCGGGCAAGGCGTCCGACATCCACGATCTGTGATGTGGGGTGGGTGTCCCACCACATTGTCGCCTACTCCAGGTTTCACAGCGCTTCAAACACTTTTCCATAGATGCTCACTACAGTAGCACGCGAACAGCCGACCAGCCTCGCAGTTTCCGAGATGCTCGTTCCCAGCATCCACACATACAAACTGCTGGCCCGTAAATAAGGGAATTTTGTGACCTGTGTGTAGAAATCTTATGCCAGATACCTCTGGAAGACTTCCAAGGAATTGTAGAATCCATGACACGCCGAGTCGCTGCTGTATTGCATTCGAAAGGTGGACCAATATGCTAGTAAGTAGGTGGTTATAATGTTTGTTTATTTGTCAACTGAAATAGATATGTGGCAAAAACTTGTAATGTGTTTCGAAACAATAAGCAATGATGAAATGTTTGCCTAGCAGGAAAAAAAAAATCAGAAAAGCTCCCTACACCAGAAAGCACACTCGTCGGTGGTATGTCTTTCTTCTATCTAGTGGTAGTGCGATCACTCTTTACCGACGCCATCCGGTCCCAACAGCTTGGCTCTTTGTAGCAGCAAATGTTTATTTGTCAACTGAAATATCTACGAAAGAATGTAGGCTTTCTCGGTGAATCAGTTGCACAAAATCTTCTCGAGCTTTGCACCGGGATAGCGCGTCAGTAGAAGTACGAGGTGACTCGCCGGAAGATGGAGCCAGAGGAAGGCTCCGAAACGTCGCCTCGTACTTCTACTGACCCGCTATCCCGGTGGAAAGCTCGAGAAGATTTTATTGAACTGTAATATCTGGTTGTAAGGCGTCGACGACTCGTTAAGTAATGCTGGTATTTAGTTGTAAGGCGATGTCACCTCGGTGACGTAGGCGAAGGAGTAGCATGACTCTGATACAGGGCTGTAACGGAAATCATCTTTGAGGTTGCTGATGCGGATGTTCAATGCTTGAAATCCACGAATGGGGATGTTTTGCGGAAGCGGAAGTGGAAAAATAAATTAATAATTATCTACCTTTATCCATAATAAACTTAAAATCAAAATAAGTATATTTTTTATGTCAAATTCTAAATTTTTTCATACGTAACGTCTATTTCCACACAATACTGCCACATTGATTTATTTTTTCTCATCTTTCAACAACAAAATACGTGGGATGATTTCACAAGTGAATTAATTTATTTACATCGTTGAAGGAGAAAGTTCTTCTAAACTAGATGTTACATCGGGGGTACCTCAAGGAAGTTTAATAGGACCACTTCTTTTCTTAATTTTTATAAACGATCTCGGAGACAAAGTGAAAAGCCTTTTTAAATTGTATGCCTGATGATACGGTTATTTATAGGGAAGTAAGGAATTTGGCCGATTGCTTAGAATTCAGCGTGATCTAGATATTATTTTGGTACTGGTGCGCTGAGTGGAAACTTACGCTAAATAGTAAAAAGTGAAAGACAATGAGCATAACTAACAAAAAGAATCCAATTGTTCAGAAATACGAGTTAAACAATTCAGTTTTTGATATGGTAGATTCTATGAAATATTTGGGAGTAACAGTACAAAGGAACATGAAATGGGAATTACGCATTAATTCGCTAGTAGGTAGAGCTATTTCTAGGCTGCGATTCATAGGTAGAATCTTGAAAAATTGTAATGATCAAACAAAGGAGATAGCGTACAAATCTCTTGTGCGTCCACATTTGAACTATTGTTGTGCCATCTTGGGATCCGTTTCTTAAGGGGTTGATTGACTGTATAGAGAAAGTACAGAGAAGAGCCGCTAGATTCGTGACCGCTTGCTACAGTCCGTATGAAAGCGTCACAGAACTGATTAGTAGACTAGGCTGGGAGTCTCTGGTAGATAGACGACGCACGTTTCGTTTAAACTTATTGGTAAACATGCGTACTCCCACTTTCACTCACGAGTGTAGTGAAATACTTCTTCCACCAACCTATTTGAGCCGGAATGACAGGAAAGATGAGATTAGAGAAATAAGGTGCGGGACTGATTCTTATATGAATTCTTTTTTCCCTCGTACCATTAGGGATTGGAATGCACAAGCTAAAGAGATTAGCTATGGTGCTGAGCACCCTCTGTCCACCCACAGGTTTGTGAATTGCAGAGTATATATGTAGATGTAGATGAGATGTAGACATAACTGCTCGCGTGTCTAAAGCTGCGTACCCACGACGTCTCGTAACGGAGGCCTCGCGGGACGGGACGGATAGCCTACAACACGCCATGGGAACAGGGCCGCCTCTGCTAGTAGAGACGAGACGCAGCTACCCACTCTGTGTCGGTAAACATCACAGGCGTGTGTAGCGGTGCGCTGTTGCCATCCGTTTGCAGCAGAGGTGCGCATCCCTTCTGTTGCTATAAAGTGCTCATTTCCAAACGACACTAGGCAACGTGGTGGGGAATTGGCGGCGAGGTAAGCGAGGGCTAATCTGCGGCGCGCGCTCATTCCTACACTTCGGCGTGCGCCGTGCGGCCTTCGTTACAAGACGTCGTGGGAAAGCAGCTTAAGAAATATTCTTTGTCATATGAACTTTGCTGAATTCGCGGCTCGACTAATTCAAGCGTCAAGTACGAGGCCACGCCAGCGCACATCTCCGCGCCCGCCACCCGCCGTTCCACCGCTCTAGCGGCTCATTCACAGTACAACTTGTAGGACCTACGTTGATCCGATTTTCGATAGAATGAACTTTCGATAGGCAGTGAAAAGGGTTACAGGACTAGACGTAGGACGTGTTGGATATTGTTAGACTCTCACACAACCAACGCGGGTCCTTGTTGTCCAATAAGTTATGGTATTTGATCCTGATTGGAGGAATCATCCTGCCAGTGTGCGATAAGGATACATGGTGTGCCGCGAGAAAGTACGAGTTGACTGGTTGGAACATTCTGTTGGATCCCTTTTACTAGCGTCAATGGGTGAGCGCATCCTATGGTAGTTCTACACGGATGTCCTATAAGCTGGACCGTGAATAGGCCGCTTTACTTTGCATTCATGTGTAAACTTGTAAATTCGTCACTTAGGTAGTAACACCGTTTAGTCCATTGTTATTTTTATTGCAAGATCGTCAGAAATAAAAACAACCACGTTGTTGTTAGCTAAGCGACGATTGGCTGAATCTCGTTTAAAGAGATAGGAATAATATCTATTTCAATTCATAGAAAAAATATCCGCTATACATCCGCAATAAATATTACGGATGCGGATACGATAGCGGATGTATGATTTGATGCGTAAGTTCCTCACTTGCGGATGCGGAGCTCCGTTCCATCCCTACTCTGAATTGTCCCTTACCCGTGATCTTGATTGTTCATAATTTTGCTATTTGCAAGTTGAATTTCAAAAATATTGTTTCTTAAATAATGCTGTTACCAAACGTAATCTTTATAATGATACCACCATTTTTAGAGGTAAATACGTCAACTCAGTAGTAAGTTGTCACTATTTCACTCAGTCGCAGCTGTTGGTCATTTGGTGCTGACAGTCAGCTCTTTGACCTTCGTCCTCCGTCGAGGAATTCACAGCCACGCTCCGTCTCTTTCGGTCGCCATCCATTCTCGCCAAAAAGGGCAGCCAACTTCGGAGCTGCGAAAAAGTTGCGAGCGAATCGACTGGCGCGCCCCCTACAGCCCCTTGCGCGGCCCTCCCTTATTTATGACCGTTTTCTCAACATAAATACGAAACCACTTAGGGCGATTGAGCCGCGCGATCGGGGTGTAAGTTCGCACAGACGACATGGCGATCGGCGACCCAGGACTAACAAATCAGCCTGGATGTAATGTACTGATGTGTAAGATAATTATACAAACACTTTGGAACATCCGAGCGTTATTGGGTGAACGGTAACGCTATGGCCTCGCATTCGAGAGAACGGAGGTCCAATCCCCGTCCGACCATTCGCATTTCTGTTTTACATGGTTTAGCGAAATTATTACAGGTTGAAGCTGGCATCGTCTCTCCGAAAGGCCATGTCCGAATTCCTAACCATTCGCTGCCCCCACTCGTCTTCAACCTCTAATGACCTGGACGTCGACGACTAGCAAATCCCGAAGCCATACCTCATAAAAAAACAAATATACTTCGCACGGAAATTGTATGTTGATAAATAACTCGTCAACTACTTTTTCTTGCTGTTCAGTCCTGACGTGGAAGCCACAGTAAGCTTTTGGTTGCTTGAAATAACTCTTCCGAAGAATCACTTTACACATAGGTTTATTTTTTCCACGACCTCCATAATAAAACTACACACTAACTTGCAACTCAAGTGCTCAACTAACTAACTCGTCTCTGCTGTTTATATATAAAGACGCTACAGAATGATCCAGAATAATTCAAAGAGTTCTGATCGACCTTTCTCGAATACTAACAGTACTTTAACATTTGCATCAATACAAACATAATTACAAATTGTACAAAATCACACACAATCACTGGAAAACATCTTGAAAGGAAAGTTAACACTGTTTACATTCATTTACACACAAAATTATCCAAATGAACCAGTCGAAACCGTCGCAAATCCTCCACCACACATCACAGCTGACGTCAACACTTACAATTACAAGCTTTTAATTATTCATTCATACATAATACTGTCTTCGAACATGTTACATAGCATTTATACGGTTTCACTCCATAAAACAATTTTTATTTACGTGATAAATATACACAAATTCACAATTAGTCACAAAAAGTAAACAAATCCGTAATTAATCAACCACCATCTTGCTAAACATAATTCTTCAAATAACATTTCATACAAGGGCTGTGTCTCAAGACTGTTATAGTTCGCCTCTGCTTATTTCAAGGAGAATGTTCTTCTAAACTGGATATATCACTTGATTTGATCCTGTGGTACATCCAAGAAATTATAGGGAAAAGTTCATATATACTTGCGAATTAAATGAATTTTCTCATGAATTCCTTGAACACCCCGAGTGTCGTCAGAAACAGGGAAAAGAGAAATCTTTTAGTTTAAGTTATTAAGTCTAGGACTCACAAACGACTTTTTAAAATCCTACGTTTGGAGCACAGCAGTAACCTAACATGTAAATGCTAGTAATTAAGGATTTGGTAGAATATTCAACTGCAACATAAAAAAAAAAGTCTGATAAAAGTGCTACACTTGTAAGCAGGTCTGTGAAAATGCTAAAAGCGCGTAAAGTGAAGATTATCTCCGTAACTCCGAGGATGATGCCCCGCAACATGAGGTCGAAACGCGTCTGGGAAATTAAAAACATTCACCACAGGAATTGACTGTAGACATGTTAATTATAAAATTTATTGTTCAGCAACATCGCAAAATGACCTTCAACCGGATTATTTTTTTTAGGTAATTCCTTTTTTCCACAAACTTTTTGTCTCTCATCTTTTTTTTTTTGGCAAAGATATCTTAAATTTACAAGTATTTTCCGGTATCTTTTTACATATGTTTATGTAACAGAAAATATATCTAATGGTTAACGATGATTGGTTGCGTCCGTCTTGTACCACCGATTCCATTCTCGGTGATTTCGCAATAAGCTTCTAAGATATTAATCGCTTGTGCCTCGACATTCCGCAAGAAATGATCTGCTCGCAAGGTACCTAAGAGAAAGCTTATTAAGGGCTCAAGAAAATTAATATAGGGCTCCGTCCCAAAGGCTGGCGGGAATTTCTGTTCCGCTACTTGAGAAGAGAGTTGAATTGAACAATGTAGTAGATCCAGCGCACGCTTAGAGATGTGGAGCGAAAGCAGAGAGGTTAAGTCTCTCAACGACTTGCATGTTAGAATCAGGCTACGTTGACGATAGAGTGGTGTATTATTGTTACAACGACGGGAAGAGTAAGAACGTGCAAGCGAAGTTAGATTGGATTGAGCTGCCTCAGAAACATTCGTCTTCATGTGTTTGGCAGTCTTCTACTGTCATAGATAGATTGTGAGGTGTTACAATTTATTTTATTACATTTTCTATTTGCAAGTGTTTATACAACTTTACGAAAGTGTGCATCAACTTACAAACCCAATAACTAAATACATAAATGGTGGACATAATTACCCCATACTTCGATGTTCAACAGTTGTCTTCTCCATTAACACTTGTTTCTACTGTAGTGGCAGAAGCAAAAACTGAATACATACTGTAATACCGTGTGTTCGTCTCAACTACTGCTTTCTGAGATTAGTTTTATATCAGGAAAGGATATTAGCACTAATACTAGTAATGTGAGAGTATCTTAGAAATAAAAGTCCAGGCTGGGCTTAACAATACTAATAAAAGATGAGCTTGATCATCGTGTCTGTCACGCTGCAACGTCACGCCCCCGACCTTAAAGTTGAAATTTGCAGAAGGCAAAGTAGGTGGGTATAGGGGAGGAGGAAAACTGGTGTGTAGGAAAACTGCCACCGGAGCATGCGGTCCATCGCAATTTAATTAACCAAACAAAAAAAATCTGACGAGCTAACAATGGCCAGAGATGTATATATCGCTATTGTAGCAAGCTAAGAATGTAGGATAGCTATTTATTTTTCTGTAATAGTGCTACAGAAGAATGCTGAAAATTAGGTGGACAGACAAAGTAAGAAATGAACGAGTTTTCGAAATGATTGGTGAGAAAAGAAGTTTATGGAACAAGCTTACAGAAAGAAGAGACAGGCTGGTAGGTCATATTTTGAGACATGCTGGATTGGTTAATTTGTTAGTGGAGGGAACAGTCGAAGGTAAGAACTGTAGAGGAAGACAGTGATTAGAATATATGAAACAGATAATTGAGGACGTGGGTTGTATGGGATATGTAGAAATGAAGAGGTTAGCACAGGATAGGAAGGGATGGAGGATTGCATCAAACCAGTCGAAAGACTGACGACAGTAAAAAAAAAAAAAAAATATAAAAAAAAAGTTCAATATGCTTATAAAATATAAACAAACATAAAGGCAAGTACTCACTTCGTCATTTCATATCCAAAGGTCTTAGTTACTTTTTCTTCATCAATAATGATTAGTGCAATATGTATAATATTACTAGAAAATAAATTGTATTTAGCTATGCAGCTGCGAAGAAATAAACTGCCAAAACAAAGCGTAGAATTTGCCACTTCAGGCGGGCTTAGAAGTTAATTATTTTGCTTAGATGTAGATTTTTTCGGTATACTCTGTGTCCACAGATGTCGCTGTAGTAGTAAGCTAAGAAATATGGACAAAATTACTAAATGGGAGTTTATGAGCGACATTTAATTACATTTTTTTGTAATTTTAATTTTTACTTGTAGCTTTAGCGCCTCGTCGACGGTCGAGGTCATTAGAGAAGGGATGGGAGTGGGTTCAAGGAACGGGAAGGAATTCAGGCCATGGCCATTCGCCTGAATATTTAATTACAATTTTGTCAAGTTAAAACTGTATTGAAATGAATTGCCAGAACACTGCGGTGCAATCCGTCATTTTTGATGGATTTAGAAGCTATTTGATTATAATATTACTGAGGAAAACACGATGCGTTACATGCACTCACTGTTGAAGATTGTTTCAATCAAATACTTAACTATTTCTTAAGCGAACTTGTGTTTACGGAATGCCACATAACTTGGAGAGCCTTTCCGGGTACTTGCGCTCTACCGCAATTAAATTAAATTAAATGCCTGTTATGATTCTTACGTCCGGGGACCTACTTTTCTATGCTGAAAATGTCTGATCTAATTTTTTTTACTGCAGGCAGTTAAGCAGTACCCTTGCTTTTATATATATATATCTGTTGCTGTAATAAGGGAGGTTTATGTTATGGTATATGAAGCAGATAATTGAGGACGTGGGCTGTAAGGGATATGTAGAAATGAAGAGGTTAGCACAGGATAGGAAGGGATGGAGGATTGCATCAAACCAGTCGAAAGACTGACGACAGCAAAAAAAAAAGTTATGGTTATATTTTAGTAACGGTTTGATATATTTTAGCTTTAAATTAAAATTTAAAACAAACCATTAAGAAAGGTGAGCTAGCAGACTAAGCAGGTGGCTAAGTCCCCTGAGGAAGACCTAAGGCCAAGTCGAAACGTACCGAAGAACAAGGAGGAGCATTTAGACGCATCGTGAAACCCTTGAAGCTATTTATACTAGTATGACGACTACGAAAACGGCAAATCTTTTATATAAGTCCACTCATACTTCTCAAATATGTTGTTGATTGTATCCCTTTTCCACTTATAACTCGAGCTTACCTTTCGCTCTTCACCAGGTATTACCTTTCATTAAATGGTCAACAGCCATTACAATTGCCCTGCTTGTTCTCTCTCTTTGTGTACCGTGATCCAACCCCTTATTAGCATATTGCGAAGTAGGCAAGCAAATTGTGGAGGAGCTGGAAGAAATGCAGGTTAGCAGCTCTATGTTAAATTACTTATCGTCTCTACTGTTACCACAAATACTAAATGTCATTCGGGCCTTGGCCAAATTTATATTTAATTAAATCTTTCGCTACTGTTGTTGTTGCTGCTGTTTATATGTTACGGTTTATTTGTTTTTACGTATTTTCTGACTATTTTCGTTAATGGTCTATGTTCACGTTGGATTAACGTGAGTTAGTAGGTTATTTAAAGTGGACATCAGACAAAACATGTTACCGTATCGAGTATTCTGGCAATTCATTTCTTCGGGGTTGCTCAAATATTTAATAATCTGGAATCACTATTAAGTTCAGAGGCCGGTACCGACACTATGAGAAAAGATTACATTATGAATGTTTGCCCAGCCTCAGTAAAAATACAACGGGATGCTTTCCAAGCGAACAGAAACTCTTCGAATTTTCCAGAGTGAACTTTTATGGTCAAACACAAGTTTTTATTTTTAGCAAGTTTCAGTCTACGACCTTTGAAACAATTGTACTATAACGCAATAGTCCCAGTTCGTTTTCAATTTGTCTATAAATAGTTCCGATTTATTCAAGCTCAAGATATTTTATTCACAATAAGTGTTCAAGTTCGTGTTAGGTCAGATCAGGTCATCCTGTCATAATATTTGAACCTAGAAACTAAAACTGTAACTATTCTAGACTCGTGACGATACGCAAAACTGTCACGGGCTTAAGCTAGTTATAAATTAACTAGCTTCTAATGGCGTAAAAATTCACGGTTTGAAAGCAGAGTTCTACCAATTCATTTTCTCGTATATGGTCAACTCAATAGAACTGTTATTGAACGACGCTCATAATATTCATTTATAACAATGTAATGTCGTAGCCAATTCGACTCCACGTTCCACAATCCTCTTCATAGTTATTATTTAGATTTGCTCGTACGTAGCTTTCTTAATGGTTGGTTTGAAATTTCAATTTAAAGCTACAATATATATCAAACCATTACACAATCATAAGTGCGCAATCTTCCTTCTTAGAATACTCCAGTGTAACAGCAACAGCTATCTACACAGAGTGTACAAAACGATCATCTTAATAACTACAGCGCACATTTAAACAAAAACTCGGGAGGACGCCGGTTCGAATCCCCGTCCGGGCATCGAGATTTGGGTTTTCCATGGTTTCCCAAATCACTCCAGGCAAATTCCGGGATGCTTCCTTCAAAAGTTCATGGCCGAATTCCTTCCCATTCCTTCCCCCCATCCTTTCCCGTCAGACCTCGCTGTTAAGAGACTTTAATCAGTTAAAAAAAAAAAAAACACTTTTACTTGGGTTGAAATTATAATTTAAAGGCAAATCGTATTGAACGAGTACACAAACATCAACTATATACATGCAATATAGTCTTCACGGGTGTACCGCCGGATAGTGTTGTGGAAACACAATATTTCGACGGCTGGCTCTACCGTCTTCTTTAGGTGATGAGACATGTGTAATGGTCGGCTGACCCACAGGTACTGAGATGGTTCGGGTGCCGCTCTTCCTTATATACAAGTCCGCGTGGCTTCGGCGATGGCTTACTATGAGCCAGGCCCGCAACCAACTGGCGGTTGGCTGCCCGTGGGCGTGGCTAAGGTTCTTGTTCCAGCCCGAGCTAATATGAAGCCCTCTACGGCGGCAGCTGGACGGAAGTACAACGTTCTCTGCGGATATTTGCCAAGGCAGGTTTCCATGCCTCACTGAGACATAGACCACTGTCTCTGTTAAATGTGTCGGCCAGTCGAATTTCGATGGCTTCTTTGATGACAGATTCCCAAAAATGTGATGTTCTAGCCAATATCCTAACGTTATTGAACTCTACTTTGTGGCCATGGTCGTACACGTGCTCGGCGATCGCTGATTTGCTATACTGTCCCAAGCGGAGATGGCGTTTATGTTCATCACACCGGTTTTCTATGGTGCGGATCGTTTGACCGATGTAGGTCTTTCCACACTCGCACGGTATGCTATAAATCCCCGGAACTCTTAGGCCAAGATCATCCTTGACTGAACGGAGGTAGTCCCGTATTTTAGCTGGTGGTCGGTAGAAAGATTTTATACCATGTCGTGCGAGGATTCTGCCGATTTTCCCCGAGGTGTTTCCGGCGAAAGGCAGAAAGGCGGTGGCCTTGGGCGTTTCTTCCTGTTGGACTGGAATTTTCCCTGGCTTACGTTCAATTGCCCTTTCTATCTGCCTCTCGGAGTAACCGTTCCGCCTGAAGACAGTTCTCAGGTGTTCCAGTTCTTGTGGCAGGCTGTCTTTGTCAGCAATCGCTCTAGCCCTGTGCACAAGAGTATTTAAAACAGTGTTGCGCTGCACAGGATGGTGGAAACTCGTGGCGCCCAGATACTGGTCTGTGTGGGTAGATTTTCTGTATACACTATGCCCCAGCGTTCCATCCGGTTTTGTTTTAATTAGGATGTCGAGGAAAGGTAGGCAACCGTCCTTTTCCATTTCCATAGTGAACTTTATGCTAGGATGGATTCCGTTCAGATATTCTAGAAACTCATGTAAAGTCTTGATTCCATGGGGCCACACCACAAATGTATCATCTACATATCTGTAGAAACATGTAGGTTTGAGAACTGCTCCCTGCAGGGCTTTCTCTTCGAAATGCTCCATGTATAAGTCGGCGATTACAGGAGAAAGTGGAGATCCCATGGCAACCCCGTCCACCTGTTCATAGTATTTCCCTAAGTATGTGAAATACGTGGACGTCAGTACATGTTTGAAAAGGTCCACAATGGCTGGCTCAAACTGGTGGCGTATCAGCTCCAGCGTATCCTTCAATGGGACGCGGGTGAATAATGAAACGACGTCGAAGCTCACCATTATATCTGAATCCTTCAGTTCCATGGTCTTGATAATCTTGACAAATTCCGTGGAATTTTTGACATGGTGTTCGCAATGGCCGACTGATGGACTTAGAAGACGGGTCAGGTATTTAGCCAGCGGGTAGGTTGGAGCTCCGATGTTGCTGACGATTGGTCTTAGCGGTACGCTTTCTTTGTGTATCTTCGGCAGACCGTATAGCCGAGGTGGTCTGGCAGCACGAGGTCTGAGCTTCTTATTTATCTCTTCAGAGAATTCGGCCTTCTTCAATAAAGCCGTAGTCTTCCTCTCAATCCTGCTGGTAGGATCGTTGTCCAAACACCGATAAGAAGGGTCGTCAAGGATGTTCCTCATCTTCTGCTCGTACTGTTCTGCCGCAAGTAATACTGTAGCATTTCCCTTGTCCGCCGATAAAACAACAACCTCATTGTTCTGACGCAAGACACGAAGTGCTTCACGTTCCTCCCTGGTAATGTTGGTTTTTGGGGGTTTAGCTTT
This sequence comes from Vandiemenella viatica, assembly GCA_031002005.1. Lineage (NCBI taxonomy): Eukaryota > Metazoa > Arthropoda > Insecta > Orthoptera > Morabidae > Vandiemenella > Vandiemenella viatica. The sequence continues at coordinate 13,064,499 of JARYHS010011408.1, read as the reverse complement.
ATCCAAGACCCGGCAAGTCTCCCTGCGGATCTCTTCCGCTGTCTCCCCTGGTAGGGCGCGAACAGCCTGTTCGACAGAGGTGATAATGTCAAGTGTTGGCACACATCTTGGCGCCGGAGCGAAGTTGAGGCCTTTGGACAAGACAGAAACGGTGGCGTCGTCAAGTTGCATCCCGCTCAGATTCACCACTGTGCGACACACTTCGGGACATTCCCTGGGGCGCTGAGTTCCCGCCAGCCGGTTGTATTTACATTTTGCCAGACAAGTTTAAGTGGCAATCCAACAAAGAAATTGCATTACGATCAAGCTCACACCGGATGTAACGGATGCGTTCCTTAAGAAGCGCAAGACTCGCCCGTCAGAGTATTCTTCCGGCTTTGGCGCTGTTGATGTGATGGCTGATGGTCGCAAAACGTGGTACGATTTCACTGGCCCGGCATCTCAGGAGAGAAATGTCATCTGATTCGTGGGATTGGGTAGATGCTGCTACATCCGCTCAAGAAAATCTGGAGCGGGAGCGAACAACAGCTAGACATTTGTCTAAATACAACCGGCTGGCGGGAACTCAGCGCCCCAGGGAATGTCCCGAAGTGTGTCGCACAGTGGTGAATCTGAGCGGGATGCAACTTGACGACGCCACCGTTTCTGTCTTGTCCAAAGGCCTCAACTTCGCTCCGGCGCCAAGATGTGTGCCAACACTTGACATTATCACCTCTGTCGAACAGGCTGTTCGCGCCCTACCAGGGGAGACAGCGGAAGAGATCCGCAGGGAGACTTGCCGGGTCTTGGATAAAGCTAAACCCCCAAAGACCAACATTACCAGGGAGGAACGTGAAGCACTTCGTGTCTTGCGTCAGAACAATGAGGTTGTTGTTTTATCGGCGGACAAGGGAAATGCTACAGTATTACTTGCGGCAGAACAGTACGAGCAGAAGATGAGGAACATCCTTGACGACCCTTCTTATCGGTGTTTGGACAACGATCCTACCAGCAGGATTGAGAGGAAGACTACGGCTTTATTGAAGAAGGCCGAATTCTCTGAAGAGATAAATAAGAAGCTCAGACCTCGTGCTGCCAGACCACCTCGGCTATACGGTCTGCCGAAGATACACAAAGAAAGCGTACCGCTAAGACCAATCGTCAGCAACATCGGAGCTCCAACCTACCCGCTGGCTAAATACCTGACCCGTCTTCTAAGTCCATCAGTCGGCCATTGCGAACACCATGTCAAAAATTCCACGGAATTTGTCAAGATTATCAAGACCATGGAACTGAAGGATTCAGATATAATGGTGAGCTTCGACGTCGTTTCATTATTCACCCGCGTCCCATTGAAGGATACGCTGGAGCTGATACGCCACCAGTTTGAGCCAGCCATTGTGGACCTTTTCAAACATGTACTGACGTCCACGTATTTCACATACTTAGGGAAATACTATGAACAGGTGGACGGGGTTGCCATGGGATCTCCACTTTCTCCTGTAATCGCCGACTTATACATGGAGCATTTCGAAGAGAAAGCCCTGCAGGGAGCAGTTCTCAAACCTACATGTTTCTACAGATATGTAGATGATACATTTGTGGTGTGGCCCCATGGAATCAAGACTTTACATGAGTTTCTAGAATATCTGAACGGAATCCATCCTAGCATAAAGTTCACTATGGAAATGGAAAAGGACGGTTGCCTACCTTTCCTCGACATCCTAATTAAAACAAAACCGGATGGAACGCTGGGGCATAGTGTATACAGAAAATCTACCCACACAGACCAGTATCTGGGCGCCACGAGTTTCCACCATCCTGTGCAGCGCAACACTGTTTTAAATACTCTTGTGCACAGGGCTAGAGCGATTGCTGACAAAGACAGCCTGCCACAAGAACTGGAACACCTGAGAACTGTCTTCAGGCGGAACGGTTACTCCGAGAGGCAGATAGAAAGGGCAATTGAACGTAAGCCAGGGAAAATTCCAGTCCAACAGGAAGAAACGCCCAAGGCCACCGCCTTTCTGCCTTTCGCCGGAAACACCTCGGGGAAAATCGGCAGAATCCTCGCACGACATGGTATAAAATCTTTCTACCGACCACCAGCTAAAATACGGGACTACCTCCGTTCAGTCAAGGATGATCTTGGCCTAAGAGTTCCGGGGATTTATAGCATACCGTGCGAGTGTGGAAAGACCTACATCGGTCAAACGATCCGCACCATAGAAAACCGGTGTGATGAACATAAACGCCATCTCCGCTTGGGACAGTATAGCAAATCAGCGATCGCCGAGCACGTGTACGACCATGGCCACAAAGTAGAGTTCAATAACGTTAGGATATTGGCTAGAACATCACATTTTTGGGAATCTGTCATCAAAGAAGCCATCGAAATTCGACTGGCCGACACATTTAACAGAGACAGTGGTCTATGTCTCAGTGAGGCATGGAAACCTGCCTTGGCAAATATCCGCAGAGAACGTTGTACTTCCGTCCAGCTGCCGCCGTAGAGGGCTTCATATTAGCTCGGGCTGGAACAAGAACCTTAGCCACGCCCACGGGCAGCCAACCGCCAGTTGGTTGCGGGCCTGGCTCATAGTAAGCCATCGCCGAAGCCACGCGGACTTGTATATAAGGAAGAGCGGCACCCGAACCATCTCAGTACCTGTGGGTCAGCCGACCATTACACATGTCTCATCACCTGAAGAAGACGGTAGAGCCAGCCGTCGAAATATTGTGTTTCCACAACACTATCCAGCGGTACACCCGTGAAGACTATATTGCAGTCATACGCCGGGAAAGTCTTCGTTCTTACATCAACTATATAATTTCCTAAGCTCAGTCACTCACCTAGATAGCTATTGGCTGGTGCACGGTGTCACGTGTCAGCCTTCGCTCACAAATTAACAGCCACCAGAATATCATAAGAAGAAATTCGAGGTTATGTCCCCAATTTAATAGCTAAGCAACACCTACCAAATTAATTGCCATACTACATTCATTAAATTTGCTTTTAATATCATTTCATACTTAATAAAATATCGATAAATTTTACTTCTGATAAAAAGTTAATCTGCTTTTCAGTAACATGTTGACAATGAAAGAAACATAAAAAATTAAATCATTCGTGGTCTTTGCTATAACCACGAACTCCAATTGTCATTGCGGCCTACGCTAAATTTAAATTCAACTAAAACTTTCTCTAATATTCTACTTGACCAAAGTTTAAGTTTATTTTCTTTTTACGTGTTTTACTGAGCACTTTCGTTAATGTTCATTGTTCATGTTCGCTGCACGTGAGATATTAGGTTATTTTGAGTGAACATCAGAGTAAATATGTTACGGAATCGAGTATTCTGGTAAATGATTCCTTCGGTACTTGCTCAACTGTTTAATAATATGGAATGTTTATTACGTTCTCTGGTCGTTACAAACACTATGACCAATGATTATATTATGAGCGTTTTCCCACTTAAAAAAAACTTTTGAAGCAAACAGGATTTTTTTTTTTTTTTAATTTTGCAGAGAGAACTTTAATGGTCAAATACAAGTCATGTTTGTATTTCAGCAAATTCTAGTCTACGACCTTTGAAACTATTATACAATAGCGCGATCGTTCCTGTCCGAGTCTATTACCTACGTCTGTTAATACTTCTGAGTTCTTCAAGTTCAAGAGATTTCATTCACTGTAAGGGTGAAACACGGGTCAAGTTCGTATTTCATTAGATCAGGTCTAAGTGTCATAATCTTTGACCCTAAAAACTGGAACTATTCCAGATCCGTGACGATTCGCAAAAAAAAACGGTCACGGGCGTACACTAGATACTAGATATTCTTCATTCTTAACTTGCTGCAACAACAATAACTGCGGACAGGAAACAGAAATATGTGTCCGGTGATGAAAGCTGGGCAGCGTAACGCCTGACAAAGGTCACGTCCAAACTGCCTTTAGTCATTACTGGCACGTGTCCCTGGCGTGGCTAAAGGGAGCCAGCGGTCCGGGCCCTTTAAGCTACACGGGCCGTGATTGTCCGAGACGATGTCCTCCCGGTTGGCGTCCCTGTGCGTGCTCGTGTAGCCCCCGTGCAGGTCGCTAGACACGTCGCACCTGGGGCTGCATTATTCAGGGCTACAAGGGCGGGAGCACAGAACCAGGCAGTCCGCACCTGCCACAGGTAAAGCCCATCAGTCGAGGACTCCACATAACATCACTCCTACGTAACACTAATAGAGGGGGTACCAACAAAAACAGGAATTATTTTTTGAAAGCTATATATTTACAATTAAAAAACAACCTCATCCCCTCTCCATTACAAATAATACATTTGTCCCACCGGTGCTTCCACTGTTCGTAACATTTTCTGTAGTCGTCTTTAGAAACGGCTGACAGATCTTCCCCCGTTTTTTTCATGACCTCTTCAATGTTGTTCTTTCATGTCTCTTTTCATGCGTGGAAATAAGAAAAAGTCGCACGGAGTCAGGTCAGACGAGTAAGGTGCGTGAGGCAGCAGAACCACGCCATTTTTAACCAAAAACTGCCTAGCAGAAACAGCTGTGTGTGCAGGTGCATTGTCGTGGTGGAAGAACCAGTCTCCTGTCTGCCACAAATCGGGCCTTTTTTGACGAACACTGTTGGGTAATATTCTTAAAAGTTCCAAACAAAAGGTTTGATTGACGGTCTGATGTGGGGGAATAAACTCTGAATGAACTACGCCCTTGGCATAAAAAAATCGAATGAGCATTGTTTGATTTGACTTTACGACATTTTTTTGGACGGGGTTACAATACGACGTCTTCCAATGGCTTGACTGTTGCTTTGTTCCTGGGTCGTAACCACAGCACCATGACTGATCACCAGTAATGACATTTGACAGAAAATCTGGTTTAATTTTAAGCTGTTGTTTCAAAGCACGACATGTTTCAACTTGACGTTCTTTCTGATTGTCAGTCAGAGCCCGAGGAACAAATTTGGCAGCAACCATTATCATTTCCAAATCTTCGGTTAAAATTCGCTGAACCGAGCTCCAAGATAACCCACCAATCTCTGACAGTTGATCAATTGTCTCTCGACGGTCTGAGAGCACAAGCTCTCGATTTTTTTCATCATTTTCGTCGATTCGGGCAGCTGATGGACGTCCAGAACGAGGTTTTTCATTAATCGACATGTCGCCATTTTTAAACCATGCGAACCACTCTTACACTTGAGTTTTTTCCCATCTTTGTAAGCTGTTTACAACAGTAAAACAGTTTCAGATGCATTTTTACTGAGTAGAAAACAAAATTTTACAGTTGCAAGTTATTGACTTAAACATTCCATCATCAAAAACAAAACAATAAAAAAACAGCGAGGGCAAAAACAATCACTGCGGTTTAACAGAACAACATAGTTCGACAACACAGGCGGCACTGAACTGAAATGAGTTGCGGTATAAACGTCTGGTTGCAGAAACGCGTTCTACACACGCTCCGCCCACAGCAATGCTATTCCGGTTATTTCTGGGTACCCCTTCGTAGGTTAGATTTAAAAGCTGCATCCAAAGTGGAGACTATTATTCAGATAGGTATGTGACTACCAAAGGTGATCAGCAAGCGGATTATAGCCGCTGTTGTTCATCACTTTAATGGACGAAATTATGAAGAGAGTAAAACAGCAACTCCTCCCTGATTAGTTTAAATCATTTGCATTTTCAGATGATGATGTGATTTGGAGATATACAGAAGAAAAAGTAAAACAAAAATGAACACCCGGAATAAGAATTTTAAGGAAAAACCACACCAAAAATAGTGGTAATGGCTGTCAGCAGACAGAATATGAAGCCTTTTATTTATGTGGAGGGTGAAAAACTGAATCAGGTTGATAATTAAATTACCTTGGAATTAAAGTGACCTCTGTCAGTCGATCCCAGGACGGAATTACCAATAGGAGCCCAAATCTATCAACAAGTTAGGCACCTTCTATGGGAAGAACATATTCCAATTACAGAAAAAATGTCACTGTTTGATTCATACTACTAACCCATTACAACGTCCGCGTCCTGCTGGAAGAATGTACCACTATCAGCATAGATGAAAACAGACACCAGTCGGCAGAGATGAAGTTCCTGAGATCAATGGTCCAGAAAAACAGAAGAGACAAGATAAGGAATGAAGTTATATCCCAGTCAGTGAAACATTCGCGAAAAAACTGCCAAAGCAAGGTTACGATGGCTGAGACATGTCAAGCGGATGGACCCAAAAAGAACTGCGAGGATAGGGTAAAAGACCAAGAGACCCGCTCAGAAGTGGATGGATTGATCTCGTGGAAGTGGGCTTACAGGAGAAAGGTGCATCATGGTCTAGAATCCACGAAGAGGAAACATACTAAGTCGGCGAGCGCTCTTGCACTGCACCAGGGAAACTGGAGACGGGTGAAGCTGTAGAGATGTCAAGAAGCGGATTAGCACCCTCCCATCGGCATGATGAAGAAGGTATCGGGATCCATCAGACCATGCAACGCTGTGCCACTGCGCCAACGTCCAGTGATGAAAGTCACGTGCCCATTTCAGTCGTATTTGCCGATGTCGTGGTGTTAACATTGGCACATGCATGGATCGTCGGCTGCGGAGGCCCATCGTTAAGAGTGTTGGTTGCACTGTGTGTTCAGACACACTTTTACTCCGCCCAGCATTAAAGTCTGATGTTAGTTCCGCCACAGTTCGCCGCCTGTCCTATTTTACCAGTCTGCCCAGCCTACGACGTCCGACAACTGTAACGGGGGGTGGCTGTCGAACTCCTCGACTTTCGGACGTGGTTTCATCTTAGTTTTGCCATTTGTTGAAGACGCTCACCACAGCACTCCTCGAACACCCGACAATTCGTGCAGTTTTCGAAATGCTCGTGCCGAGCCTCCGGGCCATCACAATCTGCCCTCGGTCAAACTCAGATAGATCGCGCGCCTTACCCATTCTAAACTTAAATAGCACGCACACTGATACTACATGCACCGTGCGTGTGTCTGACTAGCAGTCATTCCTCGTCAGGTGAAGCTGCTATCGCCTGGACGGGTTTATATCTATAGGAGGTAGGTAGTCATAATGTTCTGGCTGATCAGTATATTCACTAAACACTCTTGTCACTGTGGATCGAGGAGTGTTGATTACATCAACAATTCCATGCGCGTCTAACGCGAAATCCACATTCGAAGTCTTGTTAATTCATGTGTTGCGCGCATAAGCGCAGGAAGTATGACAGTAGAAATGAAAGTCCTTACCGTGCATGTTAAATTCGTAAATTTGTTGCACTGTTCTACCTCCATCTTGCCATACCTTTTGCGCTGACATTTCGTAAAGTATTTTCAGTTACACTGTAGGTTCAGCATTGAGCATGGGGATCTGCAGAAGCGTTCATTTCACCACCTCTGCAACGCAGTATTTACGGACAGCAACCCCAGTTTGTTCTAGACCCCCGACTGCTGCAGGCAAATCAAAACTCTTCACTTACTTTCTCCATTCAGCGCGCCTCTCGGCTATATTCTGCGAACTGCTGCTTGTTCGTTTTTTTCGCCTGCTCCTCCCAGCGAACTTCACCTCGTTCTCGGAATTTCGCTTCGGGTTTCGCTCCTGTATTATACGGCGCTCCTATCTCAGGCTCCGTCCAACATAATTCAACGGGTGTTATATTTTTCCATTCTCTCTCGTTCGCTCTCCCGAGCTGCGAGCAAATACTGACTTACAAAACTTCTTCGCGATGCGCAGCACGCTTCCCATTTACTCGCGCAGTTTTCATCTCGCGTTTATTTCTGAAAAATTCGCTTTCGTCCACGATAACTGTTATATTGGAAGGGTAGGTGTGGCGCAACAGAAAAAATTTATTTCCACCGATTATTTGTAATTTTTCTATTGGAAAGATAATAACACGTTTCAGTTACGTACATAAAGATACGGGAATTACTTTTAACCATTCTATACACATCATTAGTATTTGAAAGTATATCATTTTGTGATCATGAATTTACATTGTGCATTGCTGATTTGATTTTTAGTTATTCCAATTTTGATAATTTAGTTTTCATTTTAGAATTTCAGGTTTGGTTGGTTGTGTTTTGTTTTGTTGATGATTGGCCGTGAAGGAATATTGGTCGAAGAATTAGGAATAGTGCATGGAAGGGGAAAGATAACTATGACCACAAGCGGGCACTCGATTTCATGCATAAGGGGGTCGGAAATATTTTTTGTAGCTAAGGGATTGGAACGAATCACCAAGTGATGAATAATTTACAAAAAAAATACGCTAAGGAATTTAAAATTTCTAAATCGCAGAAGTAGATAAGGGAGGATTTTAATAAATAAATTAATAAAAGTTAGAAAATTGAAGGGAGTAAATGGGTTAGCTGCATAAGGTTTGCTGATGACATCGTTTTGCTGGAGGAAAGTGTCAAGATATTCAGAAGAATGTTAGAGACTTTAGACAAAGGGCGTAAGGAATTCGGAGTGAGAATCAGTAGGAGGAAAACTGAATGTATGATGGTGGGCAGGAGTAAGAAAAAATTGATGATAGAGCTAAAAGGAGAATTAATGGAACAAGTGGAGTCCTTCAAATATCTCGGGAGTATTGTGAGTGGTGATATGAGCTGCAAGAAGGAAGTGAAAACTTGAATCGCAATGGCAATGGAAGCTTTCAATAGAAAGAAAAATGTATCTTGCTGAAGGCTGGACAAAACCCTGAGGAGAAAACTAGCTAAATGTTTCGTATGGAGTGTAGGACTATATCGGGTGGAAACATGGACGCTACGCAAAGAAGATCTAAAGAGGTTGGAAACTTTAGAAATGTGGGTATGGAGGAGGTTGGAGAAAACATGTTGGAAAGACAAAGTAAGGAATGATGAAGTGTTGGAACGACTAGGAGACGAAAGGTCTCTTATAAAAACAGTAAGGAACAGAAAAGGGAACTGGATTGGTCATGTGTTGAGGAATGAGTGCCTGATTAAAACCGTCCTGTAGAGCATCGTAAATGGAGGGAAAAGATGAGGTCGACGAAGAAAGAAAATGCTTGATAACATTTTGATAAATGTCAAATATATAGAGAAAAAGAGATTGGCGCAGTCAAGGGAGGCATGGAAGACTGTCACTGTGAATGGACCTGCTCAATAGCAGAAAACCCTTGATGATGATGATCTGAGTGGTTCAGAATAAAGAGAAAAGCAAAAACTCTTGCTATTCATTCAAGTTCGTAATTTAAATTTAACGGGGTACTTACGACATAATCTTTTAATGGTGCTGTAATTATGTTTTTTAAAATAAAATTATGTCATGATTGTGAAGTAGTAGAAATACGTTAGATTTAAAGGAGACCGCGTAGATTTTAATAAATTATTCCAGTAATACGGAGAAAGGTGTAGTTAATTAATGGGCCATCTATTTTGTATTTTATGAAACAAACTTCTGTTGCCATTGAACGTTTGATTTTCCTTTGTCATCTTATTTATAGGAATTCATCATGCCAACTGGTGAGCTCAAACTGCGATTTTCTGCGACTTCTCGCCCGCACAAATCAGTCTTCTGAACTGTTATACCTGTGTATTAGTTGATCTTCGTCAACAAACTCTTCAGAATACATAAACAGCAATAAAGTTTCTTCAATGAATATCAGCTGCGTAGGCCCTACTGCCAGCTCAAGTGTAAATTTCGTGAATCATCCAATGTTTTCAGATTCTCTGGGATATATAATTTTTACTAGTTATAGATACCATAGAACGAACAAAACTTAAACACCCATGCACTAGACTGGACTCGAACCGCGACCTTACAGATCCAGTACTCTAGGCCTTATGCTACTGTTCCCAGCTACCGTTGCTATTTCCTCATTTATTTCCTCATATCCTTTACAATGCTGCTATGAAATTATCATCCAAATATTTTTCCTGAATTCCACCTGCAAATCCCTAAGAAAATCAATTTCTGGCTATCAAGACTTTGATTATCCATGGTTTCCTCAAATCAAGCCAGGTGAATGCAGGGATAGTTCCTTAAAAAGCCGAATTCCTTGCCGTACCTTTCTGCCAGTTCTTTACAGCCTCTAATGACCACGACGTCGACGAGGCGTAAAGCTATAGTCCAAAAAATATTTTTTTTTTTTTACTTTCTTGCATTCAAGCAGTGTTGCCACAAATAATTTTGCAACCCATTTTCCTGAATTTTATTCTACTTAATACTGCCTTCACTTGTGCAGGGAATTATTCTCGCTGTCTGCCTGCAGTAGTGGTTTTCGGTGCACAGCTAAGTGAGTGAGTGAGCTAGCGGGTCGGTCCGTAACACTCCCCGGGGCCTTGTCTGCTCAGCAGAAAGCCCATGGGTGGGCGGGCTGGCGACAACTCCCCGCTGTGCAGCGGGCAGGTCCGACGCCAGGCGCCGCGGCGACGAAGGCAATTTCTCGGCCGGTTGGAGGAAATCAGAGGCGGCTGCTGCGGACGCAGTTGTGTTATTTTACGCCGCGTCGACTGCAAGATCGATAACGTATAGCGAATCTCAGCGCGTTTATAATCTCAACCCAAGTCCTGTGCACGGTCGCCATCTCCCACTTCTCGTCGTTGCAGAAAACACTAACTTCCCTACAATCACATTTTTACATTACACTCCGATCTGTTACTTAATTTTTACTTGCTCAGTAAAGAAGGACAAGGTATTAAAGTAAACAAAATGATAAATATTTTATTTCTTACAGGAGGAAGAGAAATACAAATAGTATAAGGTAAGTCTACAAAATACATACTAAGGCCGCAAATATATGTTCGGTAACATGATCGGAATGACGATAAATCAAGATAACAAAACTGAAATTTATTTTAGGTAGGGATCAGTTGTAAAACAATGATGCAAAAATAGATATCACCAAAAAGTACATAAGTGTAGGATCTTATAAACTATTTTCTGTCAAATGATTTAATAAACCAAAGACATTTTCAGGGATTTTTCACGTAAGATGGATTGGCGACCTATCTGAAGGACCTTCAATTTTCGAAAGTTGCTATATTCGGTGAATGTTAGCATCATGACCTAATAGTCAATTATTTATTTAAAACTATCCAAAAATGTTTCAGCAAAAGCATTATAGAACTACCATATCTTCAGTCTCATTTTTCAGTAGTAGAATGCAACATGTGAATTGTTATGTGGATGAACTCAGAAGAGGGTGATGGGCTAAGACGATAATAATAATAATAATGATGAATAATTGATGAAATTGCGATGGAGCGCCCTCTCCGGTGGCAATATCCCTACACATCCCTCTTTTTCCTTTAGTCTTCCAACCTATTTTTGCCATCTACTAATTTCTACTTTAAATTCCTTCAGTGTTTCTGGTAAATTATTCATTACTTCTCTTGGCAATTTATTCCAATCCTTCACACCCTTTCCTACGAAAGAAAATTTCCCCACATCCTTATGCCTCAAATCAAGTGCCAGCTTGTGGTCATGGTCAACCTTACCCTTCCAAGCACCTCTCTTAATTTTCCCACCAATATCTTTCCATGCTTCATCACCAGTATAGGCTTTGTACACTCCCATGACTCTCTTCACCCTCCTTCTATTCTCCAATCAATCCCACTCCAGCTCCTTTATCATATTCTTTACTGATTGTGTTCTGCGTTAATTTCCAAAAACAAATCTTGCAAGCCCTCCTCTGCACCCCCTGCTACTCCTGTATTTGATACCCAAAATGTGGGTCCCAAACTACACCACCATATTCCAGCACTCGTCTGTATTATATCCCAAATCACTTACTTCTCTAGTGTATCCCCTCATCACTCTTTCAAACAGGTGAAGGATTTTGAACCATTTCCCTACTATCCGTCCAATGTGTCCTGCCCAGTTAAGTCTGCTATCAAATGTTATGCCAAGGTATTTACATTTCGAGTCTTCAGTGAGTAGCTCCTAATCAACCTTCAGCCTTCTATCTGTTTACCTAATAAGCTGGCTCTTCTTTGGATTTATCTTCGTACCATGTTTACTCACCCAGCTAGTTATCCTATCAAGATCACCCTGCAGCTGTTTAGAGTCTTCTGTTGTTTTACACCTTTTATATAACATTATGTCATCTGCAAACAATCTAACTTCTGACAGTAAACCATTAACACAATCATTCATTAGAATGACGAATAACAATGGTCCCAATACGCTCCCATGGTCACTCCTAATTCGTTGCTTTCTACCTTTTAGGAATTCTTCCATCCAGCAAATCACCTTTTTATCAACTCCAATAGTTTTACCTTATTTAGCACCATTTTATGGCTCACTCTGTCAAAGGCCTTTGAAAGATCTAGTGCCACACTATCAACTTGACCTCCCCTGTCAATTTAATCAGAAATATCTTGCATATAGCCTACTAACTGAGTTTCACATGAAAAGCCATGTTGCTGACTTGAAAACCACTTAATTTCCTCACAGAAACCTCTAGATTCAGTGGGGGTAATATGGCTTCCGATGCTGAAACTGTCTTTCACTAATGTATGATAATTGACAAACACCAACTAACTGATGCTTTCTCAATTCTTTAAATACGCCAAGTTAAGCGGCAATGCCAGTACGTACTAACACAATTAAGTAAAACTAGCATTATCACTGTTATTTTATTTAATTTTACATCGCTAATCTGTGCGTGAATGTTGTGTGTATGTGGTTTCTCATAATAACGACAAATATTTACTGTTTACCCTGTCGTGTTTGCTTAATTACTGATACAATTTCGTCCTGCCGGGCTGTGTTTTATAGCTGAAACGTGGAAATTAATGTGAAAATTATACTTGAGGGAAAAGGGGGTCTACCAAAATTCCCAAATATATATTCCTTCCGTATCGCCCTGTGTATCAGATAATAGGAAGAATTATAAAAACTACATTAAAAAAGGGAAAGACGTATATTCTGTTAGCGATGCAGAAGATGTTACAACATCCTTACTCTACCTTATTACATAGGGCCCTATATCTGTATCGAGTGTAAAAGCAGGTTGTTCCTTCCAGTCTTCTCTTCAACAAAACAAACTTAATTACTTTATACTCTTTTTTCAATTCACTTCTCTTTATTAAATATTTCAATGATGGGTACTATCTTTTAGTATAATACACAAGATGTAGCATTGTCGCACCTACGTCATGTCACGCGGTGACGTCAACCTATGACGTTGCGCTATGACGTCACGCTTTACGATATTATTTGTGGGAGTGCGCGTTAATTAATATCATTTCCAAGCAGCAGTGAATAAATTAACTCACATAACACTGAAATAAAAGTATGTATTGCGTTAAAATCGATATATCAATCATTAGATGCTTATATTTACGTAATATTCTCTTGATATATTGAAGTATTCCTTAAATTCTTTGTCCATAGATATTGTAAGATAAAAGCTTTGTATTTCGAGCATCAGTGCTGCGAAAAGTTTGGTTAGAGTATAACTAGCATGGATCAGAATTACAAGTGGCATTTGACGTTAACGCAGAAGGCATGAATAATTTAGTTTTTTTTTTAAATTTAAACTGTGTGCGTTTAAATTGGCATATTAATTATCCGTTTTTTGTTTTCGTTTTTTTTACTGAAACATTACATGGTTCAAATGAAAGAAGTTGCAAATGTTCGTGATATATACGGCCTAAACCACAATGAAATATTACATGGCATAGCTTAAGTTGTTAAGGTTTATTTATAGCATCCTTCGTTCTTGCTGGAGTCATTATTTCAGCCGCTGTAAGCTTTCTTAGCCGTTAAAATATCGATCTTCATCATAGGTATTAAGAAAGAAATGTGTCAGAACCTGTGAAGATTTGGGATCAAGTTTATATCGCGATGCAAGGAATGTATTAATTTGCGCGTGATTGAAGCTTTGCTTTTCTATCAGAAATTTTAGTGGATATTATGGTTAAGTTGAAATGCAACCTGGACCAAGTTGACAACTGAAGCTTTTTGCTACAGCACAATGAACGATAAATTACAATGAGCTTTATTTCGTAACAATTCTGATTAGTTAAGCAACTGCAGAGAAATACCCACGTTATTTAATAACATTTCTAGGCATCCACGAATAAATTAACTGACAGTACATACTTATTAGTTGCTTGATTTATTTAATATTAGTTTATGTAGAAGTATTCGTTGAAATCACATATATGTAAGTTAATTTTCGCAATGTTAGCGGCAGTTTTGATAGATTGTTATTAGTTTATTTTTTCTGTTACTTAAATCATTACTTCGTTCTAACGAAAGTGTTGCTAACATTTTTCGGTTGCGGAGCGTTTACATTTCCGATTTTTTAATTTAATTCATGGCGACTTTTCCGAAAAAAGGAGGGTGCAAATGTGAAGAAGATGCCATTATAACGAAGCAATTGATACAAATTTCAACAGGGCAGTAGATACCAGTTTCCGGCCGGTGGAAAATATCACCTTCCACCCATTAAAACTAATATTATGTTGGAATGACGTAAGTTGTTAAGATTTATTTTTAATTTTCTTTGGTTTTACTGATGCCTTATTTCAGCCGCATGTAACTGTGTCAGCTATTCAAATGTGTTAGTATAATTCTGAATAACGAATATAAAAAATTAAGATTGAAGAACCCTTATAGATTTTTTATTTGGTTTATTTCGCCATGCAATGTGACCATTAAAATGTGATAAGTATATGTATTAATATGCGTGTAACGGAAGTATTGTTTCTCTGGCGGCATGTTTAGCGCATGGAGGAAGGAAATATTACCTGCATGGTTTAGCGTAGTACTGTATATCGTTAGGGGATTCTATGATAACCGTGAAGACGCAATTTGTTGATTGATTCTTATGTAACTCGACGAAAAAAACTGAAAGTAGAGAATAAAATGTTTTGATATCTCACTTAATTCTCGAGATATTGTATCTCAAAATTGACGTGGTTAAGTTGAAATGCGGCCTGGAACAGAAGAAAAATTTCTACATTACCAAATTTGATGATGATGTCGTATGTAACTCGAAGAGACAAATCGAAAACAAAGAATATATTTTCTTTCCATATCTCGCTTAGTTCTCGAGATATTGTATCTCAAAATTTAGGTGGTTTGGGTGAAATCTGGCCTGGACCAGAAAAAACAAATTACCAAAACCGCTATATGTACACGGTGGAAATACACTATATGTGGTTTATTTTCTTCCTGGTGGTTGTTGTTAGGTTGAAATACGTCCTGGACCAGAGGAAACTTCACCAAAATCACAGTTATAATTGATTTTCAACATGCTATATCTCGAAAACCAAGAAAGATATCAAAAAATTTAACTTTATTTTCGATTTGTTTCGTCGAGTTCTACAAGAATTCATCATCAGATTGTGGCACCACGGTAATGATAGAACTGCCCTTTGTTAGATTGAAATGCAACCTGGATTAGGATAGCAACAGAAACATTTTGTTATTGCGCAAGGCAATAGGAATTATATTATGTTTTATTTTTGTGTTTATTTAAGCGGTTGCTAAGAAATGATTTGCCAGAACACTGAATTTGTTATGATTTAATTTAGCATCCTTCGTTTTCACTGTGGTCATTATTTCAACTGTATGCAGGGGCGTAGCTACTATGGGGCTAGGCGGTTAGGCGGTGCAGTGCACCGGGGCCCTCACGCTCAGGGGGCCCCCGAGCATACCTCAAGGGGCCCCTAAGCGCAGTTTAGAGGGCCCACGAGCCTTCACAGCAAACTGGCGACAATAACGTCGCCCGTCTGGCCTGAGGGCCCAAAATAAACTTTTTGCACCGGGGCCCTTATTGACCTAGCTACGCCACTGACTGTATGTAACCTATATCATCCGTTAACACATCGATCTTCATCGCATTATTAGCGAAGATTGTGGTTAGACTGAAATGCGACCTGCATCAAGTAGACAACTGAAACGTTTCACTACATCACAATGGACGAGAAATTACATACAGCACATTGAGCTTTATTTCAAAACAATTCTGATTAGGTATGCAAGTAAACAGAAATTAATTGCCAGAATACTCCAAACCCGTCATTTTTGACGGGCTTTGTGGCTAGTTATTGTAATAAATAATAATGCGATAATGCACTTAATTTTATTTATTTGCGTAACTTGTCGCAAAGCAAATCCAAAACACAAATCTTCAAAAAAATTCTTTGTTACTGATAATATTCTTTATGTACAGCTTTCCAAAACTTTCACATAGCTGACTCATATAAGTGGAGGCGCTGTGTCTCAGCACCCTACAACCCTTTGCCCTTTGACAACGTCTCCCGGACTGCCATGAATGTAATGTAGCTATGTGACGAGTGTACTGTTCGACAGCTAGCTAGCGAGCCTTTGCTGCGCCACATCAACAATAGGTTCCCAAGTTCCAAAACAAGGCTTCATTATTACTACTTGAATTAGTAATGGAACAAAACAAAAAAATTATAATTAGCTTTAGAATAATATTGATCGGGGTTGGGTAATAACATGTGGCATTTATGTCACAACGTATAGCGTATTTACTGTCATGGACTATTATCGGAGTTTGTTGAAGAATCGTTCACATGTAAAAAGTTGGTACATGAGTATATAACTTGAGACGTTTCCGCAAGATTTCAACTAAGCAATAACTCCTCTCACTTCTGACCTCAACTGAAAACTTCTGTGTCGATCATAGAAGGCTACGCTATCGACAGACCGAATACAAATTTTTTTGGTCATCGCTAGTTGCAATGCAGTATATGTTTCTGACAGTACTCTGTAAATTTAAAAATCTTTCTAAAATGAAAGAATATGCAGAACACTTTGTTTTTGGTCTAGATTTGAACATTTAAGTCCACCATACTATGGAGGCAACGATTATTGCTAAAAGAAATTTTCACTATAGTGACTTACATATCTTTCTGCTCCAGTTCTGATTACGAATTCATCGGTATACCTAACAGCGTTTTTTAAAATTTATTTGGCGTCTGGACACCCAATCAGGTCGCAGTTAATATGTTAATCATACGGAGCATTTAACAAAAGACAATGGAAAGAATACAAAACAGAAAGTTTCATTCATTAAATAAAAATCCAGTTCGTACACAAAACTTATATCTGTAGGCCGTTCTGATTTCGTTATCTTGGTTATTTCTCGCAACTATCTAGGCAAATGCTGGGACGGTCAGCAACTGCTGTCCCGCAAGCTACACATTTCATAAACAAAAATAGGACGCCTACAGCTCGTTCGGATGCGTGATCATATGAGTCACACACTTCTGAGGCATCAGCTATTGCCGAACACCAGCTGGTAGAAGAACATAAAATACTGTGCGAAGAAACAAAAGTGTTAGCCAGAACCGAAGGTCATTTACAAAGAAAAGAAGTAAGAGGTTGTAAGCCTTCTGGCTAATTATGGATCTTGATTATTAGTAAAGTCCCTTACTCGACACACACATATTCATTGATCAAATAAAAGGTTCTTTATGCCGCGGCCGCCAGGTTTAGGTATTACCGTTCGTCGGGTTACTAAATGATAAGCTCACATATTTTAGAATGTACAGATATACCAAACTTTATTGAGTTCATAAACTTACGCTTTCACACTGACGGAAAATAACACCACCAAATAAATATTTAAATAAGGAATCAGACTCCTTTTCCGATAGTTGCAGACTCGTGGGACAAGAGGAATTAAATTGCACAAACCCCCACACTCTCCACAGTACTCATAACACGTCCACAGTCACTTGAGATCGCTGCACTCCATGCAAAACCGTTAATATAACACATTACTAGTTTCCACGTTACACTCCGCCAAATCTTCTCGTCTTATCACAATTTCTATAATTACGACCGAAATGTTCCCGCGTCCACAACTAAACTTGACGGCGGTCAACGATACACACACCAAAGATAGCCCCACACTGGCTTACTACGCCGGCCACAGATACTCTTGCATGGCTCTGACTTATGTTATGTTACACTCCATAGCTAATATGCTGTGATAATTGATCTGGTTTCAAATAAACTTGATCAATTATCAGAAAAAACTGGGCCATCGATATTTGTTAGAGAATCGGTAGTCTCCCCAGTATAAATATGAGCGCAACCGGCCCCAACGCCAGTCCTAGCAGACTAAGCAGGCGGTTAAGTCCCCTGAGGAAACCCTAAAGTCATGGCCGAAACGTCGGGAAGAAGAAGAAGGAGCATTTCGACATAGCGTGAAACTTCTGAAGCTATATATACCAATATGACGGCCTTTATATTAGTCGTGTTGTTTGTAAATTAGTATTCATCCTTAATTGAATGCGATTCCTGAAAAAAAAAATACTGGTAGAGGTTTATGAGGTTTCGAACCATGTACAGCTCATGATTCCAGGAGTACAGTAAGGTATATTTTACTTTTATGTGACTTCGAAAAATTAAAAAATTAATACTTCTCGCCATCTAAATGTTTATTTTGATTTCAGCGTACGAGTGGCTTTGAATTATTATTATTATTATTATTTCGCTGGCTGTGTCTTAGCTGTGAGATGAACGACTTTTGACAGAGGTCCATGCTTTATCAGTCCACTAGATCGAAGTTACGTAGAACAAGTTTTGATGTTGAAGTTTCCAGGAAAGAAAGGGAAAGAAGGAAGTCACATATATCCAACTACCCGCCCATTCACACATAAACATTTGTATATTAAAAAATAAATGCTAAGAGAATACAATTAGGAAAAAAAAAAATACACAAATAAAACCACTTTTAGGGTGTCAAAATTTAGTGACGCATAGGTCCTATGTTTTTTTTTTTATTTTACCCTAAAACACTCACTAATCAATTTTTACGCCATTCGGATAACTGAGACCCGTGCCGACTTGCTGCGACTCATCTTTATATCAGTTTCGATAGAGTAGTGGTGCGCGCTCACGTTAATTGCTACTGCCACTACAGTTCTCGAATAGGTATCACGTATTGTTTTGTTCTAATAGAAGATTTTAGGATTACGAAGTGCTAGAAAGAGCATATTTTTTATTAGGAGAGACAAACTACCAAATTGCAAAAGTTGTATCGGCTTTATTTTTTTAATATCCACGAAGGCAGATTGACTATGAGTGATAGCCCTAATATGTGCACTTTATTGTGGAGAATATTATGGAGACAGTTGGAAAAGAATACCAGCAAATCTATGGATGTTTATAAGCGAAGGGGAGAAGATCTGTAACGTGAATTGAACAATATTTCAGGTATTGCACACGCTTACTGTAAACATAGTTGGGCAAAATCTTCTCGCAGCGACAGAGAGAGCCGCGGAGACCAGGTTCATTGGTATGTGTGTAAAACTAGCTGAAAAAGAAGAAATGGTAAAAAACATGAAAATAAATGAAGAGAAAAATACTTAAATATATGTGATCCAGCATTAGTCAAGCTCTTCAGCGTCCTATGACTTGTTCCTGCTATCTGAAGAACTGAGCAACACATCTTCCGAAGAGCATTTAATAAACGCTCCCGAAATAATACAATCAGGAACTGCTCCAAAGCGCAGAAGAAAATAATATTATTACTGCTAAATGAATAACTACCTTGTATAGAGGCCAGTTACGTGTAAAAGATTCAGTTTACGTTTTTACAGTTACCGTCGGGGCACTTAGACATAGTATTTACGGCTTTTCTTTAAACAAGTCTTCCATTCAACGAATGAGGACACAAACCATGAACGAATGAGCGGAAGCCATAATAACCGATTTTAAAATGGCGTGTCTCGTGTCGTGACCATTCAGTGGAAAGGCGAGTTGTTGCCTGGTCTAGGCGTAAGAAGTTCCAAAGAACAGCCAATCTGTCTCATAATTACATTTCCTAATAGGGAACTACTTCTTGTGATAAACACCAAGGTGAAGTTGTTCTGAATGTTCTGAGGAAGTGATAAAGTGCGAAAAATGAACTGCGACACAACAGCATCTAACATACATCATCTCAATGATTCCTGGGCACTTCTGGAGCAAATTTTCGAAATAAAGTTGTTTCTTTTTGCATGACGGCATAAAATTGATATAAGCATTCAGAAAAAAACATTTCAATGCCACACAAATGCAGTAGCTGTTACGTTTCTATTTGGCTGAATTAAAACAAAGATCCTTCGTGAGAGACGACTACAGAGAACTAATCGTGCTATGAGTTATATTTTTGGATGGAGATGGTGGCAAAGAACACTGAAAATAAGGCATCTTCGTGCAGTGCAGTGCAGTTATATTTTGCAAAAGCCATTTATTCATTCAAGTTACGTTTCCAAAGTTTTCAACTTAAATTGGCAAGGAATGCAAAATTGTATGCATTATAGAAAGGGAGAGTACATCTGACTTCGTAGAAAGGTACACTGCTTTGATGCAAAAAATATCCGCCTCTATTATCTATGGTATATAAAATTACCTGACTTGTATGAACATTGTACATTATTTTGTATCTTTGTAACTTGATTAATGCTTACCTATATTTTGTTTTGCGCGAAACCACGGTGAATTTGTGTCCGTCAAGAGCAAACATTTGTTTTCTCGATTGAAAATTATTCAGAAAGCTTTTCTTCGTTGGAAGAAACTGCGGGTTTTGTAAAGGCTAAAAGCAATGTCTATTATCTGGAAGAGCTGTAAAATTAATGTAGCAGTGTCATGGTCTAATTACAGCCCATGAAAAAACGGAAAACAATTTTCGTACAAAAACACCGAAAATTGTACCCGCACCGTAAAAAAGAGACTCTAAAAAGCAAATACGCCTCATAATTTTAACACTTCTGTCTTACTAAAAAAATTAGTATTATTTTTTGTTGTCTGGATCACATTATTAACCCAGAATTATACAAAATTTTAATGATGTTGTCACATATCAAGCGATTGTCAAAATAAGTAATTTTCTTAAACTTTCGGTACACTCGCCATGGGTTAACATCATCGTAGGAAGATAAAATTTCTTATATAAGTAATGTACAATGATTTTTAAAAATTAGAGGGTACGCGTTTGAATTTTGAAAAAAAAAATTTTGCTCTAATAAGGGACACCCTAATCACTATATATACCGTCTAGCTTTTGCAGACGACGCGACGTGGTATTAATCACAGACATCCCTGAGAATATACTGAGAAAGAACAAATCAAAGAATTGCAGAATAAGTCGGCTAAAGCAGGATGGTAAATATCTTTGGAGAAAACATATTTCACGACAAATATCACCAATGCACCGAAAAAAAATTAAAATCAATAAAAAAATTATCACTAAAACAGATTGATTTAAACGTATTGAAGAATGAATATCGAGCAAAACAATAGAAAAGGTAACAATAAAAATTATAGTTCGAAAAACGGAGAAAACATTTCTGTAGAAATGGAAGAAAGGAAGAATTTTGAGAAA